>JAPQWV010000103.1:1457500-1983287 GCA_027422505.1 Craterostigma plantagineum
CCGTCGAAGATTTTTCGATCAGGGTTGCTAGACGCGAGTATCACGTCAGCAATACACGTTGGAGTGTCCAATGTAATCACACGACTGATTGCCCATGGAGACTGAGGGCATCCTTCAAGCCAAAAAATGGTTACTGGTCTGTTACAAAATTTGAAGGACCACACACTTGCTATATGACTGAGCTGTCGACAACACACCGTAATATCTCTCGAAATTTTATTGCTGATATGTTGGTTGGAACTGTTAAAATCGATCCGCAATTCCTACCCAAAAACGTCCAACAACTCCTCGTCGCGACGGAAGTGGTCGTCGAGGCGGCGGCGTCGAGTAGCCGGGCAGCAACAGGTAATGGCGGCGGCGGCGGCGAGCAGAAGGTGATGGCGGCAGCGTCGAGGCGGGCGACGTCGAGCAGAGGGTAATGGCGGCGGTGTCGACGAGGTGAACGCGGCGGCGTCCAGCGACGGAACCACAGGGGGGTCAGAAGGGTATATGGTAGGGCTGATTAGGTGGAATCTCCATGGATGAGTCTGGTTCTTATAAGACTGCTCGTTGAAATTTGACGAATGAGGAAGAAAGACCTAACAATTGGGGATTCCTTTTAGTTGGGCTTATTTTGATTGGGCTCATTTAAAAGTAAATAAAACCCAATTGGATATATATCTCTTTAATCCTCGCTAAATATTAATTAATTAAAGACAATTAGAATCTGATAGAAAAGTAATCGGTAGAAAGTGATCGATAAAAGAAACACTTTTTGGAACCAATTGCAGTTGCAACCATGGAACTTAAAGAAAAAATTTTAAGCATTCGAAGATTGTCTTAATTTATTCTTATTATGATTACATTATTTGTCTATTATAAAGGGACGCTTCAACAAACCAGATTTTGGGAAGAAATCTAAAAGTGAATGAGGGTGAATTCGTTGTAGAAAGGACCGAGCAAAGCAAATTATTTGTCTATTATCCGTAGTAATTATTTTCTCTGCTTTTATATTTCTGTGATTTGGGAAATTTCGGTGAGTCCGGAATCCGGCTTTGAAAGACGATGCATTTTATTTACTGTGCTTTTTATCTCTACTGGTAGTAAAAAGGAAGATGATTTTACAGAGCATGATTACAATTTTTTTTTTAAAAAAATAAAACGTTAGAAAAGTGTCTTGATAAGAAATATGACAAGAGAATGATTTTTAATGGAGTTAAAATTATTTTGTACTATAGTTGATTTTCGACCCCCCACATACGAAGTCCTGGCCGTCACTGGCGGCGTCGAGGAGGTAGCGGCGAGGGCGTCGAGGCTGGCGGCGTCGAGGCGGGCGAACTCGAGGCGGGCGGCGTCGAGCAGAAGATGGCGGCGGCGTCGAGGAGGCAGCAGCGAGGGCGTCGAGGAGCGGCGGTGTCGAGGGCGACTCTTCGTTTTCATCTGTGTCATCGTTGTCGCTTAGATCTGGTTAACTCGTATAATATACATACGAATTGCTTTATTTTATTAATGAATTCGGTTTTATGTTTATTTTGTTAATTTTTTTTTTTTTGTTTATTTTATTAAAACTACCCCATTGATTCTCATTTATGGCATCAATTATTGCAACGCGTGCATGTAAAGTCAAAATTATGTGCAACGGTTCAATACCAAGGAATATACCAAGAACAGTACTAGGGGACATCAGGTCTACAACAATTGTGAGAACTAATACATTACACTGAACGTCCCAATCAAGAGAACCTAATTTATTACAAAAGCCCCATTATTGTCTTCATATAAATGATCTTCTCCATTTCACACTCAGTGTGAGAAAACGTAGTCGACTTAACTGTGTGTGATTGTGACCATGTTCATATTGATGACATTTTAATTCGTTCTCATCATATCTCCCATATATCCGCTCTCTATAAAATGCACTCTGTTGGTACTCGATTTTCTTCATCAACAACCATAATTAAAAGCAATGGAGAGGATAATTAGTAATAACATGAAAACGTTGCTAGTGCTGTGCCTTTCCCTTCTGTGCTCATCATGCTCAGCACAAGACTTTGATTTCTTCTACTTCGTCCAGCAGGTAAATAATCACTCCAATGTATTTTTTTCACTTATATATTTTATTCTTCCCACCATATTAATTGATTGAAAATGTTGTATTATGAATTAAATATAATGGCTCAGTGGCCAGGATCATACTGTGACACAAAGCAAAGCTGTTGCTACCCAACAACTGGTAAGCCTCCGTCTGATTTCGGCATTCATGGACTTTGGCCCAACTACAGAGACGGTTCTTACCCTTCTAACTGTGATTCTAACAATCCCTATGATCAATCCAAGGTATATATACTACTTTTCTGCTAATAATATATTAAATAGAAATGTCTCCATTTCATGACAATAACAATATCTTTTTTTCTTTATGTAATTTAATTAGATATCTGACCTAATAAGCCTCATGCAACGAAGCTGGGCAACGTTGGCCTGCCCGAGCAACAGCGGGTCGAGCTTCTGGTCGCACGAGTGGGACAAACACGGGACATGTTCCGAGTCTGTACTAAACCAACATCAGTACTTTAGTGCAGCTCTAAAACTTAAATCCAAGGTTGACCTCCTTCAGATTCTTCAATCCTCAGGTGAATATTCTTATATTATTACGAAATTTTCATCTTATATAGTTAAGTGATGTATATATGTATATATATTCTTTTTTCGTCTGTCAGGGATAAATCCAGACGGAGGGCTTTATAGCCTGAGCAGCGTAAAAAGCGCGATAAAAGGTGGGTTAGGGTATATGCCGTACATAGAATGTAATAATGACCCGTCCGGGAACAGTCAGTTGTATCAGATATATCTTTGCGTCGACACTTCGGGTTCGAATCTCATCGAGTGCCCGGTTTTCCCGAGCGGGAGGTGTTCCCCGAGCATCGAGTTTCCAGAATTTTAATTATGTACAACTTTAAAATTTTTTTTTAATTGATATCAGTAACTTGTGTTTTTGTTTTCTACTTCAGAAAATTTGTATTTCGGTTCTTAATTAGTTTCATTGCCGTGCACGTCGATGATATGTATGTTATCTTGTCTTAAAAGGTGAAAGAAACTGTAAAATGTTGCAAAAGAAGGAAGAAAAACTTGGCTTGCACGAGAAAACAACTATAAATAATTTATTAATTTAATTTGACTTTTGTAAACTACTTACTCCTTTGACTCATGTTCGTATGTAATCTTCTATTTCTCACGTAGTGTTTTTCTCTCGTTTCTGAATTCACAAGCCTCAAGTAGAAACAGTGAGGACCACAAGAGACATGTTTTATTTTTTTTTTTTTTGGTAGAAATGAAGATTTTCATTTACCACGAAACCAATCCGCAATACATCCCCACACCACTATTACACGCGAATATAAATTGAACTGAATCTAAAATTTGCTGTCATAAGAGATCCAACTTAGTCTGAATTGAACTGAAACCTGCTAACCTGCTTCAGATGTCCAAAACCCTGCACCCTGATTTTCATTTCCTGCTGAATCCTGAGAGTGATCTGCTCTGCACTGGTGGGTTCTTCCTCATGAAATCTTCTGTTACGTTCACTCCACAAGTGGTGAATAGTGGCGCATAACATGCCACACTAATGCGATGGTGTACATTTCTCTTCCTGCCCATGGTCTCCATCCACTTGCACAGCTCTTCAAAAGACTGTATTGCCCCCCCAATATGTATCCATGCATTGATGCTACGGATCACTTGCTGGCTGAATGGGCAGAGCAGAAACAAGTGTTCAACTGACTCAGCACTTGTTCCACATAGCCGACAGTACATGTTGGATATATGCATGCCCCAGCTTTGTAGTCTGTCCACAGTTAGTATCTTTTTCTGCAACACTAACCAAAGAAGGAATGAGTGTTTAGGTATGTTGAAC
Organism: Craterostigma plantagineum; assembly: GCA_027422505.1. Lineage (NCBI taxonomy): Eukaryota > Viridiplantae > Streptophyta > Magnoliopsida > Lamiales > Linderniaceae > Craterostigma > Craterostigma plantagineum. Next base: position 1,461,393 of record JAPQWV010000103.1, read on the forward strand.
CTATTCCAGACTGCTTTGAACAATGGGAAAACAGTTAAGGATCCTTTAAGCCATTCATAACCACTTTGAACAGAGTATATCCTATCCCGAGCTGGCAGCCAGTTCCTGCCCATGTATACCAGTCTAAACTTCTCTTTGAGCCTGTTAATCTTTCTCCAGTGCCAGCTCGTGTCAGTTACCGACATGTTTTATTTTTATTATGATTATGTTATTCTGTTATTATTACTATTATTTTTATTAATATGAAGTGCTTTGCCACAAATGACGTGCAAGAAAACTATACAGCAACCACAGATTACGGAGATCCCCTTCCAAAAAGCAGAAGGAACTAATTTTCGTCAGTCACAGATCAAGATCAAAGCTCCATTAAGTCAACGTCTTATTTGTTGGTCATTCATAAAACAACTGAAAAAGAACCAGGGGTGTTTGTTTTGAGGTGATCCTGCAAAACATCACCGTGATCTTTCCATCACCTCCTCATGACTATGTTTGTTTTTCGTAGGTGATCAGTCATCAACGTGATGAAGGATCACCTAGGTGATCAAAGTGGGTGATATTCCAACTTTTGGATCACCCCAAAAAAGCTAGCATCACGGTGATGAGGTGATATTAGGAATTTTTATTATCCATGATATTTTAACATGTATTCCTAATATACCCTTATTCATTTTTTAAATTATTTAACTAACAATTTTAAATCTTAAAAACATATTTAATATTTAAAAATATAAAATAATATTAATAATTATATAATAGACTTATAATTAAGGGGAATTTAGAGATAAATACCTATATGAAGTTTGGTAATAGGATTCAGTCCCTCCACGTTTAATTTTGGAATTAATACCTCAAAATTAGTTTTAACTCCCTAAATGATCAATTGACTATAATGCCCTTCCAATCATATAATACACCACATTATAAATTCGTCCTTATTTTATATAGGTTATATGCTATAAATAAATAAACACGTCCAATTTATTATTTAATTCATGACGATCAAAATGATACCCATATGTAATATTTTTCTATATGCATAAGAATCATTATCTAATATTTGAAAATTTCGCAATATTCGACATCAAATAATTGAATTTGGGTTTAGATACTCAAATTGAGATAAAAAGTACCAAACATTCATTAAGTAATACTGATATTTGCATAAAAAGTACATGTAATGGTGCGTATATTCCAAGATAAAAAAGAATGCTTAAATTGAATCAAATACATGAACTAATAGTTAAAATATCTTAATCGAGACTAAAGTACCACCGAAATCAATGGAATGTATCTCGCCCCTTTCAAAAGTATTTTTTGTATGAGAATCGGTATTTTATATGGTAAATCAAGTATTTATACTCATAATTTAAGTAATTTTTGTTCGAATTCAGGTATTCGACAGATTATGTAGCGCAAGTAGAAAAAACTAGTTTCTTCATGTTTTTGGTGATTCATGTCAATAACACTTGATATGATTCATTAAAACCACAATTTTTGTGGAATGTATCTCGCCCCCTTTCAAAAGTATTTGTATGAGAATCGGTATTTTATATGACAAATCAAGTATTTATGCTCATAATTTAAGTATTTTTTGTTCGAATTCAGGAATTCGACGGATTATGTAGGGCAAGTAGAAAAAAACTGGTTTTTTCATGTTTTTGGTGATTCATGTCATTGACACTTGATATGGTTGATTAAAGCAACGATTTTTGTGGAATGTCTCTCGTCCCCTTTCAAAAGTATTTGTTTTGCATGAGATCGGTATTTTATATGGTAAATTAAGTATTTCTGCTCAAAATTAAGTATTTGTTGTTCGAATTCAGGTATCCGACAGATTATCTAGGGCAAGTAGAAAAAGATAGTTTTTTTTTCATGTTTTGGTGATTCATGTCATTAACACTTGATATGGTTAATTAAAGCAACAATTTTGTGGAATGTATCTCGCCCCCTTTCAAAAGTAATTTTGGTATGAGAATCGGTATTTTATGTGGTAAATCAAGTGTTTCGTCGCATAATATAAGTATTTATTGTTCGAATTTAGGTATTCGATCGATTATATAGGGCAAGTAGAAAAAAACTAGTTTCTTCATGTTTTTGGTGATTCATGTCATTAACACTTGATATGGTTCATTAAAACAACAATTTTTGTCGAATGTATCTCTCGCCCCTTTCAAAACTATTTTTGTATGAGAATCGGTATTTTATATTACAAATCAAGTATTTCTGCTCATAATTTGAGTATTTTTTGTTCGAATTCAGGTATTCGACAACTTATGTAGGACAAGTAGAAAAAAACTAGTTTTTTCATGTTTCTGGTGATTCATGTCATTAACACTTGATATGGTTCATTAAAGCAACAATTTTTGTGGGATGTATCTCGTACCATTTCAAAAGTATTTTTTGTATGAGAATCAGTGTTTTATATGGTAAATCGAGTATTTATGCTCATAATTTAAGTATGTTTTGTTCAAATTCAGGTATTCGACAGATTATGTAGGGCAAGTAGAAAAAAACTAGTTTGTTCATGTTTTGGTGATTTATGTCATTAACACTTGATATGGTTCATTAAAACAATAATTTTGTGTAATGTATCTCGTCCCCTTTCAAAAGTATTTTTTGTATGAGAATCGGTATTTTATATGACAAATCAAGTATTTCTGCTCATAATTTAAGTATTTTTTTGTTCGAATTCAGGTATTCGACAGATTATGTAGGGCAAGTAGAAAATGACTAGGTTTTTTTCATGTTTTTGGTGATTCATGTCATTAACACTTGATATAGTTCATTAAAACAAAAATTTTGTGGAATGTACCTCGTCCCCTTTTAAAAGTATTTTTGTATGAGAATCGGTATTTTACATGGTAAATCAAGTATTTCTGCTTATAATTTAAGTATTCTTTTTGAATTCAGGTATTTTTTGTATGTGAATCCTTTTTTATATTGGAAGACACGCACCATTACGGGTACTTTTTATGCAAATATCAGTATTACTTGATGAATGTTTGGTACTTTTTTTTTAATCTCAATTTGAGTATTTAAACCCAAATTCAAGTATTTGATGTCCAATATTGCGAAATTTTCAAATATTTGATAATAATTCTTATGCATATCAAAAAATATTACATGTGGGTATCATTTTGATCGTCATGAAATAAATAATAAATTGGATGTGATTATTTATTTATAGCATATATTTCATATAAAATAAGGACGAATTTATTAATGTGGTGTATTATATGATTGGAAGGGCATTATAGTCAATTGATCATTTAGGGAGTTAAAACTAATTTTGATGTATTCATTTCCAAAATTAAACGTGGAGGGACTGAATCCTATTACCAAACTTCCATTAGTTATTTATCTCTAAATTCCCCTATAATTAATGCTTAAAAAAATTGTAAACTCGATACTAAAACATTGACCATTGTTACGTAAAATATCATCTCAACCAAACATATTATTCACATTACCTATATGATATACGCAGGGTTAAATATGTTATTATGCAATATCACCCCACACATCACCGTGATTAATTAAACATAATCTTCCAATATCACTTTGATTATGTGAAATGAAATATCACCCCAAAACAAACACAATGATGATATATCACCTTGATCCACATTACAGTGATACTTGCATTACGGTGATGCGAGTATCGCCGTGATGCTGGATCACCAGAAACAAACATCCCCCAAAAGTCATCTTTTATAAACATAATAAGCTACATCTTATGCTTTCCTGGCAAGGAATCATTCCAATTGTTTAATTGAACTGCCCCTCCTCCATACACACATGATATATAAGCAAAAATGCGCGTAGGATATATTAAGGCATATACTGTTTAGAATTCCTTCACGCATAATAATGATGTAATTGCAAAGTGCTGCGAACCCTTTGCTTATAAATACATATTACAATAACTGCTCTATTAGAAGTAAGTACTCATTGATCCATTAGCTGAAAGATGAGGGTGGTTAAGATTTCTTCGATACTGATCAATCTCTTCCTTGTTCAATGTGCAATGGTGTTATGCTCTTCCGAGGATTTTGATTTCTTCTACTTCGTTCAACAGGTAATATATATATATATATATATATATATATATATATATATATATATATATTGTTGACTATAATCCCAAAGCAGCAGCCAAAGGAGAAGAAAAATGAAGAAAAATACAAATCAATCAGCCGAAGTTTTTGAAGAATCAATACAGCAGCCAAAAGAAATATCTTTTAAGAAGGAAAAATGTGAAGAAGATGAAAAAAGAAAAAGCATAGCAGTAAAGGAAGAAAAAAGAACTGCGCATCTGCGCACATGGAGTTGTTTTTCAACATGCATTATTGAGTTTGTTTTTTAGAGTTTGTCTTTTATCTCTGTATGTACTATATAAATGTGTGTGCATGTAATGATTTAATAGAGTGAGAGAAGGCACATCGTGCCATGTGAGCGTGTGTAAAGTAAGAGAATAAAAAGAAAACTTTGTTCAAGAAAATAATCGTCCTCCCTCCATCAGTTCCTCTCTTCATTCGATCCTCACATATACAAAATATAAAGTAACAAAATGGTATCAGAGCCGATGGTGTCAAAAGAGCCGAAGGTGTTAACGGAGCCGACAGAGCCGATGATGTCGCCAGAGCCGACAGAGCCGATGGTGCCGATGGTGTGGAAGCGGATATTATATGCCCACATGTTAATCTCGCAACTCACCGAGAATAACTACGCAAGGTGGAGCATCGAAATGAAAGATCTATTCAAATTGCATGGCTTATGGGAAATAGTCGAAGATGGATATTCACCCGATACGACGGGGTATACTAGGTCGTGACGGAAGACGTTGGGAGCCGTCGTCAGAGAAAATGGCCTCGCGCTCCTCATCATCTACGAGGCGTTAGATTTTAACGGTTTTGGAGCGATAGGCGCAACGAGAAAAGCCAAGGAAGCCTGGGATCTGTTGGAGAAAGCGTACAAAGACGCTGATTACACCAACCAAGTTCAGCCACAAAAACTGGGCGAACTTCCAACGACGAAGGAGGACGACAAGAACGTTGAAGGCGAACAAATACGAGAAAATGGTGACGCCGAGACCGAGCGCGATAAAGATCACGCTGAGCCGGTGGTTGAAAAGAAAAAAGTCGAACCACCACTAAAACTCGAGACGGGAAAAGAAGAAGGCGAATCATCAAAGATAAAAGCCGATGGCGAGGAGGAAATATATCCAAAGGCCGAGGAGCCAACTCACGGTGAAGGCGGAGCTTCAAAGAAAGACGCAGGTGAAGAAAGGAGAAAAAATCTCCAAAGGCCGAAAAGGCCGTGAAAGAAGAGAAAAAGGCTGAAGCAGCCGTTGAAGTGATAAAAGAAAATATCACTCGTGAAGTATCCACCACCACTCCACCAACGGAACCTCCCTACGAGGAAGAACCCTCAAAGCTCGAGAAAGAAGAGGCGATTGAAGAGACGCCGCCACGACAACCACCTGAGAAAGTCGTGGAGATCGACGCGAAGACATCGGAAAATGCCGACGAGATGAAGAACAAAGTTGACGACACCATGCATGTATCGTCGAAGGCGAACATAAAAGCTATAGAGACATACGAGACGGTATCAAAGAAAGGCGATTATGCCGACGAAAAGACGAGAAAGAAGCCAACTCCCCAGCAGGCTGAAAAAGCCGAGCGAGGAGAGACGCATGAACGCGACGAGATGGTCGCGCATGAAGCCGCGACGGAGGCTGCGACATGTGATCGCAAAGTCGCTAAACAAATGACTGGAGAACCTATCAAGGTCAGTTCTACCAACAAAAACCACGCTCACGAAGAAAAAGTACATGAGAAAGACAAAGAAGTGAAGGAGTGGATCAAGGCGAGAGACAGCCTTGAGGCTTACATGAACAATTTGAAAACCCGAAGCAACGATAAGTACAAGCTCGCCGATACGTTCGTGAACAACGAGACACAGTTGTACATGGTCGCCACCACGGAGGAGATTAACGAGAAAGAGTATGAAGGATTTGACGCGCCAGATCCTGGCGACGAGCCGACGAGCCAACAGACTACGTCACGAAGACGGAGGAAAAACATGCCTATATTTATTACATCATCGATGAAGGCAAAGAGATCGTAGAGAACTCTCCGTTCCTCAAATGCATGAAGAAGAAATGCTACGAAGTTTTGCACGTGGTTGATGCGATCGATGAATATGCAGTCGTGCAGTTGAAAGAATACGATAACATGAAGTTGGTCTTCATCACTAGATGAAGCTAGATGACGAAACTAAGGAAGTAGAAGAGATGGTCGTCTACGATAAGGTCGCCGACTCACCAAGCTTTTTGGTAACTGGTAAGTATGGCTGGACAACAAATATGGAGATAAGTACGAAGTCAATTAAAGATGCCAAATTGCGAGCCGCAACGTATGATACACAGAAAAGAGTTAAATTTAAGGAGTGTCGAAAGACGGCTAGGCTTTGAGATTAAGGGGGAATTTATTGACTATAATCTCAAAGCAGCAGCCAAAGGAGAAGAAAAATGAAGAAAATACAAATCTATCAGCCGAAGTTTTTGAAGAATCAATACAGCGGCCAAAAGAAAAATCCTTTAAGAAGGAAAAAATGTGAAGAAGACGAAAAAAGAAAAAGCATAGCAGTAAAGGAAGAAAAAAGAACTGCGCATCTGCGCACATGGAGTTGTTTTTCAACGTGCATTATTGAGTTTGTTTTTTAGAGTTTGTCTTTTATCTCTGTTGTATGTACTATATAAATGTGTGTGCATGTAATGATTTAATAGAGTGAGAGAAGGCACATCGTGCCATGTGAGCGTGTGTAAAGTAAGAGAATAAAAAGAAAACTTTGTTTAAGAAATAATCGTCCTCCCTCCATCAGTTCCTCTCTTCATTCGATCCTCACATATACAAAATATAAAATAACATATATAAAAGATTAGATGGCTCTCTTCTAAGCTCATTGATCAAACTTAAATATTTTAATATGCAAATGCAATAAGTGGCTGTCGTCGTACTGCGACTCGAGGAAAAGCTATTGTTATCCAACGACCGAAAAACCCAATGATGAGTTCACAATCCATGGACTGTGGCCAAACTACAACAATGGCGGATATCCTACAAACTGCAGAAGTGGGAGTCCCATTGATATATCAGAGGTGATATGATGATGATCATGAGTTTATTATTTATATAATTCTTGATGATATATATCTATCTAGTTTTCTAATTTGTATTTAATATTTGAATAGAGATTCGGGAGATGATGAGTGATAAACGTATTTCAATGCGTTTATCATAGTATTTATTTGGGGTATAATAGAACCTTAGCATCGATTTATGCATTTATCCGATATACTTACGCTTATTTTATTATTGAAGGAGCTTAGGACGGGTTTCGGGCGAAAATGAGCAAAAACGAGGCAAAACGATGCAAAAAGGCAGAACACTGCCAGGTGTCACGACCGTGACACCTTATACACTTGGTCGTGACACCACCCAGAGGCCTAATGTGAGACACTGCCCTAGGTCACGGGCGTGACAGCCCTTGCACCAGACCGTGACGCTTGGCAGCGAGTCAGGTCGAAGCCACTGCCCCAGGTCACGGCCGTGACATCCTATACAATTGACCGTGACAGTTGGCAGAAAGGCCGACCTAAGATGGTCACGACCGTGACACCTTATACACTTGGCCGTGACGTTGGGCAGCAAGCATACCAAGTAGAGTCGACGATGGTCACGGCCGTGACGGCCCATGTCCCAGGCCGTGACCGTTACGGGAATAGCTATAAAAAGCCCAAATTCGACCCAGAAAGCACAGAACTCACCAAATACAAACCCTAAACCATCTAGAGACGAAAGTTAGCACAAAAGAACGCAGATTCACGTCCCGGAGCGCAAGAGACGGGATTCCATGCAGAAGTGAACGAAGAACGAAGATTTCTCCGTGCCATCATTGATTATGAGTTCTTCACTCCTAATCCTTATTTCTTTAGTTTTTTTTCCTTCCATTATGCGTAGCTAATTCCCCTTTGTGTTTTGGATTAGATGAACGCTAGGATGTTTCGTAGTTAAGACTTATGATTATCGTGACTATGTGTTTGACTATTTATCGTTCTATGAATTTGTTTCGTTACTTTAATATGTCTATGTGTTAAAGTAATCGTATGGAAAAACGTTTAGGGCGACAGCTAAACAACGTTTAGGCCGTTCGTAGAAGATAGGAATCGAGTATAGGGCGAAAGCAAATACTCGATCCTCGCCGTTAGTAATTACTGAATTTTAGATCCCCGCGAGCGTTTAGGGCGACAGCAAACTCGCGAGCGGATAGGAAAATTACTGCGATCTAGTCAAAATCACGTAGGAACGATTCTAGTGTCTTAGCCGATAGCACCTAGCGGGATTCGAATCCCGAGCACATCCTTATTATCTGAAGCTTCGTATCCGTGTTAAGCGTCTTTGAATCTCTAGTTGAGTTAGATATAATCTGTTAGGTTAAGTCATAAAACAATTTGGGTATTTTATTAGGTTAAATATCGAGTCGATATGTCACTACTAGTATTTGATTTATTCCTTGTGTTCGATACTCGTTTACTCACTTTACTGCACTACAAACGATAGGTCCACTGCCTATCGCACGTCGGTGATAGTAATAGGTATTCGTTTTAATTATTACTTGTCACACTTTTCATTCACACACCACGTGTCGATCAAGTTTTTGGCGCCGTTGCCGGGGAATAAATTGATATTAGGAACACCGTAGTTCGGTATTTTAGCCACTTTTATTTTGACGTTTTCTTTGTTTTTACTATTTGCGTTATTTGTGTTATTTGCGTTAGTTGTTTTCCTGCGTCATTATTGATTTCGTAATCTTATTCAACGTATTTGTTTACTTCTTCGCTAATTTTTGTTTCTCAATCATTGAAGGTACGATTCAGCGGTGAATGACCCGAAGCCATCCATCGGGCCCCATCGTTGACGCAGACCCGGATTTCGAACGAAAGTTGCGAAGGAAGCTTAAGTACGATACCGAAGGAGCATCCACTAGCTCTCAGGACCACTTAGTTAGCTATTCAGAGGATAGTTCGCAGGAATCCATCCAAAATTCACGTGTAGAGGCAGCCGTTGATAGCCCCTACACAGAAGTAGACATGGCGGACCACCGAGTGCCCGTCCATAACATTCCCGAGGAGGAACCATCACTTCAGGACCTCCTCAAGAACGCCGCGCTAGGCGGTACGGAGTCGGCGATTGTCATACCGCCGATCGAGAACAACAATTTTGAATTGAAGCACTCATGGCTTCAGATGATTTTCCAGACGGCCCAGTTCGAGGGAAACCCCGATGACGACCCTTACTCCCATCTGAAGGCGTTTCTGACAGTGACCGACACCATCAAGATCAACGGTGTCCCGGGCGATGCAATCAAACTGATGCTGTTCCCGTTCTCGCTCAAGTTTAGGGCGAGAGACTGGTTGGATATGTTGCCGCCCAGATCGATAACTACCTGGGAGGATATTCGAGCCGCCTTCATCAACCACTACTTCCCACTCACAAAGGTGTTAAGATTGAAGACGGAGATTTCTTTGTTCCATCAAAAGGATTCCGAAAACTTGTATGAGGTGTGGGAGCGTTACAAGGCGCTACTGAAGAGGTGCCCACGGCACGGGATGTCGAAGGCAGCCCAGATCAACCGATTCCACGAGGGGCTCAATGATCAGACGGTCCATATGTTAGACGGAGCCGCAGGAGGAGGGCTCGTGAAGCTCAACGCTACCGACGTGTGGAATTTGATTGAGGACTACTCGAGGAACAGTTTCATGAGGGGCAATGCCCGGATGAAGACACCCGGTGTGTTCGGAGTTAGCGAGGAGACGGCCACTACTGCCAAGATCGAGGCGCTCCAGCAACAAATTGCCTCGACGAACTCCCAGTTGCAGACAGTGATTGGTGCACTACTTCCCAAGTCTGGACAGACTCAGCCCGTGAACGCCGTAGCCACCACCACACCGACACAGCACACGACTTACATGCCATTGTGCGGGATTTGCGGCGCAGCCCACGAGACCTCAGATTGCCAACTTGGGCAGCCGCTGGAGCACGTAGACTATATGGGCAATTACCAAGGTGGCCAGCGGAGTTACCAGCCCCGAGCGCATCCAAACCTGGCGTACGGGAATCAGAACCATCAGGGCCAAGGACCACCAGGATTTCAGCCCAGACCGCCCGGATTCCAAAACGGGCCACCAAGACAGTACCAGAATGCGCCCCCGGGAGGATCCGACGACATGAGGGAGATGAAGAACATGATGAAGACGCTTCTCACGAATTTTAGTAGCACCACTGCAGCCCACGAAAGTCGAATGACGAAGATGTAGGAGTACATGGAGGCGAATGACTTGCGTGCACAGAACACGGACGCCTCGCTCAAGAAACTGGAGCAACAGATGGGCCAGATGGCGAAGCAGCTGGCGGGGCGCACTCAGGGATCGCTCCCAAGCTACACCGAGCCGAATCCCAAGGAGTACTGCAAGGCGGTGACGCTGAGGAATGGGCGAGAGTTGCAAGAAGTGCCCGCCAAGAAGAAGGTCAAGGAGAACGCCAGCTTCGAGAGCCACGATGAGCCCGAAGTAGAGGAGACCAGAGGCGACGACGTCGAGAAGGCCGAAGCTGAGAAGGAGAAGGTCGAGCCCGAGAAGGAAAAGGTGACAGAGATCCAGCGGCCACCGGTGAAACCATACCAGCCGAAGATCCCGTATCCGGCCCGACTGAAAAAGGACAAGAATGAGGCTCAGTTTGGTAAATTTATGGGTATGTGTAAGGAGTTGCATATTAACTTACCTTTTGTTGAAGCTATTACGCAAATGCCCAGCTTCGCCAAGTTCTTGAAGGACCTGCTGACGAACAGAAGGAAGCTCGAACACGTCTCCACCGTTTGCCTGCGAGGAGAGTGCTCGGCGATTCTCCAAAGCAAGATCCCTAAGAAGCTCAAGGATCCAGGGAGTTTTACTATTCCCTGTCTTATAGGAGATTTAGTGATTGAACGTGCGTTAGCAGACCTAGGCGCTAGCATTAATCTTATGCCATATTCTATGTTTAAGCGTTTAGGACTAGGTAAGCCGCGACCCACTAGGATGAGTCTCCAACTAGCTGATAGATCGTTGAAGTACCCTCGAGGTGTTATCGAGGATGTCTTAGTTAAAGTAGATAAGTTTGTGATTCTCGCAGATTTCGTTATCTTAGATATGGAGGAAGACGAGAATGTTCCCTTGATTTTAGGTAGACCATTCCTAGCCACGGGGGAGACAATGATAGACGTTAGCCACGGCGAGAAAGTTACTTTCATGGCCGACTCGATGAAAAAGAGCGGCGAGCAAGATGATAAATGTTACTTTCTAGACGTATTTGACCGCGACTTTCTCCTTTCCGTGCAAGGTCTGTCACAGGTCGATGATCACGACATGCACACACTTATGGCGATCGATGAGTGTGGGGAGGAAGTCGACGAGCCCGTAATAGCTATCGACAAGAGCAGCGAAGAGGACAAGGAAAAGAGCTCGGTCGAGGAGCCACCGGTCCTGGAATTGAAGCCGCTGCCCGAACATCTGGAGTACGCGTTCCTTAGCAGCAATGGAGGGCTGCGGGTCATCATCTCGTCGAGCCTCGACGACGGACAGAAAGGCCAGCTCTTAGACGTGTTGAAGGCGCACAAGAAGGCTTTGGCGTGGAAGATATCCGACATAAGGGGTATCAATCCGAGCTACTGCACGCACAAGATCCTCATGGAGGACAACTTCAAGCCGGTCACTCAACGTCAAAGGCGCCTCAATCCCAACATGAAGGACGTTGTCAAGAAGGAGGTGATCAAGTTGCTAGACGCGGGGATGATCTACCCCATTTCAGACAGCGCATGGGTTAGCCCTGTCCAAGTGGTCCCAAAGAAAGGTGGCATGCCGGTCGTCACCAACGACAAGAACGAACTGATCCCGACGAGGACCGTGACCGGATGGCGCGTCTGGATCGACTACAGGAAGTTGAATGATGCCAAGCGAAAGGATCATTTCCCTTTACCATTTATCGATCAAATGTTAGAAAAGTTAGCCGGTCACTCATTTTATTGTTTCCTTGATGGTTTGTCAGGTTACCTACAGATTCCCATAGCACCTGAGGACAGAAGACCACTTTTACGTGCCCGTTCGGAACGTTTGCATACCGAAGGATGCCGTTCGGCTTATGCAATGCCCCAGCCACCTTCCAGTGATGCATGATGGCCATATTCGACGAATTGGTAGGTGAGGTAATGGAGGTATTTATGGACGATTTTTCTATTTTCGGGTCGTCGTTTGATGCATGTTTAATCTGAAGCTCGTACTCGCACGATGCGAGGAAACGAACTTGGCACTTAATTGGGAAAAGTGCCACTTCATGGTTCGAGAGGGTATAGTCCTCGGTCACAAGATCTCCTCGAAAGGAATCGAAGTTGACCGGGCTAAGTTAGAAACTATAGAAAAATTGCCTGTTCCCTCGAACGTGAAGTCGATTAGAAGCTTTCTAGGACATGCGGGGTTTTATCGTAGGTTTATTAAAGATTTTTCTAAGATCGCGAGACCCATGTCTAGGTTGCTAGAAAAAGATGCCCCGTTTGAATTTAATAACGAGTGTCTGCATGCTTTTAATTTGCTTAAGGAGCGTTTAGTCGCAGCACATATTATGGTAGCCCCTGATTGGGGGCTGCCCTTTGAACTAATGTGCGATGCTAGTGACTATGCAGTTGGGGCCGTGCTAGGGCAGCGTAAGGACAACTACTTCAGGCCGATATACTACGCGAGTAAGACGCTAGACGCAGCCCAGGCCAATTACACGACCACCGAAAAAGAGCTGTTGGCCGTCGTCTTTCCTTTCGACAAGTTCAGGTCATATCTGATCCTATCTAAAGTTATTGTTTTTACTGACCACTCTGCTCTTAAGTACTTGTTAGCAAAGCTCACTGCCAAGCCACGGCTAATTAGGTGGATCCTGCTACTGCAAGAGTTCGACATAGAGATCCGCGACAAGAAGGGTGCGGAGAACCTGACGGCTGATCATCTCTTCGACTAGAGGAGTCCGAGATATACTATAAGGACGAAAGGGCGATACACGACCGGTTCCCAGACGAGCACCTTTACTCGATACATGTGGTAAATGACGACACTCCCTGGTTTGCAGATTACGCTAACTATCTTGTTGCGAAGGTCCTACCAAAGGAGTACACGAGTCAGCAAAAGAAGAAATTCTTTTCTGATTTGAGATACTACTTTTGGGAAGACTCGTATCTTTTCAGGCGATGTGCAGACCAGGTGATATGGCGATGCGTGGCGGCCCCAGAATCGACGCAGATCCTTAGACATTGCCACAACGGACCGACCGGAGGGCACTATGCAGCAAATCGTACCGCTCAGAAGGTGTTGGAGAGCGGATTCTACTGGCCCACGATCTTCAAGGACGCCCAAAGGTACGTTGACACTTGTGATCAGTGTCAGCGCGCAGGTAATCTCTCGAAACGCGACGAAATGCCCCAGAACTTCATCTTAGTTTGTGAAATTTTCGATGTATGGGGTATAGATTTTATGGGTCCATTTCCTAGCTCGTACAACAATAAGTACATCCTAGTCGCTGTCGATTATGTTTCGAAGTGGGCCGAGGCGCAAGCCTTACCCACAAATGATGCTAGGGTAGTCGTTAGATTTTTGCGAGCATTGTTTTCACGTTTTGGGGCACCTAGGTACATTATTAGTGATAGAGGCACTCACTTTTGCAACACCCAGTTTGCACGCACACTAGAACGTTACGGTGTTAGATACAGCCTATCCACCCCGTACCACCCCCAAGCTAGTGGCCAAGTCGAAGTAGTGAACCTTGAGTTGAAACGCATCCTAGAAAAGACCATAGAAGGAAACCGTAGGGAGTGGGCAAATAAGTTGAATGATGCACTTTGGGCATATAGAACTGCATATAAGACTCCCATAGGCACTACACCATATAGATTAGTCTATGGAAAAGCATGTCATCTTCCCGTAGAAATAGAGCACAAGGCATATTGGGCTATCAAGTCCTTGAATCTTGATTTGGGGAACGCCGGCGAAAAGCGGCAACTCCAAATCAACGAGTTAGACGAGTGGCGTTTATCGGCTTACGATAACGCTCGCATGTACAAGGAACGTTCTAAAGCCTATCACGATAAGAAAATTAGGCAAAGGCGAGAGTTTCAGGAGGGGGACCAAGTCCTTCTTTTTAACTCTCGACTTAGGCTTTTTCCTGGCAAGCTCAGATCACGCTGGTCAGGACCGTTCACTGTTACCCGTGTTTTCCCTTATGGTACTGTTGAGATTTCAGGTATGGAGCAGGGGACTTTTTGTAATACCCGGGTCCCGTAAGTAAGCCGGCCAATAAATATGCATACATATTATATGGCTTATGTGACTGCATGAGATATGATTTGCGACGTTTATGTGCTTAAATGATTTCATGTTATATGCCAACGTGACATGTACGTGTTGGAATGTAGTGTTGGAACTTAGGAAAAATAGCTAATACTCGTGTGTAGAGATCGAATTAATATAAGAAAAATTAGAATGTAATAACCTTAATAAGAATTGAATTAAGGCTATAGTTAAATTGGACTAAATACAAATTGGGCTAGGCTTACATCCAAAGCCCAAACATTAGGGATAAGTATTAATTACTTGAAAGAAAAGGAATGTCACGTTACTTGTTGTCTTATCAAGCATACAATTGGATACCCCTTAGAATTTATCAAGAAGCTTCTCTATAAATTAAACTTAAGCAAACAAAAGAACTCTGATAGTAAGCTTCGATGAATAAGAAACCCTAAGAAAGACTACATCAAACGAAAAGCAAAGGAAGGAAAATAGCTATACTACTAACGGGAATTCAATAAAGAAGGTATAATTCTATTCATTTATTTATAGATCAGTTTTATACTCTTTGTTTTAAGAGATTTAAGTATAACTGGGGACATAGTAATCGATTTAAGGAAGTTCTAAAAGCAGTTTCTTGAAATTAGGTTAGTTTTAATTTTAGGGTTTTGGATCGAAGGTTGAGTTATGGTAGAATGTTTCCAGATTTTTTTTGCGTCGTTTAAAGGCCGAGATTTGTTGTTGAATTATGTCGAGATTTTAGTTTAAGAAATGTCGAAGTTTATGTTTAATTATATCGAAATGTGTAGGGTTAAAAATAAAATATCGAAGTCTATAAGTTTCGAGACCTTTGTTTGGATTGTGTTGAAAATGTCGAGATTTAATGTTCAAGTGAGAAACCATATCGAGGTAGCTAATATAATGTCGAGCTAGTTGTATATAATATCGAGATCTTGTCGTATAGTTTAATTGTCGAGAGATATATATATATATATATATATATCAAAGTATGTAGAGTGGAAAATGTCGAGAGTTATTCCTATAATGAACATCAAAATTCTTAGGGTGATGTCGACATTTGGTATTTATAATATCTCGACATTTTAGCTTGGAATATTAACATTCATTTCGAAATTCTTAACATTATTTGGTTAACATGCATCTCGACATTTCATGTGGGATTTAAAGATCATATCGACATTTGCTATAATTGGACTAACATACATCTCGAGATTTAATTCCAATAGATATCGAGATCTTATGTAGTATTTAGATGTCGAATTATGGTATATATGAGGTCGAAATTCATTTTTAAGACATGTCGAGATTTATACCGGAACTTATGTTGAGATTCATTTAACTCATGTAGAGATCTATTTCAAAACCCATAAAAGTCAAAACTAGGGTTTTCAAATTAAGCCAATTTCGTAAAATAATAATTAGACTAACAAACCCTAATTTGATATGTTTCTATATTTAGGGTTCGAAAGTTAGCAACTTACAGTACGATAAGCTAAAAACTAAGGATACCAGGTAAGTGGGAATTTCAACTACAACACGTAAATTGTTTGTTCGAATGTGAATTACGTGGCTATCTGTTTATATGAGATTATGTGAATTATTTGCTACATGTGATGATATGGCATGAATTTTAGTACTGTTCACATGAGCATGAACACGTGCATACACGACATGCATGAGAATGGTGAGATGAGCGTATGCTTATAATATAATGTCGCTTGAAAGCGATGGATATTTGCCGATATAGGCATCTGATGTCGACTCACAGTTGAGTCAGGACGGCTTCTATGACACCATGACGACCCGGTACGTCGTCGGATATATTTTCATTATTTGGGCAAAATGCCCTGAATTGCGGTAGGTGCGACCTGGAGGAGGCGATTCGAGGGTGGCAGCGACACCGAGGGTATCTCCGGTGTTGGCGACCCCGAAGTGGGCTACCAGCGTGAGCGTCCGCGGAACAGCAAGTACCCATTGGGCCGAATGGCGGGCCGTCATGCATCCCAATGCGAATTGGGCCGAAATGCGTGACTGGTATTTTATGGTTCGTCACCCTTTGTGGATTGCTGGACCATTATCCTTATTGGAATTGAGCTCTGAAAATGGTGCATAGTAAGTCAGTCGAGGGCCCTGAGAGATATGAGATTTAGTTTGATCCTAGTAGGGTCTGAATGCATTGGCGCGGATGCCTTTGCAAATAAGACACGTGCACGGCATGCATTATTCCTACTTACTGAGCTTTATAGCTCATCCCATGTTTTATGTGTTGTAGGTACGCGCGACCACGGTATGTGATCGCTTATGACGGCAAGGCTATCTTTTGAAGCTTCCAGTGACTTTTGAGGGTGGTGTGTACATGAATGCGACCCGTGGGGCAGGAGATAGGGTTTCTTTTGTTGGAATTACGAAACCATCCTATGTAAATAGGTTGGGAGCGATATTTTGGCTTGTACAGAACGAATTCCTTTATATAAAAGGAAAAATTTTACCCACGTTTTCGCATATTATTTATTTTAAACTGACTTTAGCCACGTAAGTTAGCATTAGAAATGGTAAGTAGATGGCGGGGCGTCACAGGTGGTATCAGAGCACAACCTCTCGCAGTACGGTGCTGGTTCGGGGACGAACCAGGCGGAAGCTGGTGGGCATGTGACGCCCGGGGCCGAAGAGGGCGGGGAGTGATCGCCGGTGCCAGGGTGCACGGACAATGAGCGGCTCCTGGCAGGCTTCTAGGCGAAGGGGTACATGAACGAACCGATCCAACACCAGAATGAGAGGGGATCCTGAGACTGACAATGTATGGGCGTGTCAGGCTAAGAATCGTATAGAAGGATTGATAGTACTACTCATATCACCAAGGTCGACCTACCTTTTCGGGAGTCCATCTATAGAAAGTCCGAAGTTAAGCGTGCTTGACTTGGGGCAATCTAGGGATGGGTGACCCCCTGGGAAGTTTCTCAGGGTGCGTGTGAGCGAGTGCACGAAGCACGCTAAAAGGTTAAATGGTGGTACAGTGGGGCCAGACTATCAGTCGGAGTGTGGTGGGCCCAACCCAACTGGTCCCGATAGGGACCGATGCTATAGTGACACCCGGTATGGGACGGGTCGTTACAGGTGGTATCAGAGCTTCGGTTGAAGTTTCTGTAGACTGTTCATGTACACACACTCAAAAGTACGGAAGCGGCCTTGCTAGTAAGTTTCTATTACTGTAAATTCTTGTTTGTGTTGCATAATTTATTGGCCTTAGGGACTATCAGGGTAAATAAGAATGGGTAGAACAAGAGGTGATAGCAGTGGGAGTTCCAGTCGGGGCAAGGAACCCGAGATACCAACTGATAATCGCGACACGGCGATTATCCAACTTACCGAATTAGTGCGTCAGCAGTCCGCCCAGATTCAAGAATTAATTCAACAGCGGAACACTGAGGGACAGCAAAGCAGTGGGCTTTCCCAAGCCGAAAGAATAGAAATAGTAGGAGAAAGATTTCGGAAGTTAAATCCTCCAACTTTCGAAGATGCGGTTGACCCAACTTCGGCTGAAGATTGGCTAAGAACCTTAGAGAGCATGTTCCAGTATAGCAGAATTCCCGAAGAAGAGAAGGTCCTGTGTGCTGCATTCCTATTGCGAGGGAGTGCAGGTCACTGGTGGGACACAATTTTAGCCATCGAAGACCCTCTTACAATGAGTTGGGATCGTTTCAAGGAATTATTCAGGAGTAAGTACTTCACCGCTCCAGTACGGGCCCAACGAATGAACGAGTTCATTAACTTACGCCAGGGCCCGATGACAGTGGCTGAGTACATCCGAAAATTTGAACAGCTGTCTAGGTTTGCAGCTCACATGGTGAGCACAGATGTATTGAAGGTGGAGCGCTTTCTGGAAGGCCTGAAACCTGAGCTATATAGAGACGTGAATATGGCCGGACTTCAAGGAGCTACATATGCTCAAGTTGCTGAACGGGCTTTAGTGGCTGAGCAAGCGGAAATCAGAATCATCCGAGCCCAAGAAGCAAAACGAAAGTTCGTACAAGGGCCACAGTGGAGTGGAGGAAGTCAAAAGAAGCAATTTGTCTCAAAGGGCCCAAGGCCTAATTTTCAGAATAAACCCGGACTACCTCCGCAGTTTAAGCCGAATCAGGGGAGACCCCCAATGGCACCAATCTGCCCGAAGTGCACTCGACGACATACGGGCATTTGCTTCTCAGAAAATGCTAGCTGTTTCAGATGTGGCAAGTCAGGCCATTTTGCAAGAGCATGCCCTGGGAAAGCATCCGGGAGTCAGACAACCGTACAGGCCAGGCCACCAACCGTACCTGCTCGAGTATACACAATTACATCCGAGGAGGCAGAAACAGACCCATCAGTAGTAGCAGGTACCCTATCTATCCATCATATACCGACATGCATATTAATAGATTCAGGAGCCACGCATTCATTTGCATCATCTAAGTACGTGACGAGACTCGGGATTACGCCTCAACAATCCGACTGTGAGTATAGTGTAACTATTCCACATGGAGCTTCAACCCGAACTAATTTAGTTTTACGAGAATGCCCAGTGCTAGTGAACGATAGAGAACTACTCGTAGACCTTATAGTTATACCTATGAATGACTATGAGGTAATCCTAGGAATGGACTGGCTGTCTAAGTATGGAGCCGTGATTGATTGTAATCATAAGACAGTCACGTTCAGTACAGAGAGAAATGAACCGTTCATTTTTATGGGAACTAGCAAGAGCAAAATTCCCAAAATCTCTGCGATGAAGGCACAACGCCTGATCAGGGCAGGATGTGAAGCATACCTCGTATTTGCAATGACCTCAGAAGACCATTCACCCCAAAGTTAGAAGAAGTCCCAATAGTACAAGAATTTTCTGATGTGTTCCCCGAAGATTTACCAGGACTCCCTCCTGATCGTGAAATCCAGTTCACGATTGATCTAATACCCGGAGCTGCACCTATTTCAAAAGCTCCATATCGTTTAGCTCCAACAGAAATGAAAGAATTAAAAGAACAATTGGACGAGTTGCTGCAGAAGGGATTCATTCAGCCAAGCTTTTCACCCTGGGGAGCACCGGTTCTATTTGTCAAGAAGAAAGATGGATCGATGCGGCTCTGCATCGATTACAGAGAGTTAAATAAGATTACGATTAAGAACAAATATCCTCTTCCGAGGATTGACGACCTGTTCGATCAACTACAAGGAGCCACGGTGTTCTCAAAGATAGATTTGCGATCGGGATATCATCAGCTGAAGATTCGCGAAGAAGATATTCCGAAGTCGGCCTTTAGTACTCGATACGGGCATTACGAATTTTTAGTCATGCCTTTTGGGCTGACTAACGCGCCGGCAGCATTCATGGACCTAATGAACCGCATATTCAAGCCATTCCTAGACAAGTTCGTCATCGTATTCATCGATGACATCCTTATTTATTCAAAGACGAGGGAGGAGCATGAGCAACATCTGAAGATTGTCCTTGAGATATTACGAGAAAAGCAACTCTATGCCAAGTTCAAGAAATGCGAATTTTGGCTGGATCAAGTCGCGTTTCTCGGACATATCATTTCGGGAGCAGGAATCTCAGTAGACCCGAGCAAGATAGAAGCTATTAATAATTGGCCCCAACCGACGAATGTAACTGAAGTACGAAGTTTTCTTGGACTGGCGGGATACTACAGAAAGTTTATTAAAGACTTCTCGAAGATCGCATCAACCTTAACGAAGCTGACTAGGAAAGATACTCCATTCCATTGGAGCGATGACTGCGAGAGAAGCTTTCAAGAATTAAAAAGACGACTCACTTCGGCCCCAGTCCTGACGATACCCACAGGAACAGGAGGATTTTCCGTATATAGTGATGCATCGAAGAATGGGCTGGGATGCGTTCTAATGCAAAACGGAAAGGTTGTTGCGTACGCTTCGCGACAACTAAAGGATTACGAGAAGAATTATCCAACACACGATCTGGAACTCGCAGCAGTTGTGTTTGCTTTGAAGATCTGGAGGCATTATTTGTACGGCGAACGCTGCGAAATCTTCACCGACCACAAGAGTCTGAAATACTTCTTCACCCAGAAGGAGTTGAACATGAGACAACGACGATGGCTCGAATTAGTCAAGGACTATGATTGTGTGATTAGCTACCATCCGGGGAAAGCAAATGTAGTGGCTGATGCACTAAGCCGCAAGACTGTGAATACAGAGCTACAAAGACTCGAAGTGGAGTTAATACCTATGGGCGAGATTGAGACAAGACTAGCAGCATTAACACTTCGACCTACACTGATGGAACAGATTACAAAAGCCCAGGAGAACGACGAGTTATATCTGAAAATTAAAGAAACTCCTATAGAGCAAAGATCTCCAGACCTCGCCATACGAGATGACGGAAGCTTATATTACAGAAGACGTTTATATGTTCCTAACGACGCTGAACTACGCGAGACTGTCATGACGGAAGCCCATACCACTGTCTACTCCATCCACCCGGGAGCGACGAAGATGTATAGGGATCTACGAACCAACTATTGGTGGCCAGGAATGAAAAGAGAAATCGCAACCTTCGTAAGTCAATGTCTAACATGTCAGCAGATAAAGGCAGAACACCAACGACCGGCAGGAACTCTGCAATCCCTGCCAGTACCTGAATGGAAGTGGGATTACATTACAATGGACTTCGTTGTTGGCTTACCTAAAACTGTGAAAGGCCACGACGCTATATGGGTCATCGTTGATCGACTGACCAAATCTGCCCACTTTCTGCCTATCAGTTCAACGTTCTCAATGGAACGATACGCGGAACTGTATATCCAAGAAATAGTACGACTTCATGGAGTGCCAACTTCGATCGTTTCCGATCGTGATTCAAGATTCTTATCCAAGTTTTGGATGAGTTTGCAGAAGGCCATGGGAACCAAGTTATCTTTTAGTACTGCCTACCATCCTCAGACAGACGGGCAGTCTGAACGAACGATCCAGACATTGGAAGATATGCTCAGAGCCTGCGTGCTCGACTTCAAAGGGAATTGGAGCCGGTATCTTCCACTGATTGAGTTCTCATATAATAACAGCTATCATGCCACTATCGGAATGGCTCCGTATGAAGCTCTGTATGGACGCAAATGTAGATCTCCAATACACTGGGATGAAGTTGGAGAACGGGCAATACTAGGCCCTGATCTGGTGCAAGAAATGACGGAAGCTATTGCAAAGGTACGAGAAAGGATGAAAACAGCCCAGAGTAGACAGAAAAGCTACGCAGATCAAAAGCGTAGGCCATTAGAATTCAAGGTAGACGATTGGGTGTTTTTGAAAGTTTCACCGATGAAAGGAGTAAAGCGATTCGGGAAGAAAGGCAAGCTGAGCCCACGTTATATAGGACCGTTCCGAATCCTCAGAAAAGTTGGCGAAGTTGCCTATCAACTGGAACTACCGAATTCGCTAGCTCAAGTACATGATATTTTTCACGTATCGACGTTACGAAAATACGTCGCAGATCCAAGCCATGTGTTGAACACTAACTTTCATCAACAACTCAAGCCGGATTTGAGTTACGAGGAGAAGCCAGTGGAAATCCTTATGTACGACATGAAACGATTACGGAATAAAGAAATTCCACTAGTTAAGGTGTTATGGCAGAATCAGTCCACGGAAGAAGCTACATGGGAACGGAAAGACGATATGAGAAGTCGCTACCCTGAGTTATTTCTCCCTACCTGATTTCGGGGGCGAAATCTCTTTTAAGGGGGGGAGGATGTAATACCCGGGTCCCGTAAGTAAGCCGACCAATAAATATGCATACATATTATATGGCTTATGTGACTGCATGAGATATGATTTGCGACGTTTATGTGCTTAAATGATTTCATGTTATATGCCAACGTGACATGTACGCGTTGGAATGTAGTGTTGGAACTTAGGAAAAATAGCTAATACTCGTGTGTAGAGATCGAATTAATATAAGAAAAATTAGAATTTAATAACCTTAATAAGAATTGAATTAAGGCTATAGTTAAATTGGACTAAATACAAATTGGGCTAGGCTTACATCCAAAGCCCAAACATTAGGGATAAGTATTAATTACTTGAAAGAAAAGGAATGTCACGTTACTTGTTGTCTTATCAAGCATACAATTGGATACCCCTTAGAATTTATCAAGAAGCTTCTCTATAAATTAAACTTAAGCAAACAAAAGAACTCTGATAGTAAGCTTCGATGAATAAGAAACCCTAAGAAAGACTACATCAAACGAAAAGCAAAGGAAGGAAAATAGCTATACTACTAACGGGAATTCAATAAAGAAGGTATAATTCTATTCATTTATTTATAGATCAGTTTTATACTCTTTGTTTTAAGAGATTTAAGTATAACTGGGACTTAGTAATCGATTTAAGGAAGTTCTAAAAGCAGTTTCTTGAAATTAGGTTAGTTTTAATTTTAGGGTTTTGGATCGAAGGTTGAGTTATGGTAGAATGTTTCCAGATTTTTTTTGCATCGTTTAAAGGCCGAGATTTGTTGTTGAATTATGTCGAGATTTTAGTTTAAGAAATGTCGAAGTTTATGTTTAATTATATCGAAATGTGTAGGGTTAAAAATAAAATATCGAAGTCTATAAGTTTCGAGACCTTTGTTTGGATTGTGTTGAAAATGTCGAGATTTAATGTTCAAGTGAGAAACCATATCGAGGTAGCTAATATAATGTCGAGCTAGTTGTATATAATATCGAGATCTTGTCGTATAGTTTAATTGTCGAGAGATAAATATATATATCAAAGTATGTAGAGTGGAAAATGTCGAGAGTTATTCCTATAATGAACATCAAAATTCTTAGGGTGATGTCGACATTTGGTATTTATAATATCTCGACATTTTAGCTTGGAATATTAACATTCATTTCGAAATTCTTAACATTATTTGGTTAACATGCATCTCGACATTTCATGTGGGATTTAAAGATCATATCGACATTTGCTATAATTGGACTAACATACATCTCGAGATTTAATTCCAATAGATATCGAGATCTTATGTAGTATTTAGATGTCGAATTATGGTATATATGAGGTCGAAATTCATTTTTAAGACATGTCGAGATTTATACCGGAACTTATGTTGAGATTCATTTAACTCATGTAGAGATCTATTTCAAAACCCATAAAAGTCAAAACTAGGGTTTTCAAATTAAGCCAATTTCGTAAAATAATAATTAGACTAACAAACCCTAATTTGATATGTTTCTATATTTAGGGTTCGAAGGTTAGCAACTTACAGTACGATAAGCTAAAAACTAAGGATACCAGGTAAGTGGGAATTTCAACTACAACACGTAAATTGTTTGTTCGAATGTGAATTACGTGGCTATCTGTTTATATGAGATTATGTGAATTATTTGCTACATGTGATGATATGGCATGAATTTTAGTACTGTTCACATGAGCATGAACACGTGCATACACGACATGCATGAGAATGGTGAGATGAGCGTATGCTTATAATATAATGTCGCTTGAAAGCGATGGATATTTGCCGATATAGGCATCTGATGTCGACTCACAGTTGAGTCAGGACGGCTTCTATGACACCATGACGACCCAGTACGTCGTCGGATATATTTTCATTATTTGGGCAGAATGCCCTGAATTGCGGTAGGTGCGACCTGGAGGAGGCGATTCGAGGGTGGCAGCGACACCGAGGGTATCTCCGGTGTTGGCGACCCCGAAGTGGGCTACCAGCGTGAGCGTCCGCGGAACAGCAAGTACCCATTGGGCCGAATGGCGGGCCGTCATGCATCCCAGTGCGAATTGGGCCGAAATGCGTGACTGGTATTTTATGGTTCGTCACCCTTTGTGGATTGCTGGACCATTATCCTTATTGGAATTGAGCTCTGAAAATGGTGCATAGTAAGTCAGTCGAGGGCCCTGAGAGATATGAGATTTAGTTTGATCCTAGTAGGGTCTGAATGCATTGGCGCGGATGCCTTTGCAAATAAGACACGTGCACGGCATGCATTATTCCTACTTACTGAGCTTTATAGCTCATCCCATGTTTTATGTGTTGTAGGTACGCGCGACCACGGTATGTGATCGCTTATGACGGCAAGGCTATCTTTTGAAGCTTCCAGTGACTTTTGAGGGTGGTGTGTACATGAATGCGACCCGTGGGGCAGGAGATAGGGTTTCTTTTGTTGGAATTACGAAACCATCCTATGTAAATAGGTTGGGAGCGATATTTTGGCTTGTACAGAACGAATTCCTTTATATAAAAGGAAAAATTTTACCCACGTTTTCGCATATTATTTATTTTAAACTGACTTTAGCCACGTAAGTTAGCATTAGAAATGGTAAGTAGATGGCGGGGCGTCACAGGTGGTATCAGAGCACAACCTCTCGCAGTACGGTGCTGGTTCGGGGACGAACCAGGCGGAAGCTGGTGGGCATGTGACGCCCGGGGCCGAAGAGGGCGGGGAGTGATCGCCGGTGCCAGGGTGCACGGACAATGAGCGGCTCCTGGCAGGCTTCTAGGCGAAGGGGTACATGAACGAACCGATCCAACACCAGAATGAGAGGGGATCCTGAGACTGACAATGTATGGGCGTGTCAGGCTAAGAATCGTATAGAAGGATTGATAGTACTACTCATATCACCAAGGTCGACCTACCTTTTCGGGAGTCCATCTATAGAAAGTCCGAAGTTAAGCGTGCTTGACTTGGGGCAATCTAGGGATGGGTGACCCCCTGGGAAGTTTCTCAGGGTGCGTGTGAGCGAGTGCACGAAGCACGCTAAAAGGTTAAATGGTGGTACAGTGGGGCCAGACTATCAGTCGGAGTGTGGTGGGCCCAACCCAACTGGTCCCGATAGGGACCGATGCTATAGTGACACCCGGTATGGGACGGGTCGTTACAGGTGGTATCAGAGCTTCGGTTGAAGTTTCTGTAGACTGTTCATGTACACACACTCAAAAGTACGGAAGCGGCCTTGCTAGTAAGTTTCTATTACTGTAAATTCTTGTTTGTGTTGCATAATTTATTGGCCTTAGGGACTATCAGGGTAAATAAGAATGGGTAGAACAAGAGGTGATAGCAGTGGGAGTTCCAGTCGGGGCAAGGAACCCGAGATACCAACTGATAATCGCGACACGGCGATTATCCAACTTACCGAATTAGTGCGTCAGCAGTCCGCCCAGATTCAAGAATTAATTCAACAGCGGAACACTGAGGGACAGCAAAGCAGTGGGCTTTCCCAAGCCGAAAGAATAGAAATAGTAGGAGAAAGATTTCGGAAGTTAAATCCTCCAACTTTCGAAGATGCGGTTGACCCAACTTCGGCTGAAGATTGGCTAAGAACCTTAGAGAGCATGTTCCAGTATAGCAGAATTCCCGAAGAAGAGAAGGTCCTGTGTGCTGCATTCCTATTGCGAGGGAGTGCAGGTCACTGGTGGGACACAATTTTAGCCATCGAAGACCCTCTTACAATGAGTTGGGATCGTTTCAAGGAATTATTCAGGAGTAAGTACTTCACCGCTCCAGTACGGGCCCAACGAATGAACGAGTTCATTAACTTACGCCAGGGCCCGATGACAGTGGCTGAGTACATCCGAAAATTTGAACAGCTGTCTAGGTTTGCAGCTCACATGGTGAGCACAGATGTATTGAAGGTGGAGCGCTTTCTGGAAGGCCTGAAACCTGAGCTATATAGAGACGTGAATATGGCCGGACTTCAAGGAGCTACATATGCTCAAGTTGCTGAACGGGCTTTAGTGGCTGAGCAAGCGGAAATCAGAATCATCCGAGCCCAAGAAGCAAAACGAAAGTTCGTACAAGGGCCACAGTGGAGTGGAGGAAGTCAAAAGAAGCAATTTGTCTCAAAGGGCCCAAGGCCTAATTTTCAGAATAAACTCGGACTACCTCCGCAGTTTAAGCCGAATCAGGGGAGACCCCAATGGCACCAATCTGCCCGAAGTGCACTCGACGACATACGGGCATTTGCTTCTCAGAAAATGCTAGCTGTTTCAGATGTGGCAAGTCAGGCCATTTGCAAGAGCATGCCCTGGGAAAGCATCCGGGAGTCAGACAACCGTACAGGCCAGGCCACCAACCGTACCTGCTCGAGTATACACAATTACATCCGAGGAGGCAGAAACAGACCCATCAGTAGTAGCAGGTACCCTATCTATCCATCATATACCGACATGCATATTAATAGATTCAGGAGCCACGCATTCATTTGCATCATCTAAGTACGTGACGAGACTCGGGATTACGCCTCAACAATCCGACTGTGAGTATAGTGTAACTATTCCACATGGAGCTTCAACCCGAACTAATTTAGTTTTACGAGAATGCCCAGTGCTAGTGAACGATAGAGAACTACTCGTAGACCTTATAGTTATACCTATGAATGACTATGAGGTAATCCTAGGAATGGACTGGCTGTCTAAGTATGGAGCCGTGATTGATTGTAATCATAAGACAGTCACGTTCAGTACAGAGAGAAATGAACCGTTCATTTTTATGGGAACTAGCAAGAGCAAAATTCCCAAAATCTCTGCGATGAAGGCACAACGCCTGATCAGGGCAGGATGTGAAGCATACCTCGTATTTGCAATGACCTCAGAAGACCATTCACCCCCAAAGTTAGAAGAAGTCCCAATAGTACAAGAATTTTCTGATGTGTTCCCCGAAGATTTACCAGGACTCCCTCCTGATCGTGAAATCCAGTTCACGATTGATCTAATACCCGGAGCTGCACCTATTTCAAAAGCTCCATATCGTTTAGCTCCAACAGAAATGAAAGAATTAAAAGAACAATTGGACGAGTTGCTGCAGAAGGGATTCATTCAGCCAAGCTTTTCACCCTGGGGAGCACCGGTTCTATTTGTCAAGAAGAAAGATGGATCGATGCGGCTCTGCATCGATTACAGAGAGTTAAATAAGATTACGATTAAGAACAAATATCCTCTTCCGAGGATTGACGACCTGTTCGATCAACTACAAGGAGCCACGGTGTTCTCAAAGATAGATTTGCGATCGGGATATCATCAGCTGAAGATTCGCGAAGAAGATATTCCGAAGTCGGCCTTTAGTACTCGATACGGGCATTACGAATTTTTAGTCATGCCTTTTGGGCTGACTAACGCGCCGGCAGCATTCATGGACCTAATGAACCGCATATTCAAGCCATTCCTAGACAAGTTCGTCATCGTATTCATCGATGACATCCTTATTTGTTCAAAGACGAGGGAGGAGCATGAGCAACATCTGAAGATTGTCCTTGAGATATTACGAGAAAAGCAACTCTATGCCAAGTTCAAGAAATGCGAATTTTGGCTGGATCAAGTCGCGTTTCTCGGACATATCATTTCGGGAGCAGGAATCTCAGTAGACCCGAGCAAGATAGAAGCTATTAATAATTGGCCCCAACCGACGAATGTAACTGAAGTACGAAGTTTTCTTGGACTGGCGGGATACTACAGAAAGTTTATTAAAGACTTCTCGAAGATCGCATCAACCTTAACGAAGCTGACTAGGAAAGATACTCCATTCCATTGGAGCGATGACTGCGAGAGAAGCTTTCAAGAATTAAAAAGACGACTCACTTCGGCCCCAGTCCTGACGATACCCACAGGAACAGGAGGATTTTCCGTATATAGTGATGCATCGAAGAATGGGCTGGGATGCGTTCTAATGCAAAACGGAAAGGTTGTTGCGTACGCTTCGCGACAACTAAAGGATTACGAGAAGAATTATCCAACACACGATCTGGAACTCGCAGCAGTTGTGTTTGCTTTGAAGATCTGGAGGCATTATTTGTACGGCGAACGCTGCGAAATCTTCACCGACCACAAGAGTCTGAAATACTTCTTCACCCAGAAGGAGTTGAACATGAGACAACGACGATGGCTCGAATTAGTCAAGGACTATGATTGTGTGATTAGCTACCATCCGGGGAAAGCAAATGTAGTGGCTGATGCACTAAGCCGCAAGACTGTGAATACAGAGCTACAAAGACTCGAAGTGGAGTTAATACCTATGGGCGAGATTGAGACAAGACTAGCAGCATTAACACTTCGACCTACACTGATGGAACAGATTACGAAAGCCCAGGAGAACGACGAGTTATATCTGAAAATTAAAGAAACTCCTATAGAGCAAAGATCTCCAGACCTCGCCATACGAGATGACGGAAGCTTATATTACAGAAGACGTTTATATGTTCCTAACGACGCTGAACTACGCGAGACTGTCATGACGGAAGCCCATACCACTGTCTACTCCATCCACCCGGGAGCGACGAAGATGTATAGGGATCTACGAACCAACTATTGGTGGCCAGGAATGAAAAGAGAAATCGCAACCTTCGTAAGTCAATGTCTAACATGTCAGCAGATAAAGGCAGAACACCAACGACCGGCAGGAACTCTGCAATCCCTGCCAGTACCTGAATGGAAGTGGGATTACATTACAATGGACTTCGTTGTTGGCTTACCTAAAACTGTGAAAGGCCACGACGCTATATGGGTCATCGTTGATCGACTGACCAAATCTGCCCACTTTCTGCCTATCAGTTCAAAGTTCTCAATGGAACGATACGCGGAACTGTATATCCAAGAAATAGTACGACTTCATGGAGTGCCAACTTCGATCGTTTCCGATCGTGATTCAAGATTCTTATCCAAGTTTTGGATGAGTTTGCAGAAGGCCATGGGAACCAAGTTATCTTTTAGTACTGCCTACCATCCTCAGACAGACGGGCAGTCTGAACGAACGATCCAGACATTGGAAGATATGCTCAGAGCCTGCGTGCTCGACTTCAAAGGGAATTGGAGCCGGTATCTTCCACTGATTGAGTTCTCATATAATAACAGCTATCATGCCACTATCGGAATGGCTCCGTATGAAGCTCTGTATGGACGCAAATGTAGATCTCCAATACACTGGGATGAAGTTGGAGAACGGGCAATACTAGGCCCTGATCTGGTGCAAGAAATGACGGAAGCTATTGCAAAGGTACGAGAAAGGATGAAAACAGCCCAGAGTAGACAGAAAAGCTACGCAGATCAAAAGCGTAGGCCATTAGAATTCAAGGTCGACGATTGGGTGTTTTTGGAAGTTTCACCGATGAAAGGAGTAAAGCGATTCGGGAAGAAAGGCAAGCTGAGCCCACGTTATATAGGACCGTTCCGAATCCTCAGAAAAGTTGGCGAAGTTGCCTATCAACTGGAACTACCGAATTCGCTAGCTCAAGTACATGATATTTTTCACGTATCGACGTTACGAAAATACGTCGCAGATCCAAGCCATGTGTTGAACACTAACTTTCATCAACAACTCAAGCCGGATTTGAGTTACGAGGAGAAGCCAGTGGAAATCCTTATGTACGACATGAAACGATTACGGAATAAAGAAATTCCACTAGTTAAGGTGTTATGGCAGAATCAGTCCACGGAAGAAGCTACATGGGAACGGGAAGACGATATGAGAAGTCGCTACCCTGAGTTATTTCTCCCTACCTGATTTCGGGGGCGAAATCTCTTTTAAGGGGGGGAGGATGTAATACCCGGGTCCCGTAAGTAAGCCGACCAATAAATATGCATACATATTATATGGCTTATGTGACTGCATGAGATATGATTTGCGACGTTTATGTGCTTAAATGATTTCATGTTATATGCCAACGTGACATGTACGCGTTGGAATGTAGTGTTGGAACTTAGGAAAAATAGCTAATACTCGTGTGTAGAGATCGAATTAATATAAGAAAAATTAGAATTTAATAACCTTAATAAGAATTGAATTAAGGCTATAGTTAAATTGGACTAAATACAAATTGGGCTAGGCTTACATCCAAAGCCCAAACATTAGGGATAAGTATTAATTACTTGAAAGAAAAGGAATGTCACGTTACTTGTTGTCTTATCAAGCATACAATTGGATACCCCTTAGAATTTATCAAGAAGCTTCTCTATAAATTAAACTTAAGCAAACAAAAGAACTCTGATAGTAAGCTTCGATGAATAAGAAACCCTAAGAAAGACTACATCAAACGAAAAGCAAAGGAAGGAAAATAGCTATACTACTAACGGGAATTCAATAAAGAAGGTATAATTCTATTCATTTATTTATAGATCAGTTTTATACTCTTTGTTTTAAGAGATTTAAGTATAACTGGGGACTTAGTAATCGATTTAAGGAAGTTCTAAAAGCAGTTTCTTGAAATTAGGTTAGTTTTAATTTTAGTGTTTTGGATCGAAGGTTGAGTTATGGTAGAATGTTTCCAGATTTTTTTTGCATCGTTTAAAGGCCGAGATTTGTTGTTGAATTATGTCGAGATTTTAGTTTAAGAAATGTCGAAGTTTATGTTTAATTATATCGAAATGTGTAGGGTTAAAAATAAAATATAGAAGTCTATAAGTTTCGAGACCTTTGTTTGGATTGTGTTGAAAATGTCGAGATTTAATGTTCAAGTGAGAAACCATATCGAGGTAGCTAATATAATGTCGAGCTAGTTGTATATAATATCGAGATCTTGTCGTATAGTTTAATTGTCGAGAGATAAATATATATATCAAAGTATGTAGAGTGGAAAATGTCGAGAGTTATTCCTATAATGAACATCAAAATTCTTAGGGTGATGTCGACATTTGGTATTTATAATATCTCGACATTTTAGCTTGGAATATTAACATTCATTTCGAAATTCTTAACATTATTTGGTTAACATGCATCTCGACATTTCATGTGGGATTTAAAGATCATATCGACATTTGCTATAATTGGACTAACATACATCTCGAGATTTAATTCCAATAGATATCGAGATCTTATGTAGTATTTAGATGTCGAATTATGGTATATATGAGGTCGAAATTCATTTTTAAGACATGTCGAGATTTATACCGGAACTTATGTTGAGATTCATTTAACTCATGTAGAGATCTATTTCAAAACCCATAAAAGTCAAAACTAGGGTTTTCAAATTAAGCCAATTTCGTAAAATAATAATTAGACTAACAAACCCTAATTTGATATGTTTCTATATTTAGGGTTCGAAGGTTAGCAACTTACAGTACGATAAGCTAAAAACTAAGGATACCAGGTAAGTGGGAATTTCAACTACAACACGTAAATTGTTTGTTCGAATGTGAATTACGTGGCTATCTGTTTATATGAGATTATGTGAATTATTTGCTACATGTGATGATATGGCATGAATTTTAGTACTGTTCACATGAGCATGAACACGTGCATACACGACATGCATGAGAATGGTGAGATGAGCGTATGCTTATAATATAATGTCGCTTGAAAGCGATGGATATTTGCCGATATAGGCATCTGATGTCGACTCACAGTTGAGTCAGGACGGCTTCTATGACACCATGACGACCCAGTACGTCGTCGGATATATTTTCATTATTTGGGCAGAATGCCCTGAATTGCGGTAGGTGCGACCTGGAGGAGGCGATTCGAGGGTGGCAGCGACACCGAGGGTATCTCCGGTGTTGGCGACCCCGAAGTGGGCTACCAGCGTGAGCGTCCGCGGAACAGCAAGTACCCATTGGGCCGAATGGCGGGCCGTCATGCATCCCAGTGCGAATTGGGCCGAAATGCGTGACTGGTATTTTATGGTTCGTCACCCTTTGTGGATTGCTGGACCATTATCCTTATTGGAATTGAGCTCTGAAAATGGTGCATAGTAAGTCAGTCGAGGGCCCTGAGAGATATGAGATTTAGTTTGATCCTAGTAGGGTCTGAATGCATTGGCGCGGATGCCTTTGCAAATAAGACACGTGCACGGCATGCATTATTCCTACTTACTGAGCTTTATAGCTCATCCCATGTTTTATGTGTTGTAGGTGCGCGCGACCACGGTATGTGATCGCTTATGACGGCAAGGCTATCTTTTGAAGCTTCCAGTGACTTTTGAGGGTGGTGTGTACATGAATGCGACCCGTGGGGCAGGAGATAGGGTTTCTTTTGTTGGAATTACGAAACCATCCTATGTAAATAGGTTGGGAGCGATATTTTGGCTTGTACAGAACGAATTCCTTTATATAAAAGGAAAAATTTTACCCACGTTTTCGCATATTATTTATTTTAAACTGACTTTAGCCACGTAAGTTAGCATCAGAAATGGTAAGTAGATGGCGGGGCGTCACACTTTTAAGGTGAACGGCCATAGGTTGAAGCATTATCACGCAGGTGAGGAAGACGTGACCGAGAAGGAAGTGCTATACCTGGACTTCCAAACTTGAGCGAACGACGAGACGTCCGGCTAAAGACGGTAAAGTAAGCGCTTCTTGTGAGGCAACCCAGGTATTTTTATATATGTCTTAAAAAAAAGGGGCGGTCACGGCCAACTGCTTAATTAGTCACGGCCGTGACGTGCATGCAAATGCACACTGCCATCAGTCACGGCCATAGGCTTAAGACGTCACGGCCGTGACGAAGAGGGATCTCATATGGAGCTTTCTGCCCCATGTCACGGCCAACTGCTTAAGCAGTCACGACCGTGAAGTCCACCAGAGGTCCCTTCTGCCTCATGTCACGGCCAACGGCTTAAGCCGTCACGGACGTGACCACTTTGAAAAAAAAAATTAAAATTAATATCTCGACTTGGTCACGGCCCATGAAGCGGACGTCACGGCGGTGACGACCGACAGAGGCAAGCACTGCCTCGCATCACGGCCAGGTGACCCAAGCGTCACGGCCGTGACACGTGCGAATTTAAAGGCAAAAAAGCCTTCCTTTCTCCCTATTTTCTCTCTTTCCTCCCTCTCTCTCTCGCGACCTCTTCTTCTTTCACACCATCACCACCCTAAAAATCACCCTTCCACCACCTATCGCCGCCGCCGCCCTCCATATCCGACGAATCAACACCCAGACATCAAAACCCATCTGTAATCTCGTTAAAATTCCAAGGTATGAATAACTTCCTACCCTACGTCGATTTAAATTAGGGATCTCGTCAAATTCGTTAATCTTTGGTGTTGACATGCTTCTATTTGCTTATTACATGATATAATTACTATGGGTATGCTTAATTCGTTACTTTGAATTGCAATTGTTCGAATCTTTGACGAACCCTAATTTTCGAAATTGGAGATTTTTTAAATTGGGTCTCAATTGTTGTTTCTCTTGCCCCTTTATTGATAGATACATGCTATGAACGCTTTGGGTGTGCTTAATTACATGAATTCGTGGTTCAATTGGGGGGATTTTACGATGAACCCTAATTTCAAAAATTGGGGATTTCTGGAATTATTTGGTGAATTCCGTTGTGTGATGATGTTAATTAGCCTCGATTCATAATATTATATATTTGGGTACATTAGCTTGTTCAATTTCGGACTTAGATTGAGTGATTTCGGTTGCACGCCACATGTTCGACAAAATGCCTCTTTGAACTTTTTCATCTAACCTTGAATATTACATGCCTTTGTCGCTATTTTGGACGAGTCGGCCTACTTGCATTTAATTGTTATTTCGTCGAGCTCACATTTTCTTTCAGGTACTATGGGTAAAAGCCGCTCCTCAGCCTCGCGTGACCCCGCCTCGCGTTCGCCCGTTCGTCAAAGGCGACGCGGGCTCCCGCCGACAATGCTAGAAGCCATGGGTCAGTTCACTGACGAGGCCCAGACGGCATGATACACCAGGCTGAAGGGAATGGAGTTCATTGCCATGGACCAAATCGACCATGAGACGCTGACGAAGCACCACATCGACCAGCAGGTCGCCCAGTACTTATCACTCAGTGGGTGGAACACATTCCTGGGCATCGACGAACCGGCGTACAAGGAACTCACCCTGGAGTTCCTTGCCACGTTCTCCTACGACGAATACGGCGACAGCAAAATCAGATTCCGGGCGTTCAATGAAGAGCAGATAGTGAGGGACGACAACCTGTGCCATGCACTTGGCGTACCACGTCCACACCCACACCAGCCCTACGGGACTTATTTTGATCAACCGGGCGGACGACAGGGTTGCTGGGCTGACATCGCTTGAGCCGGCGAGCCGGCGTACAGCGCGAAGACGTCGAAGGCGTCTGCACTGAGGATCCCAGGACTGCGCTACTACATTCACCGCCTCCTGACGACCTCGCTTACACCGAGGGGTGACTCACACGGAGCAGTCACCCTCCGCGATTTATTTTACCTGGCCAAGCTACAGCGAGGCGAACGGTTCCATTTGGGGATGGCGGTGGCCCACGCCTTCAGCGCTCAGGCGGAAGCAAGACGCAATGGGAAGATCGCTGTAGGACCACTCATCACCAAGGTGATCAAGGGATTAGGCTACTGGCCAGCGAATGCGCCCGAGATGGAGATTGTAGGCGGGCGCCACCCCGTGAACGAGGAGGTATTAGTGAATATGAAGATGCTCGTGAAGGCGCCCACCTGGAATCGCGCCAACAAGGTGTACATCTGGCACGAGATGTATCGCGGCCAGACCGACCACGGAGCCGTCCCTGACGACCAGCTCTACCTCGAGGTTCCCCACCCAGTGGAGACAGACACGACGACTACAGGGCCCTCCTACTCATCCGGCTACCACCACGGCGAGTCATCCGGCGTCGCCCGCTTCGCGTCTACAGCGGACTTAGAAGCGCCG
This sequence comes from Craterostigma plantagineum, assembly GCA_027422505.1. Taxonomy (NCBI): domain Eukaryota; kingdom Viridiplantae; phylum Streptophyta; class Magnoliopsida; order Lamiales; family Linderniaceae; genus Craterostigma; species Craterostigma plantagineum. Next base: position 1,496,448 of record JAPQWV010000103.1, read on the forward strand.
CGCCAGGATATGATGCGAATGAACGCCAACGCGCTGCAGCGGGACGACGATGCCCGGCGATACAGCGAAGAGACTTAGAGCCGACAGGAAGAGTACGAGCGCCAGAACGAAGAAGCCCACCGCAGGTACGACGCAGAACTTGAGCGCTATAACCAAGCCCTTCAAGCCATGGACACAGCACTCAGGTATTCACAGCAGTCGATGGCCTTTCCTTCGCCCGAGGCCACCATCGCCGCAGCCACCGCAGCCAACCTTAGGGATTTGTTTCTCCTTTTACTTTTTATTGACATTTCGTGTTTGAGTGGTCGCGTGTGTTTTCAATTTATTTCCACCTTTACCGCTTATAACTATGTTTATAGTTAATCTATGACTACTCTCTATTTATGTCTACTTATCTCTTTAGCTAGCACCAGGATACGCCTAACGGATTACAACGTATAATGGCTTACAACACGACCCTCACGCGCGAAATAAACGACTACGTCACGACCACGGCAGGGGAGTCCCGTTCTTTTTAAACTCTTTTTCCTTCCCTTTTACCCTTTTTACGTTGGGGACAACGTCTGACTTAAGTGTTGGGAGGGGAATTTAGTTTGAGAACTTACGTGAAATTTTTTAAACTTTTTATGATGTGTCCGTGAGTCATTGAGTTCGTTGGAAAGGCATGAATTACTGAATCAGGCATGATTGTTTGCGCCTATCTCGAGTTGGTCTGCATTTTATGAAATTCTGTGAGCAATTAGGATATGCATGACTGATTGAATCTTATCTGCCTGAATAGATATAGCACTGCTTTGAAAGACCGTACACATAACCCTGTGTCATTGTGAGAGTTTGAGCCTGACGAGCTTATGCTCATATTTCTTGGTTATGTGACGTGCCTAGTCTATATCTCTCTAGAACTTGCTTGTCTGATGCGTGTTGAAACTGTTTTGGTGTGTTAGTGTGAAAATGATGAGGGCACAAGGAATTAAGTCCAGGGCCAAATCCTCCTTTCCATGACTAATGCCCCTAGTAGCCATTTTGAGCCTGAGCCTGTTCGTTGCTTACCCCGTATGTTATAAAATGCCCCTGACCCGGATAAGCCTCCAGAGATTATATGAACCACAATTAATTAGAATAGAGCAGAAGTCGAACTTGAGAGTTACTGTTTCAGTGTATGATTTGATGTTCTTCTCTGCTATTCGAGAAATGACTCGTCCCTGACTTGACCATTTTCTGAAATGACCCGATCCCTTTCATAAGCATGCTCATAACCCTTTGGCAAGATATAGGTTTCGGTAATAAGTATCCTTAGGTACACGGCATTCGCTGTGACGATGTATTCTATGCAAAAAAAGCCGAACCTTGATGTTTTTAGGGAATAAGGGCAGTGCATAAAAGTATAGAGTAACTAAGGTGAAAGGGCAGAAAATGAAAGGGAACTGAGTCGAGGGGGTCGGGCAGAAAAGTCTAGAATTTCAGAGCGAGAATGTCGAGTCTTATATTGGGGCATGTGATTATCATTTTGATTATGCTATGTTCTTTGATACTATTCGCTTACATGGCCTAGCTCTAAGATTACGTGACCATTACATGCTTATCGTTTTATGACTATTACCCATGTCCACCCGAAAATACCCTCAAATTTATGCTTACCACTTTAGATAGTAGAAATGCAATTAGCTTGCGAGCTTATGGTAGGGGTTGGACTAGTGCACGAATTGAGCGACTCATCATTTGCTAGCCTATACACTCGAGTGAATTGAGTGAATCCTTGTGAGGTATAGGTCTCGATTTGCAGCGCTAGGGAAGCTCATGATTGATAAGTGCAGGTCATTAGTGTAATGTCCGTGATTGTTTGCTTGATTTCGTATCGTGCTTTCTATGCTTTGATGATAAATTGCGAACAATCGTGCCGTTATCCTGATTGGATGTCTTTTCTGAACTCTAGTTTACTTGAGGACAAGCAAATGCTTAAGTGTGGGGAGGTTTGATAAACGTATTTCAATGCGTTTATCATAGTATTTATTTGGGGTATAATAGAACCTTAGCAGTCGATTTATGCATTTATCCGATATACTTACGCTTATTTTATTATTGAAGGAGCTTAGGACGAGTTTCGGGAGAAAAGGAGCAAAAACGAGGCAAACGGTGCAAAAAGGCAAAACACTGCCAGGTGTCACGGCCGTGACACCTTATGCACTTGGCCGTGACACCACCCAGAGGCCTAATGTGAGACACTGCCCTAGGTCACGGCCGTGACAGCCCTTGCACCAGACCGTGACGCTTGGCAGCGAGTCAGGTCGAAGCCACTACCCCAGGTCACGGCCGTGACATCCTATACAATTGACCGTGACAGTTGGCAGAAAGGCCGACCTAAGATGGTCACGGCCGTGACACCTTATACACTTGGCCCTGACGTTGGGCAGCAAGCATACCAAGTAGAGTCGACGATGGTCACGGCCGTGACGGCCCATGTCCCAGGCCGTGACCGTTACGGGAATAGCTATAAAAAGCCCAAATTCGACCCAGAAAGCACAGAACTCACCAGATACAAACCCTAAACCATCTAGAGACGAAATTTAGCACAAAAGAACGCAGATTCACGTCCCGGAGCGCAAGAGACGGGATTCCACGCAGAAGTGAACGAAGATTTCTCCGTGCCATCATTGATTATGAGTTCTTCACTCTTAATCCTTATTTCTTTAGTTGTTTTTCCTTCCATTATGCGTAGCTAATTCCCCTTTGTGTTTTGGATTAGATGAACGCTAGGATGTTTCGTAGTTAAGACTTATGATTATCGTGACTATGTGTTTGACTATTTATCGTTCTATGAATTTGTTTCGTTACTTTAATATTGTGTTAAAGTAATCGTATGGAAAAACGTTTAGGGCGACAGCTAAACAACGTTTAGGCCGTTCGTAGAATATAGTAATCGAATATAGGGCGAAAGCAAATACTCGATCCTCGCCGTTAGTAATTACTGAATTTTAGATCCCCGCGAGCGTTTAGTGCGACAGCAAACTCTCGAGCGGATAGGAAAATTACTGCGATCTAGTCAAAATCACGTAGGAACGATTCTAGTGTCTTAGCCGATAGCACCTAGCGGGATTCGAATCCCAAGCACATCCTTATTATCTGAAGCTTCGTATCAGTGTTAAGCGTCTTTGAATCTCTAGTTGAGTTAGATATAATCTGTTAGGTTAAGTCATAAAACAATTTGCGTATTTTATTAGGTTAAATATCGAGTCGATAGGTCACTACTAGTACTTGATTTATTCCTTGTGTTCGATACTCGTTTACTCACTTTACTGCACTACAAACGATATGTCCACTGCCTATCGCACGTCGGTGATAGTAATTAGGTATTCGTTTTAATTATTACTTGTCACACTTTTCATTCACACACCACGTGTCGATCAATGAGCAGAATGAAAAAGGATTGGCCGACCCTCGCCTGCCCGAGCGCCGACGGGGTGACGTTTTGGGACCACGAATGGGAGAAGCACGGACATGCACTTCTCTTGATCGGCGCTCCTATTTCGAAGCTGCGCTCGACCTCAAGGATAAATCCAACTTGCTCGAGCTTCACGAAAACGCAGGTAAAATGATTGGATTTTCAAGAAAAATAAAAGAAACTTCCCCGTGGATTGACCTAAATAGTCTAAGAGTAATGGGAGGAACTCTAACCCCCTACGTCGTATTTGGGACATTATTCACCTGTCCTTAGCATTTGTGCCAAAAATCGGAGTAGATAGGCGTAAGTCCATAGCCGATTGAGCGTGGAAGTCGTTAAAATAAATGATTGCGATAATAATGATCGAAAGAAATATACCGCAGGAATCGTGCCCGGGAATTTTTATAGTTTGAAGAGCGTGAGAAGGTAGGGTTAAGGTACGAGGCGTACGTGGAGTGCAACGTAAATCGGCAAGGCAATCACCAGATGTATCAAGTGTACTTGTGCGTCGACACTTCTGCCTCTCGCTTCATTGATTGCCCCGTTCTTCCGCATGGGAGGCCTTGCGGTTCTAACATTGAGTTCCCGTCTTTCGATCAGTCTTCACTCTCCAGTAACGACGAATTATGACATTTATGTTTGACGATCTTTGGAAGATCTTGAGAGTGGTATTCTAGAAAGTCATGCTTTAATATTTATTGGTATTCTACGCGCACACCACACGTGCTCTAATGTACAAATATATATATATATATAATGTTATGGTGCTCACCTTGCGTGAGCACCTTCGTGAGCACCAACCACATCAACGTGCCAAATCAGCATACAATGAGATTTTTTAATTGATCTATAACCTACACATTGGATTAGTGAACCCGTCGGGGGTTGATTTGACATGTTGACGTGGCACAAAAAATGCCACACAACAGGTACCCACGGATGGTGCTCACGCAAGGTGAGCACCATAACATTTTTGTAACATATATATATATATATATATTTATATATATATATATAAGATTTCTTTATCTTTTGGATTTGTTAGTAAAAGTTTAACTATATTAAATTATAGTTGAAAACTTAATTGCGGTTTATTTTAATAAGGACATGATTATAATAAATCAAAAATTGATGGTAGTTGTTCAAATTTAAAATAAACTAAAAGAATAAAATCTATTCCATTATATTAAGGGTGAGGTGTAGTTGTCTTTGATCTGTCAAATAAATAAGGTTTTACAATTTTACCCTTAACATTTTAGTTTATTGCAATCTTATCCTTAGTTTTATTTTTTAAATAACTTAGTTAATAGTATAAAATAACTTAACATTATTTGCACTTGCATATTAGTAACAATATCAGTGACAGTTATTTTTGTGAATTATTAAATAAATAAAAGGTTAGCAAACCAAATTAATTTCGCAATTGGCGAGCCCTTGGGTTGTCAATCGGGCCCGTGGCCCGCCCTGCCCCCAAATAGGGCGGTCTGGGCTGGGATATTTTAGGCCTGTCAAGGGGCGGGCCTAAACAAGCCATCCCGCGCGGGCCGCGGGGCTTGGCGGGGCGGGGCGGCCCGCCAGTTTAATAAATTATATGTATATTTTATATTATATATTATGTTAATATATTAATTTAATAGTTAATGATTCATTAATTATACCATAATTAATAACATATATATTTATAAATATATAATTAATACGTTGTTTATCCATATTTATTAGTATACGTTGTTTATCCATATTTATTAGTAAATATCTTAATTAACTAAAACTAATTAATAAATTAAATTATAAAATAAAAATACAAAAAACATAAATAATATAGGCCCGCCATCCGCCCCGCCCCGCCAAGTGGCGGGCGTTGGCGGGCGGCGGGCCAACCTGTGGCGCCCCGCCATCTACTAACCTTTCTAACGTTATCTTACGTGACTAAGTATAATCGAAAGTAAACCATACGCGAAAATGCGTATTAAATTTTTCCTTTTATATAAAGGAATTCATTCTGTACATGCTCAAAATATCGCTCCAACCCTATATGCATGGGAAGTGTATAAATGCACAGCAAAAGAAACCCTAACGCCCGGCCACACAGGTCGCATCCATGTACACACCACCCCCAAAAGCCGCTGGAAGCTTCAAAAGGTAAGCCTTGCCATCAAAAGCGATCACGTACCGTGGTCGCGTGCGCCTACAACACATAAAGTAAGGGGTGAGCTATAAAGCTCAGTAAGTAGGAATATGCAATGTCGTGAACGTGAAAACCCCGCAAAGGCATCCGTGCCAATGCATCCCACACCTCGTAAATCAAACTCAATCCCATATCTCTCAGGGCCCTCGGCTAACTTGCTATGCACCATAAAGAGCTCTAATCCAACATGGATAAACGTGGCAGCGACCTACGCTGGGTAGCCTACGCTAGGTTTCCCTAGGTCGCACCCTCCCAGGTCGTCCCCTCTGCCGTGCGGTAGCCCACGCTGGTAGCCTACGCTGGTTAGCCTACGCTAGGGTCTCCCCCCTAGGTCGCTCCTTCCCAGGTCGCACCCTTCAGGTCGCATCCCTCCGCTATCAGGGCATCAGCCCAAATAAAATAAACAGGGCAGAAGCCCAAATAAATATATAATATAATCGACGACGCACCACGCCGTCATGGTGTCATAGAAGTAGCCCTGACTCAACTGAGAGTCGACATCAAATGCCTATATCGACAAATATCATTCGCCCTCGGGCGATAAATACTGTGCACGCTCATCTCACATAAACCCCGAATGTCTCGTGCATGCACATGGATATGCAACGTGAATTAATATCGTAAGCACTTACCATGCAGAAGCATGTCAAATAGTTCACGTGATAATATAAACACCCAAGCACATAGTCACGTAAGCACATACAAATAAATTATGTGTTGTAGTTGAAATTCCCACTTACCTGTCGTCCAAGCTAAATAAATTTACCGCTTCGGGAATTCCTATTTTTTGATCCTTAAATAAAAATATTAAAGTATCAGTATAATATTTAAGTTAGACGACGTTTTCGAAATAAATTGGTTCGACTATTCTATATTGCTCGAAAATACCTTTTGTTTAAAATTAATATTTTAAAACCCTAAGTCACCCGATTAATAATCTAAATTAGGTCAACGCCCGATTTTGGTGAACTTACATTCCTTAACCAAATATTTATTAAGTTCGGCGATTTCTGTTATCGATCGAAACTCGATGCTAAAGTTATTAAATATTCTAAAGCTTAAAGTAATCGAAATCGATCGAAACTCATAAGATATTCTATTCGCTCGATTTGATAGCATTCAAGTTACCCGATTGTTCACAGATTGAATTAGTTTCGATCGATTACTTTGATACCAAGTGTAAATCGCCGAGTTTTCCATTATCAACCCATTTGATTGGCTGGCTCTTGAATCGTCCGATTCAAATTGATACAAGCACCTCCGATTCGATCGATTTAACTTATTTAAAATTGTCACACTTTAGATTGCATGGAAACTCGTGCAAACTCTTAGCTTCGATCACAAGTTGTCTCCTAGAGAATTCCATAATTTTATACTATTTCTAATACCCTAAGTATGGAGTTTATCCTCAAGAACATATCAACTAATAAGTTTACTAACTTGAATGCTCGAATGTTCATCTTAATAGTAAAAAGAATCTTAAACCACTTAAAGCGCCTAAAATTACTTTCCACCCGAGGATTACCCTAAGTCCAACACATATTCAATTTACCCGTACGTTATCTAAGTAATTGCTCCAAAATTCAGACCCTTAGAATTTCATTTATATGATATTGGTCTTCCTAACCTTCAAATTAAAAATATATGAATCTAATCTACTGTGCTAGCATGAATTTAAACCGAGGGGTTAGGGTTTTCAGACATAAGTCATACCTGAAATTATAATACGCTTAACCATCATATTTCCACATATTTTCTTACTTTAACCATAAATGGTAGTATGTTAATTCAAATAGGAATTCCAGAAATTAGGGTTTTTATCTACCTATGTTACCCGAACTTTCGAATTAGTTATACTAAATTCACAGAAATATAATAAGCACAAGTCATGAATTAGTTTATGGATTATAAATGATACTTTTACTTACCTAAAGCCCGGAACTTAAGCTGTTAAAAACTTCCTTAGGTTGATATAAATTTCTTTGATCTTCTTCTCACGTTATTATCGGCTCCTCTTAGTTTCGTTCCTTGTATATGTTTCTCTTTTAGTGATCTTTGATTTACTTGATAAGGATTAAAACATAGGAGAACGTGATAGAATTGACTAGCAGGTGACTAACCTCTTATGTTAAGCAAAGTTTCATTTTATCACACGTAAATTTGTGATTGGTCTAATTTAATTTCTACTTATACTAGAGTCGGCCGATCATTTAAAAAGCTAGTAGGTAATATATTGTAATCGATCAAATCCCACTTCCCCAATTCATACTAATTTCTGCACTAATAATCGTCCGATTCTACCTCCATTTACTCGGTGATTTCAACCCTCCCATACATGACAATCAATCAAATTCTATTCTCCCTGTAATCGATAGAATCCTAACTATATATTTACATCGATCGAAACTCCTCTCTACCACATATAAGTATCGGCTAAATTTTCTAAATAACATTATATAAGTCATATACCACGTAAAATACCTATAACAAATAGCACGTAGTCATATAGGCACATACAATATCGCAAAACATGTATCATGCAATCACGTAACTCATATAATATGTATGCAAATTTATTGGCCAGAACACTTACGGGACTCAGGTATTACACAACCCGGCCGGGCCCGCAATTTTGACAGCTCTACCCTTGGGTAACTTTGATTCAAAACAAGCGCAATAGCAACTTAACCATATTGCAAGCTATATTGTCAATGGGCTTTAGATGTTTTCCCCAACATTAACCAACCATTTTGCAAAGCTAATTGTAATTGGGCCTTTAATGGAAAACAAGCCCAATAGCAATCTAACGATACGATATTAATCCGCTGCGAATGGATCGTTACCGTGATGATATCATCATATCAAGACCGTCATCGTGGGCCTGAAATCGACGGTCCATATTGTTCAATCTTCAAATCTATACCCTTGCTCAGGAAGCTCCTTCCCTTCCTCAGCAAGCTGTTAGTGAGCCCTTGTTCATTATAGTTTCCCCTTCTACAAGGTACAGGATTCATCATTGATACGCTCACGCCCTTGTTATAAGCGGAAATTATACGCCTGAGTACCTATTTACTTCTTTACGGCGATTTCTAGCTTCAATTAGATCGCGCCATCTGGTATTAACTATTTGATGCTCTTTGAGCTTACCGAATCAATCTCAATAAGCTTCGATTCAGAAAGGATTTGTAGTTTTCTTAAGCCCTAGCAGTTTCCCATTGCAGATTTCTGTTGAGTAGCTTTTTCTGCTTGTCCCTCTGTGTGTGTGTGTGTGTGTAGTTTTTTTGTGCTGTTAGTTGCCATGAATTTAGCAAGAAGCCTTAAACCTAACAAATTTTCGTCTTTGCTTTTCTTTTTCGTTTTTGCTGCAGAGTTCTGTGTTTGTTAATGGCTGTTGGTAGTTCAGCTACTGGTTCTTCAACTAATGGGGTACGAATTGTGGTAGCTGGGGATGCAAAGACAGGGAAAACGAGTTTGATTGTAACGGCAGCGGCTGAGAATTTTCCGAGCAATGCACCTCTGGTGGTGCCGCCAACGAGGCTGCCTGAGGACCTCTACCCAGATCGTGTTCCCGTCACCATTATAGATACATCTTCGAGGTTCCCCTCTCTCTCTCTCTCTCACACACACACACACACCCTTAGAGGAAAATGATGTCATGCGTTTTGTATTCCTAGTGCCGAATGGTTGTGTTGTTCATTTGATTGTGCTAATTTCTAACAGAGAACTGAAATATAGTTGACTTTCCTTGTTTACGTGATGCAGTCCTGAGAATAGGGGCAGACTTGTTGAAGAATTTATGAAAGCCGATGCTATTGTTCTCACTTATGCATGCGATAGACCTGAAACTCTTGATAGACTAAGCACATACTGGCTCCCTGAACTTCGGCGGTTAGAGGTATTCAATCAAACCTTAACTTTTATTGGAGATTTGAAATTATGCCTTTTATTTTAGATTACATTCTTTCCATCTTTTGACAGTATCTTGTATTCTTGCGTGCAGGTTAGAGTACCCGTTATTGTGGTGGGTTGCATGCTAGATAGGAGAGAGGATCAACAGCCTGTCAGTCTTGAACAGGTTATGTCACCAATAATGCAACAGTTCCGGGAGATTGAAACCTGCATTGAATGTTCGGCACTTAATCATATTCAGGTAGAGCCAAGTTATTTTTGTGATAGGTCATGTTCAGCACTAATATCTACTTGCTAGTTTAAGTATTGAGCGTTATCTGGGATGGTGATGGTACATCTCATTTTTTCAGATCCCTGAAGTTTTCTATTATGCACAAAAGGCTGTGCTGCATCCTACCGCACCACTTTTTGATCAGGAACAGCAGGTCCTGAAACCACGTTGTGTGAGGGCTTTGAAAAGAATCTTTATTTTGTGCGACCAGGACAGAGATGGTGCCTTGAGCGATGCAGAGTTGAATGACTTTCAGGTTTGATTCCCCTGGTCTAGCCTAACATCATTCTACCAACTTTCTGTTATAACATCATGAATATTAATGGTCAGCCAACTTCATGTCTTCTCACAAATAGATGTCTGTCAATATAGAATTGATGCGACTATGCAGGTCAAATGCTTTAATGCTCCACTACAACCATCTGAAATAGTGGGTGTTAAGAGGGTTGTGCAAGATAAACTTCGGGAAGGTGTCGATGAGCGTGGGCTTACATTGACAGGTTTTTTGTTTCTCCATGCTCTCTACATGGACAGTATTAAGGAAATTTGGATATAACAATGAAATTAGGCTCCGTGACGATCAGTTACCCCCTCCAATAAAGAGATATCCTGATCAGGTGGTTTTTCCTAGTTGAATAAGATTATCACTAAATGTATAGCTTGTCAATGTCCCTCTGTCCACCTTAAACATTTTTTACTGTCATTCTAACTCCAAGTTTGATTTGTTTAGAGTGTGGAGCTGACAGGTGAAGCTATGGAATTTCTCCGAAAAGTATTCTTCACTTTTGATGTTGACTGTGTACGTAAGCCTACCCAATGTATTGTAAATTAATTTCGATTCAATGGATCCTATTAAGAAATTAGCCCTTTCACATTTTTCGCAGTGAAATTAGCCTTTTTCTAATTCTGTCTTAATTTGATAATGTTTAGGATGGGGCTCTCCGAACTGCTGAGCTAGATGATCTGTTTTCTACTGCCCCAGAAAAGTAACAATTTTTTTCCTTTGGAACCTTTACTATTGTTTTCACCCTTTTAAGAATTTAATCCTTGATTGGATGTCATGGAATGTGTAGTCCTTTTAATGAAACTCCATATGAGGATGCTGCAGAAAGGACTGCTCTGGGAAGTCTTTCGCTCGACGGCTTTTTATCACTGGTGTGTACTCAATTTGCTTATCATGACAGATAAATGTCACTCAGAGATGTCTTGTATTTGTAATGTTCTCTGACAGTTTATTTGTATGACAGTGGACCCTTATGACTCTCCTTGATCCAATTCGCACGATGGAAACTCTTATATACATAGGTTATGGTAATGATCCCTCAACTGCCATACGGGTAACTCGGAGGAGAAAAATCGATCGTAAGAAGCAGCAGACTGACAGAACAGTTTATCAGTGTTTCGTTTTTGCATCTAAAGGGGCTGGAAAGTCTGCTCTATTGAATTCTTTTATCGGAAGGTTTATGGCCTTTTCATCAAGTAGCATTTCACTACGGATTCTCATATGTTACCATTTTTCTCATGCTTCTAGCTGACGCAATTCTTATCCACTGCAGGCCCTTTTCTGAAGAATATATACCCACAGTTGGTGATAGATTTGCTGTTAATGTTATCGAGCAACCTGATGTGAGTTCGTTTTAGGGAATCTTTCACATAATTATTAATCTAAAAGTTGCCCGAATTAACTGACTGTAACGAATCTAAAAGTTGCCCGAATGAACTGAGCATAATGAAGTGGCATAGCATACCTATATGTGGTTTACGTCAAATCCACGGGTTTGGAACTCTTGTGAAGCATATATGTGCCATTTTGTGATGCTTCTTGAATTTCTTTTTTAGTTACTTTGTTGCCCTTTTATTTCTTCGAATCATGCCAAAGATTGCATTGTAGTAGTGGTTATATGCCTTTTGGTGGATATGCAGTTGTATACATGAGAATGAGATATATAATTCGTTGCGCGTCAAATGAAATTAAATCTATGGTCCATAAAAAAGGGCGCACATATATTCTTGGATTGTTCCGAAAGGAAACATATAAATAAAAAATTCTTCTTTCTCTAGATATCCAGTTAAAGGACTGATTGTTACTCAGAATGCGAAGTGTGGATCTTATTATGTATGTGACATATTCTCAGGGACAAAAGAAAACACTTGTTTTGCGAGAAATTCTTGAGGGTGGGGTGAAGGAATTACTATGTAAGAAGGATGCTTTGGCTGCATGTGATGTGGCAGTGTTTGCTCATGACAGGTGGCTTATTCTTCCTTTTACCGATATCAGTTGATGTAAAATGTCATGTACAAATACTTCGTCATTTTCCATTCAGTTAGTATGGTAATTGATGAGATCTTGTATATGCATTTTGGTTCTCCTAATCAGCAAAAAGAGTATTCAAATCTTCTCCATTGGCAGAACATCAGGATATCATAAAATGTCTCGTTGGTTCTTAGTTATGTTTGAATTCTTTATAAAATATTACACCTGAGGTCTTGCATGCTTTCTATTGTTATGTGCTTCACTTTCTGGACCTACGCTTGCCTCTGTTTAAAAATTTAATGCACTGAATTTGATTTTATTTTTCAGTTCTCGAAAAGCATCGTTTGACAAAGCCACAGAGATGCTTGTGGACGTTGCAAGTCATGGAGAAGCTACTGGATATGAGGTACCCTGTCTCATAGTTGCTGCCAAGGATGATCTTGACCCATATTTGGCCGAGATTCAAGATTCAACAAGGGTACTAGAATCTTTCTTTGGCCATATTAATGTACGCTGGATATGTGTGCATTTGAGTTTATATTTTTCCTTGCTTCTGGACTTTCTTTTGTCCGTTATTTGTTTGGCTGCTTCAAAGCTTAAGAAAACCTTGACATACAGGTAAGCCAGGACATGGGAATAGAGGCACCCATACCTCTCAGCGCAAAGTTAGGCGATTTCAGTAACATTTTTCATAGGATAGTTAGAGCTGCTGAGCACCCTCATTTAAGCATCCCGGAGACATCAGCTGGTAGAAGCCGTAAGCAATATCACAGACTTATGAACCGTTCTCTCGTGTTTGTGTCAGGTATATGTTGCTTTTTTTGTTTCGTAATCTTCCCCAGTCATGAAAACCTTGTCTAAACGACATTCTTTTGTGATTTTTTTCCTCCCTTCTCTGTCATCTGACACAATAACAGTTGGAGCAGCAGTTGCAGTCGTTGGATTGGCTGCTTATCGTGTGTATGCTGCTCGAAAGAACTCTTCTTCTTCAAGTTAATTAAAAACACCAGTTTCGGAAGATTCTGCACGCATCTTATCTATCTATCCTTTTGAGAAAATTCTATCTAGATCGAGCAGTGTAGGGATCATTGTATATATATATATATATATATATATATATATATATATTATAATGGATGGTAGGTACTTGATCTTCCTTCGTGGTGTTCTTTTTTCTTTTTTCTATCGTGTGCCTCCTCGACTATGTTAATTAATGGTTTGTGTTTTTAGCTAGATTTTATATTCTGGTAATAAGAACCATTCTGATTGATTCTGTCTTCACCGCCTGCATTATTTGAATTATCTGAATTCGTAGATCCAAAAACATCATTTAGAGAACAACACCACAACGCCACTTTCTACGTCGTCACGTGAAAAGATCCCAACTAGAAACATTGTCAGTAGAACGACGTAGAAACAAGGCTACTTACTACCCACAAGACTAGACTAACAAAACTAGGAACTTGATAAATAAATCCTTTTTCAAAACAACCAACAGCCTATTGATTCAAACAAATCATATAAAGTCGTCAAGCAGATATGCATCCAATGCCATACCTCGTAGTGGGAAAGACGAGGAAAAGCCCACTGCAAATAATCCCCATCATTAGCGGAAAACTCTGCATAACTTCGCTCAACTCCTCTTCTTTCCCGGGAAACAAACAGCCCGTAACCCTATGGTCCGAAAACGCAATGGCAACAAAGACAAGTACAGACATCAACGCATGCACAAAGTCGCTCAAACCAACTCTATACTTTTCGTCCTTGGGTACCTCCACGTCGATCCCCGCCTTGAAAACCGCAAGCCCTTTGCAAGTCACGAATCCATAGTACACTTTCCCGTCGGGCCCGCGAAATGAGTCCGTGAAGTGGAAGAAGAAGCACGAGAGTATGCATATTGTTAGAAGCGATAAGATCATGTGGGAAGTGACTTGAGTGCATTGGTTGGTCGATGTGTTGATCGAAGGAAGGATCGTTTCGAAGGCTAGGAGAGTGCCCGTTGGGAGGAAGTTGGCGAGGAGGGACGTTTTCGACAGGGTCTTTTGGACGCCTTTGGATATTATTTTCCGGCGGTTTCTGCCGGAGGCGGCGGCGGTAGGCGGCGGCGGCGGAGGTGATGTGGCGGTGGTGGAGTTGGGGTGGATTGGGGTGTTGTAGATTTTGATTCCTATGCCGCCTCCTCTTCCTTGTGTTGTTGATGATGATGGGTCCATTTTTTTTTTTTCTTACAAGTTATGATTTGGATAGTTGCGTTTGACGTTTTTCGGATAAGCCAAAAAAGCTGAACGAGGATGAGATTAAGAAATGAGAGTTGGTTTATATAGATGTATTAGATATAACGGCTACTAATTTGGCATTTGATAACCGTCGAGTAGAGGTTTTTCAAAAAGTTGCGACTGTTAAAAGGCAATTGTCCAAACGCCCCATTGTTCTCCGCTTATCTCATTTTGGCCACTTATCTTTTCTTGTACCCAAATCAGGCCTCATAACTGTCTGAAGAGAAGAAGACTGACATGTGTGCATCTAAATTCACAGAGAGAAACTTCATTTCGACAACAGAGTGATGATAATGAAACTCATATAAATAGATCACTCGTTCACAGCTTCCAAAACATATCCACAGTACACAACATATTAAAACAAGGAGCCACAAAGAGATGATCTATCTCGGCAAGAAACCATGTCGACTTATTGCAATTTCGAAAGCTTGCATTCTTTCTCCTCGAGCCAGACCATTGCGATCGTAGGACGATATTTCATTTATGTTGAGATCTACGCAGGCTTTTATAAGCTCTTCCCCAACAAGTTCAGCAGCTTCCTAAGCAGCAGTAAACATATCTCAATGGAGTGAATCAATGATGCCACCTATTTCTTACATAATAAATGGGATCTTTATACGGAAAAAAAAAGGTAATAATCATACTCACAGCAGTAGTACAAGAAGGATCCTTTCGTATTGAGATCTGCAAGGTAGTTCCATAGAACAAGCACTTCTTGTTTTGATCATCGACCAACATTGCATACAACTGCTTGTCTGAACAGAAAACCGAAAGCCTTGGCTTTGTTTCCGTTCCATTGTACTGCTTATTCAGTACCAAACAACATCATCATAACATCAAATTCTCCACGTATTTGAAGACTAAGGATCGAAAGGATATCCATTTACCTTCTTTCTTAATCTTCGGTTTCGAGTTTTAGCATTTTCGGTCCGAGTATTATGCCTCGCTTCAATCACCAGCGGCTTCATAGTAGCCAAACCTGAGGTTTTTTGCCACTTGAATAATTGAAAGGAAATGAAATGATTCAATCACATTGAAAATTTTTGAGGTTATATGTATGATTACTTACTCGAAGTGCTGCTCGGTGGATGGAAATTGGAATTACAAAGATCAGACGTTCCAAAGATTCCACAAGCTCTGAATTTGATCGAAGCACTACAAGAATTCATTGCCAGCATGTGTGTAAACATGATTCTCGCGAGTCTAGAATACTTCTTGGTGGGTTAAAAAAGGGACAAGTATGAAAAATCGACGATGCATATGATCGAACACCTCGTCTGCGAGTTTTCTGATTCAACCACAAATAAAGTAGAGTTAAATTAAGCAGAAATAAAAGATATATAACATAAGTCGTCGTTTGCTAAGAAAAGAAAACCAAAAAAAGAATGGGCAACTTCAATTAAATCCCCATTCTCTTATTTTCTATCAACTAACTCCCCATTCCATATTATTTATTAGCAAACTCCCTAAATCAAAACAATCTAACACATAACTCCCCATCGACGATTTTGCCACTCAATTATTGTAGTACCAATATACGTATGTTTGTAGTACCCCATGAACGATTTTCCCCCTCTACTAATTTCCACACCCTTACCCAAATTTGTAGTACCAATATACGGATGTTTGTAATACCAATATATAGATGTTCGCCGTACCATCCCGTGAGCCCATGGACGATTTTTGTAGTACCAATATTCAAATGATCGTGGTACCAAAAAACCTGTCAACACCCATGGACCACCCTTTACCCAAAATTGTAGTACCAATTTACGTATGTTTGTAGTACCAATACATAGATGTTCGCCGTACCATCTCATGAGCCCATGGATTATTTTTGTAGTACCAATATATGTTCGTGATACCGTATTGTAAGCTAGTGTGGTACCATGAGTAGGTTACTTGTAGTACCAATATCTATGGTAACGGTCACGTAGAAAAAATAATTCAGATGGCGTCGAAAATTCCTTACCAAACATGAAGTACCAATATACGTATGTTTGTAGTACCAGTATATAGATGTTTGTGGTACCATAACGTGAGCTAGTGTGGTACCATAAGTAGGCTGCTTGTTGTCAACACATGGTACGGAAAAGATACCACAATTAACCTACGTATGGTACCACACCAGCTCACGGTATGGTACCTCGAACATCTATGCATTGGTACTACAACCATACGTATATTGGTACTTCAAGTTTGGTAAGGAATTTTCGACGCCATCTGAATTATTTTTTCTACGTGACCGTTACCATAGATATTGGTACTACAAGTAACTTACTCATGGTACCACACTAGCTTACATTACGGTACCACGAACATCTATATATTGGTAAAAATCGTCCATGGGCTCACGGGATGGTACGACGACTCATGGTACGACACTAGCTTACAATACGGTACCACGAATATCTGTATATTGGTACTACAAAAATCGTCCATGGGCTCACGGGATGGTACGGCGAACATCTATATATTGGTACTACAAACATACGTATATTGATACTACAATTTTGGGTAAGGGGTGGTCCGTGGGTGTTGACAGGTTTTTTAGTAATATTGTTGTTTTTATAAGGCTAAAATCGTCCATTAGGTAGTTATGTGATATAAAAGTTTGAAATGGGGAGTTTGATGATAAATGAATGGGAATGGCGGAGTTAGTTGATTAATAGTTTGATAGTAGGGAGTTATATGTAGATTTCTCAAAAAAGAAATAGAAAAGTAACTAATGGCAATTTAAAGTTAGGAATCAGACCCTCTACGATTTGCTTTTGGGATCCACTCCCTAAAATATAGTTTTAGCTCCCCAATTATTAAATTACAATAATGTCCTTTTAAATTACATAATCTATCAATTGATAAAATCAATTTTATTTCGTGTGATCTATACATTAAAAACAAATAGATATATCTATATTATTCTTTTTTTTTTCATGCCGATCAAAATGACATCCATATCATATATTTTTCGGAGTCGATAAGAATTATTATTTTTTCAAACTTTATGCAACATGAGACAAAGAGTAAACAAATTTGGGTATTAAATACTTAAAATGAGACTAAAGTACCTAAATTTAAGCAAGTAATACCGATATTTACCGAAAAAGTACAAGTAACTAAGCCACATACACAAATGGGTATTAAAATTGAATCAAATACTTCAATCCTATGCTAAAATACCTTAATTGAGACCAAAGTACCTAAACTTAGGTTTAAAATACTGGCATTTATGCGGAAAATAATTTGCATTGCACCGGATAATGTAATAAGAACATTGTCACCACCAATTAGAATGAAAAGTTGTACTTCGTTCATAAGTATCGGTATTTTGAAACTCAAATTAGGTATTTATCCCAACGATTTAGGTATTTTATCCTCGAAATCAAGTATGCGGCACAGTTAGAATGAGAAGTTGTAGGAAAGCTTCTTTTTGTGTTTGTGATGATTAATATTCCTTCATAGTTGATCTTTTCATGAGAACCAACCATTTTAGCTATAGATGTATCGTCCCCATTGACATGTATTTCGTTCATAAATATTGGAATTTTGGTATGCAAATCAGGTACTTTTTTTAACGATTTAGGTATGTTACCCTCGAAATCAAGTATCCAAGTTAGTAAAAATAAAAAGTTGTGGGAAAGCTTCTTTTTGCGTTTGTGATGATTAATATACATTCCATGATAAATCTTTTCATGAAAACCAACCATTTTAGCCTTAGTGTATCACCCCAATTGACATGTATTTAGTTCATAAATATCGGTATTATGAAACTCAAATTAGGTATTTATCCCAACGATTTAGGTACTTTATCCTCGATATCAAGTATGAAGCACAGTTAGAATGAAAAGTTGTAGGAAAGCTTCTTTTTGTGTTTGTGATGATTAACATTCATTTATAGTTGATCTTTTCATGAGAACCAACCATTCTAGCTTTATATGTATCGTCCCCATTGACATGTATTTCGTTCATAAATATTGGTATTTTGTTATGCAAATCTGGTACTTTTTTTAACGATTTAGGTATGTTACCCTCGAAATCAAGTATCCAAGTTAGTTAAAATAAAAAGTTGTGGGAAAGCTTCTTTTTGCGTTTGTGATGATTAATATACATTCCATGATAAATCTATTCATGAAAACCAACCATTTTAGCCTTATGTATCACCCCAATTGACATGTATTTAGTTCATAAATATCGGTATTATGAAACCCAACGATTTAGGTATTTTATCCTCGAAATAAAGTATGAAGCACAATTAGAATGAAAAGTTGTTGGAAAACTTCTTTATGTGTTTGTGATGATTAATAATTCATAGTTGATCTTTTCATGAGAACCAACCATTTTAGCTTTAGATGTATCGTCCCCATTGACATGTCTTTCGTTCATCAATATTGGTATTTGGTATGCAAATCAGGTACTTGTTTAAACGATTTTGGTATTTTACCCTCGAAATCAAGTATCCAAGTTAGTTAAAATGAAAAGTTGTGGGAAAGCTTCTTTTTGTGTTTGTGATGATTAATATACATTCCACGATAGTTCTTTTCATGAAACCAACCATTTTAGCCTTAGATGTATCACCACAATTGACATGTATTTCGTTCATAAATATCGGTATTTGAAACTCAAATTAGGTATTTATCCCAACGATTTAGGTATTTTATCCTCGAAATCAAGTATGAGCAAAGTTGGAATGAAAAGTTGTAGGAAAGCTTCTTTTTGTGTTTGTGATGATTAATATTGTTAGGATTATTTTGTAGCATCCTTTTTATTTATGTAATCTTGGGTTAATATGTGTTATTTAGTGGGTTGTTAGTAGTTTGGGGTGACTTATGATATTAAGTCATAGTGTTGTATTGGGCTTTAATATACCAAACAATTGTGGTATATAAAGCCCCATTTACCCTAATTAGGGTTTTATCAAAAGAATTGAAAGGTAAGCCACCTTGTACGTTTATTAAGAAAACACACACTAACACACACTCAAGGTGTTCTTCACGTTTTATACATTCAAATCCTTCTTTTGATCCTTGTTTGGTAATAAAAGGGCCAACAAGTGGTATCAGAGCCTAACGCGGATCAATATCTTCCATTTGAATCCAGTTTTGCTCGATTTCGACGTGATTTGACGAAGATTTTTGCTTGAAAACTCATTCTCTGTTTTTCACTGTTTTTGGATTTCTCAAATCGTTTTTCAGTGATTCTTCACTCCTAAGACATTAGAAAACTGATATTGAGTACATCTAGGTTCTTTCACGTCGATTCCAGTCAAGTTTGAGTCGGATTTAAGCAAAAGCGAGACAGAAAATCTGTTTTTCACTGAACTGGGTACCATTGAGTTTGAAGGTTTCGATCGAAACTCACTGTGAGTAGTTTCGATCGATTTGAATTTCGGGAATTTCTTCGCAAATTTCATAGTTTCGCCCGATAGTTTTCTCGGCGAAAGTTTCACACGTTTCGCCCGAAAGTCAATCAATTTGAATTTAGGTCAACTTTTCGCATTTTCCACAGTTTCTCTCGATAGTTTTCTCGGCGAAAGTCTCACACGTTTCGCCCGAAACTCAATCGATTTGAATTTAGATCAATTCTTCGCATTCTTCACAGTTTCGCTCGAAAGATTTCTCGGCGAAAGTCCAATTGTTTCGCCCGAAAGTCGATCGCTTTCAATTTGGACAAACTTTCCACCAATTTCATTGTTTCGATCGATACTATTCACAGCAAAACTCAATCTCTTTCGCCCGAAACGCTACAGTGCCTAATTTCACAGATTCGATCGAAACTAACATTTTCAGCACTTTCGCCCAAATTCCATCGAATTCCACCCTGCTTTTTCTTTCACACTTTCGCCCGAATCTTGAAATCTAAACTCAATTTCGATTGCTCGATTCTCAACACATTTGGACCAATCGTTGAGCTTAATTTTCATATCATACTTGAATCGACCACGTTCCTATTCACTTAACACGAATCGTTCCAGCAGTACACTAAATTCATCAAACTCTTATATTTCGACAGAATTCACCAAGTGAATTTACATACTTACTCAACATTAGAAATTACTCAAACTTGACTCTATTTCTTTCAAAACTAAAGCATTTCATTTCGCAGATATATCCCGCGTTAACGATCATTACCAAACATAAACATGGACGGTCTTGCTATTGGATCTGACAACCGTGCACCACTACTGAGATGGGGAGAGTACGGCATATGGAAGCAACGTTTTATCAATTTCATAGAAATCAAAGATGTAGACCTCGCAAACGACATGCTCTCCTCCATTTTTGAAGGACCTGCTCAAGTATGGACCATCATCCCTGCTCAACCCGATGCTGTTCCTCCTATTCCAGAGAGGAGAACTCCTAAGGATCCTAGTCGATACACCGATGCTGAGAAGGCACGTACCAGAGCGGACAAGCTTGCCCGACACTATGTACTTCAGGCTCTACCAAACGATGTCTACAAGCAAGTCGACGCAATGGTCACTGCAAAGGAAATTTGGATGAAGTTTGCAAGATGATGGTTGGAACTGAAGTTAGTAATTTATCTAAGAAATCCAGCATTCTTACTGCCTATGACTCCTTCAAAGCTAAGGAGGGGGAAGAACTTCGAGATGTTTATCTTCGCTTCTTGACCATCATCAACGAGATGAGAAAGATCAACATCCAGCGATCCAATCTCGAACACAACATCAAGTTCCTTTCCACACTTCAACCTGAGTGGGGACGGATTGCAGTTCTGGTTAAGCAACAGAACAAAGATCTGGACGCTATGGATATTCACTCCCTGCACGATAATCTCTCACAATACTCGCAGTATGCCAAAGAAATCAAGAACGAAGGAAAACCAAACATCGACATGGAACCAATTGCATTGGTAACCTCTAAGTCAAACAACAGGAGCTTGAGGACTTCTAAAGGAAAGCAAGTCGTACAATCTGACTCCTCTGACAACGCCGAATCTGATCAAGAATCTGAGGACGAACTCGAATCCATCAGAAAGAAACTAGCAATGATCTCAGATACGGTCAATAAAATGAGCGCCAAGAAATCATCTTCTGCTTTCAACAAACAACGAACATCGGGGGGAAACAGAAGTACATTGCCCCTGAAGAGGCTGAAACTAAGAAACCAGAAGCAGTGAAGAAATGCTTCAACTGTGGCAAGCCGGGTCACTTTGCTTCTGAATGCTACAGACCCAAGAAGAAAAACACTGAATATTACAAGAAAAAATTTCAGCTCTCACAGCGCAAGGAAGCGGGAATAGTCTTGGTTGCTGAGGAAGAGGAATGGTTAGAGGACACATCTGACGAGGAGGAAGAAGAAATGGCCTTCATGGTGAAAAGCATTGAAGATGACTCCGACGAGGATGAGCCAGACCTCGGATCAGACAGGACGGATGTCTCTTCATCTGACCAGGAGTATACACTCCTTCCCTAAACGATTTCATTAACCTTGAACGTAGGATAGCCGAACTCTCCATGCATCGAAAAAATTACTCAGAACTCCAAAGCAATTTCAACAAAAATTATGCCTTGATAAATAAACAACAGGAAGAGATAGCTATTCTTAATGAATCCTTGATCTTGTCTACAACTAAAGTAAAGACTTTAGAAGATCTTACAGAAAACAAGGAAATACAAATTAACGATATGAATAGAAGTTTGAAAGACAGCGAAGAAGAACGAGCAAACGTATTGTCTCAATACGAATTAATCACAAACGAACGTGTTCGTCTATACAAGAAAGAGCTAGAGGACATTAACACCAAGAGAGGTCAATCTGAACGAACCGTCTTTCTTAGTCAACCTAAAGATGTAGAATTTTATGATCCCCGCGAAGGTTTAGGATTTGAACCCACCACTAACCCTGAAACAGAGAAAGTACACTCACTGTACAACATTAAACGTTTTGGTTTAAGCATTGAACAATTGAGGCCCTTCGTAAGCTCAAGAGAGGTAACTGAAACTGACGAACAGAAACGGAGGAACAAAGAATGGGCTCAAATCATGTGTGACTACAACGAACTCAATGATAGCTACAAAACCAGAGAGATAACGCTCTCTGATGATTACATGTCACCATTTGGACCCGAAGGCAATGACGAACAGGCTAAACCTATTTATTCATTTATCTATATTCCAGAAATTATACGCAAAATAGGTTCCTTGACAGCCTCCCTAGAGTCGGAAAAGAAAGCTCACGAAGAAGAGAAAACTATTTTGTTGAGCAAAATATATACTCTTGAAAACTTTCCTGACGCCTACAAACCTTCCACCTCACGTCCTGTTCCAGAATCCTCTACATGTAAATGCAAGCAAACTACAAAGAAAATACCTTTATCTCACACTAACTTTGTATCGCATGTGCTCACAGACAAAGGCGTGAGCTCTAAGGAAGCGAAGAAGGTTCTACCTGGCTCAGCTAAGAAGACAACAGTCCCTGATAAGAAGAAAAGACCAGCCTCCAACCTTTCTTCTCATGTTTCAAAATCATTTGCATTTCCAAAAGTGACTTCTTGTAATGTCGCAGAACGTGTTTCGTTATTCCATTCCCTTAAATCAAAATTCTGTCATGTCTACAATGATGTACTTTTTCATCCTCGTGATAGTCATTTCCGCAATAGCACTTCCCCATCACATATCGCTCACTCTAAGGACACATCTCCCACGCCGTCCAATCATACTATTAAATCCAAAGTAATGAAACACAACATCTTCAAGACCAAGCCAAGCAAGAAATTAAGTCCAAAACAGATTTGGATTCCGAAATCTCAACTGTATCCTATAGGAAATCAACACGCTTGGATTTTCAAACCAGCTACACAACAATCTAGCAAAGAATTCAATCTAGCAACGAACAAGAAATCTGCTAAACCTGCTACCAAAAGGGGACCCATCTATAAATGGGTGCCAAAACTTACTTGATTCTTTTTGCAGGTCCGTCATGTGTGGTACTTAGATTCAGGTTGCTCCTCACACATGACTGGAAACAAAGAGCTGTTGAGCAACTTCTCTGAAGGATTCCTCGGGAAGGTCTACTTCGGAAACGGTCAATCTGCATCCATGCTAGGAACGGGTAATCTTATCCATGACAGGCTAACCATCAATGGAGTATCCTAAAGGACTGAGCTACAATCTATTCAGCATAGGTCGTTTCTGCGACAAAGGCTACAAGGTGAACTTCGAGACCAACAAATGTAGTGTCACAGATATCAATGGAAGAGAGCTACTCACTGGACACAGGAAGACGAATCTTTACTCCATTGACCTCAAGACTGTCCGACCGACATGCCTTATTTCTCGAGCCTCTCTACATCAGAACGATCTCTGGCATCAGCGACTTTCTCACCTCAACTTCAAAGACCTGAACAAACTGCGATCAGAAAACTTGGTAAAAGGGCTTCCCTTGTTCAGATATCACAAAGAACATCTTTGTTCAGCGTGTGAAATGGGAAAGATAAGAAAGACCTCCCACCGGACCAAACACATAGCCTCAACTTCCAAACCTCTCGAACTCATTCATATGGATCTGTGTGGATCCATGCGCACTCAGACCATTAATGGGCGAAAGTATGTGTTAGTCATTGTGGATGATTTCTCACGCTACACATGGACTAAATTTCTAAGAACCAAGGATGAAACTCCAGGCCTAATCATTGAGTTTATCAAAACCGCGCAAAACCTCTACCAACTAAGTGTACAAATCATCAGAACTGATAATGGGACAGAATTCAAGAACAGAAAACTCAGTGACTTTTATGCATCACTTGGAATCACCCAACAGTTCGCGGCAGCTAAAACACCTCAACAAAATGGGGTAGTTGAGCGCAAGAACAGAACCTTAGTTGAAGCAACTCATACACTCCTTATTCACTCTGGATTACCTCACTTCTTGTGGGCCGAAGCAATGAATACAGCCTGTTACACTCAAAATCGTGGCTCACTTCACAAGAGGTTCAATAGGACACCCTATGAGTTGATAAATCGTAGAGTGCCAGACGTCTCATTCCTGAAAGTCTTTGGGTGCAAGTGCTATGTGGTAAATGATCGTGAAGATAGAGGCAAACTTGACCCAAAAGCATTCGAAGGCATACTGGTGGGATATTCAACAACATCAAAAGCCTATCGCATATATCTCAAAGAGAAAAGATCTGTTATGGAGAGCGTTAATGTAACGTTTGATGAAGTAGACCGAGTTGTTTCTGCACAAATCAGTCCAGAACCAGGACTTCTACGAGAATTGACGAAGGATCAACCTAGCACTTCCACTGTGGGCGAAACCTCAAAAACAAATATGATAAGTGACATGGAACTCGATCTCTTATTTGAAGATATCTTCCCAAAGCCGCTACCACACATTGCTTCAACAACTTCTGCGACACCAGAAAATATTGATCATGCGGAGTCTAACAATGACAATACACCTCCTACAATGGAAAATCTTCATCTTGATGACGATAGTGAATCCCCAACAGATACAGAGATCATATCCAGCTCAGGCGCTGAAACTCCACAGCCTTATGATACTACAATAGAAATTTCTTCAGAAGAGTCAGTAATTCCGCAACCTGGAGAAGAAATAGAACATCAGGCTGTTCAAGGTGGAGAAACAGTATACGATACAAACACAGCTGGATCATCACAGCCTAGTACCAGAAAGTGGACTCGAGCCCACCCAAACTCACAAATAATTGGAGATCCCTCCACTGGAGTAACCACACGGGCATCAACGATGAACGAAAGCCTCTACTCCTGCTTTCTAAGTCAAAAGGAACCCAGTAAAGTAGCTGAAGCACTAGCCGATCCGGACTGGATAATTGCAATGCAGGAGGAAATCAATCAGTTTGAGAGGTTGAAAGTTTGGAACCTAGTACCTAGACCAGCTGGGAAAACCATTATAGGGACTAAATGGGTGTTTAAGAACAAAAAGGACGAGCAAGGAGTTGTTATCCGGAATAAAGCAAGGCTGGTGGCAAAAGGCTACAATCAACAAGAAGGAATTGATTATGATGAGACATATGCCCCAGTCGCAAGAATAGAAGCCATCAGGATATTCTTAGCTTTCGCTGCACACAAGAACTTCACAGTCTACCAGATGGATGTCAAAACTGCATTCCTCAACGGAATACTAAAAGAAGAAGTGTTTGTATCCCAGCCTGAAGGTTTTGTGAACGAACAACTCCCAGACCATGTCTACAGACTCGATAAAGCTCTATATGGACTTAAACAAGCTCCCAGAGCCTGGTACGAGGTCCTCTCGGATTTTCTCATCTCATCAGGTTTCACAAAAGGGAAGATTGATACGACTCATTTTATCAAGAAGGACGGCTCAGACATTATGCTAGTGCAGATCTACGTTGACGACATCATATTCGGGTCAACAGACTCACGAATGTGCAGGAACTTTGCGGATCTAATGAAGCAGAAATTCGAAATGAGCATGATGGGCGAACTAAGTTTCTTCTTAGGACTTCAGGTTAAACAGCTTCACAATGGAATCTTCATAAGTCAATCCAAGTACATTCACGACATACTCAAGAAGTACAACTTGGACAACTCAAATACTGCCATGACTCCCATGTATACCTCATGTAAACTTGACGCAGATTCCACAGGAAAATCTGTTAACCAGACAACTTATCGATGCATGATAGGCTCTTTGCTCTATCTTACATCAAGTAGACCGGATATCATGTTCGCCACATGTCTCTGTGCACGCTTTCAAGCTGATCCAAAGGAATCTCACATGCTCGCGGTCAAGCGAATTTTCAAATATCTCAAGGGAACTCCAAATCTAGGTCTATGGTACCCGATGGAATCAAGCTTTGATCTCGTAGGATACACAGATGCTGATTACGCAGGATGCAAGCTGGACAGAAAGAGCACTTCTGGAGCCGCTCAATTTCTCGGGGGTAAACTCGTAAGCTGGTCGTCTCGAAAGCAAAATTGTGTCTCAACATCGACAGCAGAGGCAGAATATGTCGCTGCTGCGAGTTGCTGCTCACAAATTTTGTGGATGAGAACCCAGCTGCGAGATTTTGGCATAACGTTAAATCATATCCCAATTTTTAGTGATTCTAAAAGTGCAATTGCTATAACAAGTAATCCAGTACATCATTCACGCACAAAACATATAGACATTAGATATCACTTTATCAAGGAACATGTAGAACAAGGTACAATCGAAATGCACTTTGTTCACACAGATCATCAACTTGCTGACTTGTTTACTAAGGCATTGGATGAAAAGCGATTCCAATTCTTGGTATCTAGGTTAGGCATGTTGAACCATA
This sequence comes from Craterostigma plantagineum, assembly GCA_027422505.1. NCBI lineage: Eukaryota > Viridiplantae > Streptophyta > Magnoliopsida > Lamiales > Linderniaceae > Craterostigma > Craterostigma plantagineum. The sequence goes on from JAPQWV010000103.1 coordinate 1,523,076, forward strand.
AGACATGATCGATTGTCCCTACATGAAACTATAATGTCTAGGGGGAGACTAATAAAAATTTATGCATGAATCTAGGGGGAGTCTTCGATTCATATGCACAAATTTAGGGGGAGTTATGGAATGGTTCGCACACATTTAGGGGGAGTCTCTCAAAATTATGCACAAAACAGTTCACAAATACTTCTCAGCGAAACTGAAAATTCTCTTGATTTTCCTGTTATAATTTTCTCGGCAAAATTGCACATCACTCGAAATCCTTTCAAATTGATTTGCCGATCGTACTAAGCAAGTTTCGATCGAAACTGAACTTTAACTCTTGTTTCACTAGTTTCTCGGCGAAACCGACTTTCGCTCGAAACACATTTCAATTGAAATTGATTATTAAATCATTTGAAATTTCTCTCGGCGAAACTGACTTTCGCCCGAAACTCAATTCAATCGATTGAAAATCAAAATTAACTCTTTGAAAATTCTCTCGGCGAAACTGACTTTCGCCCGAAACTCAATTTAATCGATCAAAAATCAAAATTAACTCTTTGAAAATTTTCTCGGCGAAACTGAGACTTCGCTTATTTAATTAGAGTTTCGCCCGAAACACTGTTCTTCTTCATCGATTTTCAAATTCACCCTGAACACCTCTCTGCAATCGCACACGATTTCATCACAGTCTCACTTTGTTTTTCCGTATTTTGCAACTCCAAATCACTCATTGGTAAGGAAAAACGCAGCTTTTAACTGATTTTTTCTCTCATTCGTGCAGGTTACGCAGATTAGGGTTGCGTGAGTTCGAGCGAATCACTGTTAAAACGTGTTTTCATCTCGCTAGATTCGCTCGAAACTAAACTCTAGTTTCAATTTCACATAACAATCGATCGATTGTTACTGAAAATTTTACTTTTTCTATGTTTTCAAATCGACGCATTCTAGGGCTTTACTGCTTTCGATCGAAACCGAGCATTTCAATTTTCAACATTATTATAATTGTTTTGATTTTACCCTGTCGACCGAAACTATCTCACACTTTCGATCGAAACTGACGACAAAATCAATTTTAATCGATTGACACTTCTCACAGTTTTGCTCTATTCCACAGTTTCGATCGAAACTGAAGGCTCAATTGAATCAAAAATCAATTCGTGATTTCAACTGTACCACATTGGACTTTCGATCGAAACTGAATTATATTACCCTTTCCCCGTACTTATTTAAATTACATATGAATTTCGATCGAAACTCAATTCGTGATTTAAATTGTACCACATTGGACTTTCGATCGAAACCACAGATCAAACTGAAGTTATGACTTAAATCGCACGATGCATGTTTTTGCCCGAAACTCAAAACCAATTGAAATTGAATCAGAATTAGCACTTTCGCCGATTGCTTATCTCAAATTCACTTTGTTTCATCAAAGACACTTAGTTATAATTTTTGCAAAATTTCTCTAAGTCCTAACATGCTCATCACGCATAGCATAATCTTGCATTTTTTTTTCTTTCTCTTAGTCTAAATAGTCGATATCCACTAATCCATTGCTCTTCATTTGCAGATATTTCAAAATGGTGCGACTAATTGATGAGATCTTCGCCACTAAGGACTGGGCACAGAGGACACCCAATAACCATCAACTTGACTTCGATAATACCTCGTGCCCAGATCCTATCATTATTAAAATCCTCGCAAACCACCCTCTACAAACCGCCCTAAACATCACCGAGGTAGTCCCTGAAGTGTATGTACAACAATTTTGGTCTACTCTTCAGAAACCAACAAATCACCCCACAATAACCACCCTTTCCGCAAAAATCGACAACACCATAGTCGTTTTTACTCCAACCATTCTCCGTTCCATTCTCAACCTACCACACTCACTCATATATGATTCTCCTCCATCTAATGACGTCCTAATCAGGGATTTCCTTTTCATGGGCCACAAACCTAACGCCCAAAATTCCATTCACCTCCCTGACTTCACAGCCAAAGACATCCCTGGACCATGGAGGACCCTATTCCTGATCGTAAACAAATGCCTCTCGCCCAAACACTCCGGGTCCGACAAATGCAACCGAAACATTATGCTGATTTTCCATGGGATCGTCTTCAACAAAAATTATGACGTCGCCCAACTCATCTGGTCGGATATCCTCGATCAACTTCGAAGGCGAGGTCTCGGATCTACGAAGCCAGTGCTCCCTTACTTACGGTGGCTACCTGTCATCGTCCAACATTTCGTGGATCTTCATCCCGAAATCAAACGACGACCAAGAGAAGAGGGCTACCAATCTCCGAAGCTCAACAAAATCCAATCATCGAAGAACAAATTCGATCAGGAGGCCATGTTTATCCCAGATCATTTACTTCGCCTCCTCGATCCAAATGAGCCGGAGCTGCGCAAATATATGCGAGCCAACAACCTCGACGACGTCCCCGTGGCTCAACACAACCCAGTTGAACCTAACCCAGGGACAAGCCAACCCCCACAGCCAAATGTAGATCTAGGACACTCCTCATCCCCAAAGCCAAAACAAAAGCGCAAATCCAAAGGGGATGACCGAGGAGGAAAACAGGAACGGCGTACAAAGCAAAAACACGACCGTACTCCTCAGCCAACTAATCCACTAACAAGCCGGACCGAACCCATAAGTACAGGGGTTGACTTTGTCTTCCCCCGAGTAGAAGTCGCGACATCGGGTCCAATCGCGCAAACTACCCTTCCCAGCCACTCAATCATCTCCCAACAGATGATTGTTTCACATACTCACGAGGTGCCACGTCATTCATCACCACCTCGCTCGGAGGTGGTTGATGTAACAAGCAGTACTCCGCCTCAGACTGCACCTTCTTCGATCACTACGAGTCTAGTGCCCTCACCATCCATAATTTTTCCACTTTCTAGGACACTACCTTTAGATTCTGCACCTCTAGATCTTCGTGATCTAGACCGAACGCTCTACGATGTCTCCGTACTAGAGTCTAGTACGGAACAGAGCGGAAGCCCCAACGTAGTCAACATCACTGCAGCTACGACCTTGGGCCATCAAACTGAGTCAGTCTCAGCTTTGATGTCAACGATGAGCCTTCGTGGCCTCGGTTCTTCAAGTCCTGTGCAAACGGGCGGCACATCAGTACCCTCTACTGATGTTGTGACGACGGAACGTCTTAGTGACTCCGTCCGGTTATTTTCCCCGTTCGTGACGGAGGCCAGGCTGGATGATCGCCTCGCAGAGTTTGCAAAAGGACTCGAGAACACAATAATGGCCAAAGTCTACAGTACCATTGCGACCTCCACTCGAGACAAAGGCAAAGCCCCCGTCACCGAAGACGCCACCACACGAGCCGAGCCATCCCCTGACTCTGAGGAAGGGCCGTGGAACGTACCAATCCCAGAACTGATTGACGTTCTACTGGCCAGACTTCGCAGGCCCAGTCATCAAGACATTCACGTGACGACCCTGACGGTGGGGGTCGTCTCGAGGGGGAGAAGACACAAGGGACAGGGCCTCCGCTGCAGCCACAGTCACAACCTAGAACCACCCAAACACCCACCAGAACAAAACCATCTACACCCACCCAAACCAGAAAATCTACCCGAACTACTACCAATACAACCCAAACGACCCAAACATCAACCGTGAGTCCATCACCGCCTAGCCTTACAAACCCAAGAACTTCTTCTGACCCTCCTTCCTCTGACCCTCCATCCTCACATATTCTATCTCTCGAAACACTTTACAACCCACACTCAGCGGTAGAGAAGTACATCTTCAACGACGACTGGTTAACAAAGCCGATGCATCCAGACTTGGCCAAGGGCTTACTGGACAACGCCAGATATTTCTTAATGAAGGCGAATGTTGACCTAGCACTAATCGACGATGATGAGCTCGAGGAAGGTGAAGACTACGAAGCAGACATTCCAGAACTTCCAGAGCCTCTCAAACACGCTGTCGTCGATAAGGAGTACTCCACCTCGAAGTCGAAGAAAGGAAAAGAACAGACGCCGCCGTGGGAAAATGTCAAAGTGATAGCTCCATATCAAGAAGAGATACGGAGAAGAATTTGGAGGAAGAAGGATAGGATCAAGGACCTAGACGAGCTGAGTCTAAGAGGGCTAACTCATCTCCCGAGACCAACTGCTGTACGATACTTGTTTTTCTTCGTAGAGGGCTTGTGTGGAGAGCAAAAGATACAGATGTTAACGTTCTTAGAAGAGAAGAGAAAGAAAAGGCCAGAATCAACAAAATCTTGGGAGTTCGGCGAGGTCGTGTCGACTACTATGAATATCCTATCTATAAGGTGCAGCGAGAAGATGGAACGGTTGAGGAACTGACCGAAGGCGATCTCTCCTACATCAGAGGTGAAGATGTTGATCGGATACTCGTAAGCTTCAGATTTCTTGGAACACTCCAAAATCCAGACTTGAAAGTGGGCTACGTTGCTCTAAAGCGATTCATGATGCGCCAAATCAAGTTCGATTCGACTCACGATCTTCAAATGGCGGTGGAAGGCAACATGAAAAGGGTGAATCTCACGAAGCCATCCTTCGAAGTCCCCGACTCAAGTCTCGGAGAAGGCCATATTATCAATGATGACAACGATCCATCTGTTGTCTACATCAACTACAAGGGAGAAAAGAGGCTGATGAAAACATCCGAGATTGCTAAATTCAGCGATGGGACGCTGCTGATTATTCGGGTGAAACTCGAATGGATTTTGGAGAAGCTAAGGAACGAAGAAGCAGAAGTCCAGGAAAAGTACGAGAAGCTGATCAACATCATCTCCGATCGATTATCCTTACGAAGAACGATGCGATCATACGAGTTCAGACTTGGACTCAGGAAATCGACTGATGCTGTAGAGAAACCCAAGAAGAAAAAGACATAAAGGACGCCAAAGAGAAAAGGATGCTAAGGGGGAGATTGTTAGGATTATTTTGTAGCATCCTTTTTATTTATGTAATCTTGGGTTAATATGTGTTATTTAGTGGGTTGTTAGTAGTTTGGGGTGACTTATGATATTAAGTCATAGTGTTGTATTGGGCTTTAATATACCAAACAATTGTGGTATATAAAGCCCCATTTACCCTAATTAGGGTTTTATCAAAAGAATTGAAAGGTAAGCCACCTTGTACGTTTTATTAAGAAAACACACACTAACACACACTCAAGGTGTTCTTCACGTTTTATACATTCAAATCCTTCTTTTGATCCTTGTTTGGTAATAAAAGGGCCAACAAATATTCATTCATAGTTGATCTTTTCATGAGAACCAACCATTATAGCTTTAGATGTATCGTCCCCATTGAAATGTATTTCGTTCATAAATATTGGTATTTGGTATGCAAATTAGGTATTTTTTTTAACGATTTAGGTATGTTACCCTCGAAATCAAGTATCCAAGCTAGTTAAAATAAAAAGTTTTGGGAAAGCTTCTTTTTGCATTTGTGATGATTAATATACATTCCATGATAAATCTTTTCAAGAAAACCAACCATTTTAGCCTTAGTGTATCACCCCAATTGTCATGTATTTAGTTCATAAATATCGGTATTATGAAACTCAAATTAGGTATTTATCCCAACGATTTAGGTATTTTATCCTCGAAATCAAGTATGAAGCACACTTAGAATGAAAAGTTGTGGAAAGCTTCTTTTTGTGTTTGTGATGATTAATAATTCATAGTTGATCTTTTCATGAGAACCAACCATTTTAGCTTTAGATGTATCGTCCCCATTGACATGTCTTTCGTTCATCAATATTGGTATTTGGTATGCAAATCAGGTACTTGTTTAAACGATTTTGGTATTTACCCTCGAAATCAAGTATCCAAGTTAGTTAAAATGAAAAGTTGTGGGAAAGCTTCTTTTTGTGTTTGTGATGATTAATATACATTCCACGATAGTTCTTTTCATGAAAACCAACCATTTTAGCCTTAGATGTATCGCCACAATTGACATGTATTTCGTTCACAAATATCGGTAGTTGAAACTCAAATTAGGTATTTATCCCAACGATTAGGTATTTTATGAAAAGTTGTAGGAAAGCTTCTTTTTGTGTTTGTGATGATTAATATTCATTCATAGTTGATCTTTTCATGAGAAACAACCATTTTAGCTTTAGATGTATCGTCCCCATTGACATGTATTTCGTTCATAAATATTGGTATTTTGGTATGCAAATCAGGTACTATTTTTAACGATTTCGGTATGTTACCCTCGAAATCAAGTATCCAAGTTAGTTAAAATAAAAAGTTGTGGGAAAGCTTCTTTTTGCGTTTGTGATGATTAATATACATTCCATGATAAATATTTTCATGAAAACAAACCATTTTAGCCCTAGTGTATCACCCCAATTGACATGTATTTAGTTCATAAATATCGGTTGAAACTCAAATTAGATATTGATCCCAACGATTTAGGTATTTTATCCTCGAAATCAAGTACGAAGCACACTTAGAATGAAAAGTTGTTGGAAAGCTTCTTTTTGTGTTTGTGATGATTAATAATTCATAGTTGATATTTTCATGAGAACCAACCATTTTAGCTTTAGATGTATCGTCCCCATTGACATGTATTTCGTTCATCAATATTGGTATTTGGTATGCAAATCAGGTACTTGTTTAAACGATTTAGGTATTTTACCCTCGAAATCAAGTATCCAAGTTAGTTAAAATGAAAAGTTGTGGGAAAGCTTCTTCTTGTGTTTGTGATGATTAATATACAATCTACGATAGTTCTTTTCATGAAACCAACCATTTTAGCCTTAGATGTATCACCACAATTGACATGTATTTCGTTCATAAATATCGGTATTTGAAACTAAAATTAGGTATTTATCCCAACGATTTAGGTATTTTATCCTCGAAATCAAGTATGAGCAAAGTTGGAATGAAAAGTTGTAGGAAAGCTTCTTTTTGTGTTTGTGATGATTAATATTCATTCATAGTTGATCTTTTCATGAGAACCAACCATTATAGCTTTAGATGTATCGTCCCCATTGAAATGTATTTCGTTCATAAATATTGGTATTTGGTATGCAAATCAGGTATTTTTTTTAACGATTTAGGTATGTTACCCTCGAAATCAAGTATCCAAGCTAGTTAAAATAAAAAGTTTTGGGAAAGCTTCTTTTTGCATTTGTGATGATTAATATACATTCCATGATAAATCTTTTCAAGAAAACCAACCATTTTAGCCTTAGTGTATCACCCCAATTGACATGTATTTAGTTCATAAATATCGGTATTATGAAACTCAAATTAGGTATTTATCCCAACGATTTAGGTATTTTATCCTCGAAATCAAGTATGAAGCACACTTAGAATGAAAAGTTGTGGAAAGCTTCTTTTTGTGTTTGTGATGATTAATAATTCATAGTTGATCTTTTCATGAGAACCAACCATTTTAGCTTTAGATGTATCGTCCCCATTGACATGTCTTTCGTTCATCAATATTGGTATTTGGTATGCAAATCAGGTACTTGTTTAAACGATTTTGGTATTTACCCTCGAAATCAAGTATCCAAGTTAGTTAAAATGAAAAGTTGTGGGAAAGCTTCTTTTTGTGTTTGTGATGATTAATATACATTCCATGATAGTTCTTTTCATGAAAACCAACCATTTTAGCCTTAGATGTATCGCCACAATTGACATGTATTTCGTTCACAAATATCGGTATTTGAAACTCAAATTAGGTATTTATCCCAACGATTAGGTATTTTATGAAAAGTTGTAGGAAAGCTTCTTTTTGTGTTTGTGATGATTAATATTCATTCATAGTTGATCTTTTCATGAGAAACAACAATTTTAGCTTTAGATGTATCGTCCCCATTGACATGTATTTCGTTCATAAATATTGGTATTTTGGTATGCAAATCAGGTACTATTTTTAACGATTTCGGTATGTTACCCTCGAAATCAAGTATCCAAGTTAGTTAAAATAAAAAGTTGTGGGAAAGCTTCTTTTTGCGTTTGTGATGATTAATATACATTCCATGAAAAATATTTTCATGAAAACAAACCATTTTAGCCCAAGTGTATCACCCCAATTGACATGTATTTAGTTCATAAATATCGGTTGAAACTCAAATTAGATATTGATCCCAACGATTTAGGTATTTTATCCTCGAAATCAAGTACGAAGCACACTTAGAATGAAAAGTTGTTGGAAAGCTTCTTTTTGTGTTTGTAATGATTAATAACTCATAGTTGATATTTTCATGAGAACCAACCATTTTAGCTTTAGATGTATCGTCCCCATTGACATGTATTTCGTTCATCAATATTGGTATTTGGTATGCAAATCAGGTACTTGTTTAAACGATTTAGGTATTTTACCCTCGAAATCAAGTATCCAAGTTAGTTAAAATGAAAAGTTGTGGGAAAGCTTCTTCTTGTGTTTGTGATGATTAATATACAATCTACGATAGTTCTTTTCATGAAACCAACCATTTTAGCCTTAGATGTATCACCACAATTGACATGTATTTCGTTCATAAATATCGGTATTTGAAACTAAAATTAGGTATTTATCCCAACGATTTAGGTATTTTGTCCTCGAAATCAAGTATGAGCAAAGTTGGAATGAAAAGTTGTAGGAGAGCTTCTTTTTGTGTTTGTGATGATTAATATTCATTCATAGTTGATCTTTTCATGAGAACCAACCATTATAGCTTTAGATGTATCGTCCCCATTGAAATGTATTTCGTTCATAAATATTGGTATTTGGTATGCAAATCAGGTATTTTTTTTAACGATTTAGGTATGTTACCCTCGAAATCAAGTATCCAAGCTAGTTAAAATAAAAGGTTTTGGGAAAGCTTCTTTTTGCATTTGTGATGATTAATATACATTCCATGATAAATCTTTTCAAGAAAACCAACCATTTTAGCCTTAGTGTATCACCCCAATTGACGTGTATTTAGTTCATAAATATCGGTATTATGAAACTCAAATTAGGTATTTATCCAAACGATTTAGGTATTTTATCCTCGAAATCAAGTATGAAGCACACTTAGAATGAAAAGTTGTTGAAAGCTTCTTTTTGTGTTTGTGATGATTAATAATTCATAGTGGATCTTTTCATGAGAACCAACCATTTTAGCTTTAGATGTATCGTCCCCGTTGACATGTCTTTCGTTCATCAGTATTGGTATTTGGTATGCAAATCAGGTACTTGTTTAAAGGATTTTGGTATTTTACCCTCGAAATCAAGTATCCAAGTTAGTTAAAATGAAAAGTTGTGGGAAAGCTTGTTTTTGTGTTTGTGATGATTAATAGACATTCCACGATAGTTCTTTTCATGAAAACCAACCATTTTAGCCTTAGATGTATCGCCACAATTGACATGTATTTCGATCATAAATATCGGTATTTGAAACTCAAATTAGGTATTTATCCCAACGATTAGGTATTTTATCCTCGAAATCAAGTATGAGCACAGTTGGAATGAAAAGTTGTAGGAAAGCTTCTTTTTGTGTTTGTGATGATTAATATTCATTCATAGTTGATCTTTTCATGAGAAACAACCATTTTAGCTTTAGATGTATCGTCCCCATTGACATGTATTTCGTTCATAAATATTGGTATTTTGGTATGCAAATCAGGTACTATTTTTTAACGATTTCGGTAAGTTACACTCGAAATCAAGTATCCAAGTTAGTTAAAATAAAAAGTTGTGGGAAAGCTTCTTTTTGCGTTTGTGATGATTAATATACATTCCATGATAAATCTTTTCATGAAAACTGACCATTTTAGCCCTAGTGTATCACCCCAATTGACATGTATTTAGTTCATAAATATCGGTTGAAACTCAAATTAGATATTTATCCCAACGATTTAGGTATTTTAACCTCGAAATCAAGTACGAAGCACACTTAGAATGAAAAATTGTTCGAAAGCTTCTTTTTGTGTTTGTGATGATTAATAATTCATAGTTGATATTTTCATGAGAACCAACCATTTTAGCTTTAGATGTATCGTCCCCATTGACATGTATTTCGTTCACCAATATTGGTATTTGGTATGCAAATCAGGTACTTGTTTAAACGATTTTGGTATTTTACCCTCGAAATCAAGTATCCAAGTTAGTTAAAATGAAAAGTTGTGTGAAAGCTTCTTTTTGTGTTTGTGATGATTAATATACATTCCACGATAGTTCTTTTCATGAAAACCAACCATTTCAGCCTTAGATGTATCGCCACAATTGACATGTATTTCGTTCATAAATATCGGTATTTGAAACTCAAATTAGGTAGTTATCCCAACGATTAGGTATTTTATCCTCGAAATCAAGTATGAGCACAGTTGGAATGAAAGTTGTAGGAAAGCTTCTTTTTGTGTTTGTGATGATTAATATTCATTCATAGTTGATATTTTCATGAGAACCAACCATTATAGCTTTAGATGTATCGTCCCGATTGAAATGTATTTCGTTCATAAATATTGGTATTTTGGTATGCAAATCAGGTATTTTTTTTAACGATTTAGGTATGTTACCCTCGAAACCAAGTATCCAAGCTAGTTAAAATAAAAAGTTTTGGGAAAGCTTCTTTTTGCATTTGTGATGACTAATATACATTCCATGATAAATCTTTTCATGAAAACCAACCATTTTAGCCTTAGTGTATCACCCCAATTGACATGTATTTAGTTCATAAATATCGGTATTATGAAACTCAAATTAGGTATTTATCCCAACGATTTAGGTATTTTATCCTCGAAATCAAGTATGAAGCACAGTTAGAATGAAAAGTTGTTGGAAAGCTTCTTTTTGTGTTTGTGATGATTAATAATTCATAGTTGATCTTTTCATGAGAACCAACCATTTTAGCTTTAGATGTATCGTCCCCATTGACATGTCTTTCGTTCATCAATATTGGTATTTGGTATGCAAATCAGGTACTTGTTTAAACGATTTGGGTATTTTACCCTCGAAATCAAGTATCCAACTTAGTTAAAATGAAAAGTTGTGGGAAAGCTTCTTTTTGTGTTTGTGATGATTAATATACATTCCACGATAGTTCTTTTCATGAAAACCAACCATTTTAGCCTTAGATGTATCGCCACAATTGACATGTATTTCGTTCATAAATATCGGTATTTGAAACTCAAATTAGGTATTTATCCCAACGATTAGGTATTTTATCCTCGAAATCAAGTATGAGCACAGTTGGAATGAAAAGTTGTAGGAAAGCTTCTTTTTGTGTTTGTGATGATTAATATTCATTCATAGTTGATCTTTTCATAAGAAACAACCATTTTAGCTTTAGATGTATCGGCCCCATTGACATGTATTTCGTTCATAAATATTGGTATTTTGGTATGCAAATCAGGTACTATTTTTTAACGATTTCGGTAAGTTACACTCGAAATCAAGTATCCAAGTTAGTTAAAATAAAAAGTTGTGGGAAAGCTTCTTTTTGCGTTTGTGATGATTAATATACATTCCATGATAAATCGTTTCATGAAAACTGACCATTTTAGCCCTAGTGTATCACCCCAATTGACATGTATTTAGTTCATAAATATCGGTTGAAACTCAAATTAGATATTTATCCCAACGATTTAGGTATTTTAACCTCGAAATCAAGTACGAAGCACACTTAGAATGAAAAATTGTTCGAAAGCTTCTTTTTGTGTTTGTGATGATTAATAATTCATAGTTGATATTTTCATGAGAACCAACCATTTTAGCTTTAGATGTATCGTCCCCATTGACATGTATTTCGTTCACCAATATTGGTATTTGGTATGCAAATCAGGTACTTGTTTAAACGATTTTGGTATTTTACCCTCGAAATCAAGTATCCAAGTTAGTTAAAATGAAAAGTTGTGTGAAAGCTTCTTTTTGTGTTTGTGATGATTAATATACATTCCACGATAGTTCTTTTCATGAAAACCAACCATTTCAGCCTTAGATGTATCGCCACAATTGACATGTATTTCGTTCATAAATATCGGTATTTGAAACTCAAATTAGGTAGTTATCCCAACGATTAGGTATTTTATCCTCGAAATCAAGTATGAGCACAGTTGGAATGAAAGTTGTAGGAAAGCTTCTTTTTGTGTTTGTGATGATTAATATTCATTCATAGTTGATATTTTCATGAGAACCAACCATTATAGCTTTAGATGTATCGTCCCGATTGAAATGTATTTCGTTCATAAATATTGGTATTTTGGTATGCAAATCAGGTATTTTTTTTAACGATTTAGGTATGTTACCCTCGAAACCAAGTATCCAAGCTAGTTAAAATAAAAAGTTTTGGGAAAGCTTCTTTTTGCATTTGTGATGACTAATATACATTCCATGATAAATCTTTTCATGAAAACCAACCATTTTAGCCTTAGTGTATCACCCCAATTGACATGTATTTAGTTCATAAATATCGGTATTATGAAACTCAAATTAGGTATTTATCCCAACGATTTAGGTATTTTATCCTCGAAATCAAGTATGAAGCACAGTTAGAATGAAAAGTTGTTGGAAAGCTTCTTTTTGTGTTTGTGATGATTAATAATTCATAGTTGATCTTTTCATGAGAACCAACCATTTTAGCTTTAGATGTATCGTCCCCATTGACATGTCTTTCGTTCATCAATATTGGTATTTGGTATGCAAATCAGGTACTTGTTTAAACGATTTGGGTATTTTACCCTCGAAATCAAGTATCCAACTTAGTTAAAATGAAAAGTTGTGGGAAAGCTTCTTTTTGTGTTTGTGATGATTAATATACATTCCACGATAGTTCTTTTCATGAAAACCAACCATTTTAGCCTTAGATGTATCGCCACAATTGACATGTATTTCGTTCATAAATATCGGTATTTGAAACTCAAATTAGGTATTTATCCCAACGATTAGGTATTTTATCCTCGAAATCAAGTATGAGCACAGTTGGAATGAAAAGTTGTAGGAAAGCTTCTTTTTGTGTTTGTGATGATTAATATTCATTCATAGTTGATCTTTTCATAAGAAACAACCATTTTAGCTTTAGATGTATCGTCCCCATTGACATGTATTTCGTTCATAAATATTGGTATTTTGGTATGCAAATCAGGTACTATTTTTTAACGATTTCGGTAAGTTACACTCGAAATCAAGTATCCAAGTTAGTTAAAATAAAAAGTTGTGGGAAAGCTTCTTTTTGCGTTTGTGATGATTAATATACATTCCATGATAAATCGTTTCATGAAAACTGACCATTTTAGCCTAGTGTATCACCCCAATTGACATGTATTTAGTTCATAAATATCGGTTGAAACTCAAATTAGATATTTATCCCAACGATTTAGGTATTTTAACCTCGAAATCAAGTACGAAGCACACTTAGAATGAAAAATTGTTCGAAAGCTTCTTTTTGTGTTTGTGATGATTAATAATTCATAGTTGATATTTTCATGAGAACCAACCATTTTAGCTTTAGATGTATCGTCCCCATTGACATGTATTTCGTTCACCAATATTGGTATTTGGTATGCAAATCAGGTACTTGTTTAAACGATTTTGGTATTTTACCCTCGAAATCAAGTATCCAAGTTAGTTAAAATGAAAAGTTGTGTGAAAGCTTCTTTTTGTGTTTGTGATGATTAATATACATTCCACGATAGTTCTTTTCATGAAAACCAACCATTTCAGCCTTAGATGTATCGCCACAATTGACATGTATTTCGTTCATAAATATCGGTATTTGAAACTCAAATTAGGTATTTATCCCAACGATTAGGTATTTTATCCTCGAAATCAAGTATGAGCACAGTTGGAATGAAAGTTGTAGGAAAGCTTCTTTTTGTGTTTGTGATGATTAATATTCATTCATAGTTGATCTTTTCATGAGAAACAACCATTTTAGCTTTAGATGTATCGTCCCCATTGACATGTATTTCGTTCATAAATATTGGTATTTTGGTATGCAAATCAGGTACTATTTTTTAACGATTTCGGTAAGTTACACTCGAAATCAAGTATCCAAGTTAGTTAAAATAAAAAGTTGTGGGAAAGCTTCTTTTTGCGTTTGTGATGATTAATATACATTCCATGATAAATCTTTTCATGAAAACTGACCATTTTAGCCCTAGTGTATCACCCCAATTGACATGTATTTAGTTCATAAATATCGGTTGAAACTCAAATTAGATATTTATCCCAACGATTTAGGTATTTTAACCTCGAAATCAAGTACGAAGCACACTTAGAATGAAAAATTGTTCGAAAGCTTCTTTTTGTGTTTGTGATGATTAATAATTCATAGTTGATATTTTCATGAGAACCAACCATTTTAGCTTTAGATGTATCGTCCCCATTGACATGTATTTCGTTCACCAATATTGGTATTTGGTATGCAAATCAGGTACTTATTTAAACGATTTTGGTATTTTACCCTCGAAATCAAGTATCCAAGTTAGTTAAAATGAAAAGTTGTGTGAAAGCTTCTTTTTGTGTTTGTGATGATTAATATACATTCCACGATAGTTCTTTTCGTGAAAACCAACCATTTCAGCCTTAGATGTATCGCCACAATTGACATGTATTTCGTTCATAAATATCGGTATTTGAAACTCAGATTAGGTAGTTATCCCAACGATTAGGTATTTTATCCTCGAAATCAAGTATGAGCACAGTTGGAATGAAAGTTGTAGGAAAGCTTCTTTTTGTGTTTGTGATGATTAATATTCATTCATAGTTGATATTTTCATGAGAACCAACCATTATAGCTTTAGATGTATCGTCCCGATTGAAAAGTATTTCGTTCATAAATATTGGTATTTTGGTATGCAAATCAGGTATTTTTTTTAACGATTTAGGTATGTTACCCTCGAAACCAAGTATCCAAGCTAGTTAAAATAAAAAGTTTTGGGAAAGCTTCTTTTTGCATTTGTGATGACTAATATACATTCCATGATAAATCTTTTCATGAAAACCAACCATTTTAGCCTTAGTGTATCACCCCAATTGACATGTATTTAGTTCATAAATATCGGTATTATGAAACTCAAATTAGGTATTTATCCCAACGATTTAGGTATTTTATCCTCGAAATCAAGTATGAAGCACAGTTAGAATGAAAAGTTGTTGGAAAGCTTCTTTTTGTGTTTGTGATGATTAATAATTCATAGTTGATCTTTTCATGAGAACCAACCATTTTAGCTTTAGATGTATCGTCCCCATTGACATGTCTTTCGTTCATCAATATTGGTATTTGGTATGCAAATCAGGTACTTGTTTAAACGATTTGGGTATTTTACCCTCGAAATCAAGTATCCAACTTAGTTAAAATGAAAAGTTGTGGGAAAGCTTCTTTTTGTGTTTGTGATGATTAATATACATTCCACGATAGTTCTTTTCATGAAAACCAACCATTTTAGCCTTAGATGTATCGCCACAATTGACATGTATTTCGTTCATAAATATCGGTATTTGAAACTCAAATTAGGTATTTATCCCAACGATTAGGTATTTTATCCTCGAAATCAAGTATGAGCACAGTTGGAATGAAAAGTTGTAGGAAAGCTTCTTTTTGTGTTTGTGATGATTAATATTCATTCATAGTTGATCTTTTCATAAGAAACAACCATTTTAGCTTTAGATGTATCGGCCCCATTGACATGTATTTCGTTCATAAATATTGGTATTTTGGTATGCAAATCAGGTACTATTTTTTAACGATTTCGGTAAGTTACACTCGAAATCAAGTATCCAAGTTAGTTAAAATAAAAAGTTGTGGGAAAGCTTCTTTTTGCGTTTGTGATGATTAATATACATTCCATGATAAATCGTTTCATGAAAACTGACCATTTTAGCCCTAGTGTATCACCCCAATTGACATGTATTTAGTTCATAAATATCGGTTGAAACTCAAATTAGATATTTATCCCAACGATTTAGGTATTTTAACCTCGAAATCAAGTACGAAGCACACTTAGAATGAAAAATTGTTCGAAAGCTTCTTTTTGTGTTTGTGATGATTAATAATTCATAGTTGATATTTTCATGAGAACCAACCATTTTAGCTTTAGATGTATCGTCCCCATTGACATGTATTTCGTTCACCAATATTGGTATTTGGTATGCAAATCAGGTACTTGTTTAAACGATTTTGGTATTTTACCCTCGAAATCAAGTATCCAAGTTAGTTAAAATGAAAAGTTGTGTGAAAGCTTCTTTTTGTGTTTGTGATGATTAATATACATTCCACGATAGTTCTTTTCATGAAAACCAACCATTTCAGCCTTAGATGTATCGCCACAATTGACATGTATTTCGTTCATAAATATCGGTATTTGCAACTCAAATTAGGTAGTTATCCCAACGATTAGGTATTTTATCCTCGAAATCAAGTATGAGCACAGTTGGAATGAAAGTTGTAGGAAAGCTTCTTTTTGTGTTTGTGATGATTAATATTCATTCATAGTTGATATTTTCATGAGAACCAACCATTATAGCTTTAGATGTATCGTCCCGATTGAAATGTATTTCGTTCATAAATATTGGTATTTGGTATGCAAATCAGGTATTTTTTTTAACGATTTAGGTATGTTACCCTCGAAACCAAGTATCCAAGCTAGTTAAAATAAAAAGTTTTGGGAAAGCTTCTTTTTGCATTTGTGATGACTAATATACATTCCATGATAAATCTTTTCATGAAAACCAACCATTTTAGCCTTAGTGTATCACCCCAATTGACATGTATTTAGTTCATAAATATCGGTATTATGAAACTCAAATTAGGTATTTATCCCAACGATTTAGGTATTTTATCCTCGAAATCAAGTATGAAGCACAGTTAGAATGAAAAGTTGTTGGAAAGCTTCTTTTTGTGTTTGTGATGATTAATAATTCATAGTTGATCTTTTCATGAGAACCAACCATTTTAGCTTTAGATGTATCGTCCCCATTGACATGTCTTTCGTTCATCAATATTGGTATTTGGTATGCAAATCAGGTACTTGTTTAAACGATTTGGGTATTTTACCCTCGAAATCAAGTATCCAACTTAGTTAAAATGAAAAGTTGTGGGAAAGCTTCTTTTTGTGTTTGTGATGATTAATATACATTCCACGATAGTTCTTTTCATGAAAACCAACCATTTTAGCCTTAGATGTATCGCCACAATTGACATGTATTTCGTTCATAAATATCGGTATTTGAAACTCAAATTAGGTATTTATCCCAACGATTAGGTATTTTATCCTCGAAATCAAGTATGAGCACAGTTGGAATGAAAAGTTGTAGGAAAGCTTCTTTTTGTGTTTGTGATGATTAATATTCATTCATAGTTGATCTTTTCATAAGAAACAACCATTTTAGCTTTAGATGTATCGGCTCATTGACATGTATTTCGTTCATAAATATTGGTATTTTGGTATGCAAATCAGGTACTATTTTTTAACGATTTCGGTAAGTTACACTCGAAATCAAGTATCCAAGTTAGTTAAAATAAAAAGTTGTGGGAAAGCTTCTTTTTGCGTTTGTGATGATTAATATACATTCCATGATAAATCGTTTCATGAAAACTGACCATTTTAGCCCTAGTGTATCACCCCAATTGACATGTATTTAGTTCATAAATATCGGTTGAAACTCAAATTAGATATTTATCCCAACGATTTAGGTATTTTAACCTCGAAATCAAGTACGAAGCACACTTAGAATGAAAAATTGTTCGAAAGCTTCTTTTTGTGTTTGTGATGATTAATAATTCATAGTTGATATTTTCATGAGAACCAACCATTTTAGCTTTAGATGTATCGTCCCCATTGACATGTATTTCGTTCACCAATATTGGTATTTGGTATGCAAATCAGGTACTTGTTTAAACGATTTTGGTATTTTACCCTCGAAATCAAGTATCCAAGTTAGTTAAAATGAAAAGTTGTGTGAAAGCTTCTTTTTGTGTTTGTGATGATTAATATACATTCCACGATAGTTCTTTTCATGAAAACCAACCATTTCAGCCTTAGATGTATCGCCACAATTGACATGTATTTCGTTCATAAATATCGGTATTTGAAACTCAAATTAGGTAGTTATCCCAACGATTAGGTATTTTATCCTCGAAATCAAGTATGAGCACAGTTGGAATGAAAGTTGTAGGAAAGCTTCTTTTTGTGTTTGTGATGATTAATATTCATTCATAGTTGATATTTTCATGAGAACCAACCATTATAGCTTTAGATGTATCGTCCCGATTGAAATGTATTTCGTTCATAAATATTGGTATTTTGGTATGCAAATCAGGTATTTTTTTTAACGATTTAGGTATGTTACCCTCGAAACCAAGTATCCAAGCTAGTAAAAATAAAAAGTTTTGGGAAAGCTTCTTTTTGCATTTGTGATGACTAATATACATTCCATGATAAATCTTTTCATGAAAACCAACCATTTTAGCCTTAGTGTATCACCCCAATTGACATGTATTTAGTTCATAAATATCGGTATTATGAAACTCAAATTAGGTATTTATCCCAACGATTTAGGTATTTTATCCTCGAAATCAAGTATGAAGCACAGTTAGAATGAAAAGTTGTTGGAAAGCTTCTTTTTGTGTTTGTGATGATTAATAATTCATAGTTGATCTTTTCATGAGAACCAACCATTTTAGCTTTAGATGTATCGTCCCCATTGACATGTCTTTCGTTCATCAATATTGGTATTTGGTATGCAAATCAGGTACTTGTTTAAACGATTTGGGTATTTTACCCTCGAAATCAAGTATCCAACTTTGTTAAAATGAAAAGTTGTGGGAAAGCTTCTTTTTGTGTTTGTGATGATTAATATACATTCCACGATAGTTCTTTTCATGAAAACCAACCATTTTAGCCTTAGATGTATCGCCACAATTGACATGTATTTCGTTCATAAATATCGGTATTTGAAACTCAAATTAGGTATTTATCCCAACGATTAGGTATTTTGTCCTCGAAATCAAGTATGAGCACAGTTGGAATGAAAAGTTGTAGGAAAGCTTCTTTTTGTGTTTGTGATGATTAATATTCATTCATAGTTGATCTTTTCATGAGAAACAACCATTTTAGCTTTAGATGTATCGTCCCCATTGACATGTATTTCGTTCATAAATATTGGTATTTGGTATGCAAATCAGGTACTTGTTTAAACGATTTAGGTATTTTACCCTCGAAATCAAGTATCCAAGTTAGTTAAAATGAAAAGTTGTGGGAAAGCTTCTTTTTGTGTTTGTGATGATTAATATACATTCCACGATAGTTCTTTTCATGAAACCAACCATTTTAGCCTTAGATGTATCACCACAATTGACATGTATTTCGTTCATAAATATCGGTATTTGAAACTCAAATTAGGTATTTATCCCAACGATTTAGGTATTTTATCCTCGAAATCAAGTATGAGCACAGTTGGAATGAAAGTTGTAGGAAAGCTTCTTTTTGTGTTTGTGATGATTAATATTCATTCATAGTTGATATTTTCATGAGAACCAACCATTATAGCTTTAGATGTATCGTCCCGATTGAAATGTATTTCGTTCATAAATATTGGTATTTTGGTATGCAAATCAGGTATTTTTTTTAACGATTTAGGTATGTTACCCTCGAAACCAAGTATCCAAGCTAGTTAAAATAAAAAGTTTTGGGAAAGCTTCTTTTTGCATTTGGATGATTAATATACATTCCATGATAAATCTTTTCATGAAAACCAACCATTTTAGCCTTAGTGTATCGCCCCAATTGACATGTATTTAGTTCATAAATATCGGTATTATGAAACTCAAATTAGGTATTTATCCCAACGATTTAGGTATTTTATCCTCGAAATCAAGTATGAAGCACAGTTAGAATGAAAAATTGTTGGAAAGCTTCTTTTTGTGTTTGTGATGATTAATAATTCATAGTTGATCTTTTCATGAGAACCAACCATTTTAGCTTTAGATGTATCTTCCCCATTGACATGTCTTTCGTTCATCAATATTGGTATTTGGTATGCAAATCAGGTACTTGTTTAAACGATTTTGGTATTTTACCCTCGAAATCAAGTATCCAACTTAGTTAAAATGAAAAGTTGTGGGAAAGCTTCTTTTTGTGTTTGTGATGATTAATATACATTCCACGATAGTTCTTTTCATGAAAACCAACCATTTTAGCCGTAGATGTATCACCACAATTGACATGTATTTCGTTCATAAATATCGGTATTTGAAACTCAAATTAGGTATTTATCCCAACGATTAGGTATTTTATCCTCGAAATCAAGTATGAGCACAGTTGGAATGAAAAGTTGTAGGAAAGCTTCATTTTGTGTTTGTGATGATTAATATTCATTCATAGTTGATCTTTTCATGAGAAACAACCATTTTAGCTTTAGATGTATCGTCCCCATTGACATGTATTTCGTTCATAAATATTGGTATTTGGTATGCAAATCAGGTACTTGTTTAAACGATTTAGGTATTTTACCCTCGAAATCAAGTATCCAAGTTAGTTAAAATGAAAAGTTGTGGGAAAGCTTCTTTTTGTGTTTGTGATGATTAATATACATTCCACGATAGTTCTTTTCATGAAACCAACCATTTTAGCCTTAGATGTATCACCACAATTGACATGTATTTCGTTCATAAATATCGGTATTTGAAACTCAAATTAGGTATTTATCCCAACGATTTAGGTATTTTATCCTCGAAATCAAGTATGAGCAAAGTTGGAATGAAAAGTTGTAGGAAAGCTTCTTTTTGTGTTTGTGATGATTAATATTCATTCATAGTTGATCTTTTCATGAGAACCAACCATTATAGCTTTAGATGTATCGTCCCATTGAAATGTATTTCGTTCATAAATATTGGTATTTGGTATGCAAATCAGGTATTTTTTTTAAGCGATTTAGGTATGTTACCCTCGAAATCAAGTATCCAAGCTAGTTAAAATAAAAAGTTTTGGGAAAGCTTCTTTTTGCATTTGTGATGATTAATATACATTCCATGATAAATCTTTTCATTAAAACCAACCATTTTAGCCTTAGTGTATCACCCCAATTGACATGTATTTAGTTCATAAATATCGGTATTATGAAACTCAAATTAGGTATTTATCCCAACGATTTGGGTATTTTATCCTCGAAATCAAGTATGAAGCACATTTAGAATGAAAAGTTGTTGGAAAGCTTCTTTTTGTGTTTGTGATGATTAATAATTCATAGTTGATCTTTTCATGAGAACCAACCATTTTAGCTTTAGATGTATCGTCCCCATTGACATGTCTTTCGTTCATCAATATTGGTATTTGGTATGCAAATCAGGTACTTGTTTAAACGATTTAGGTATTTTACCCTCGAAATCAAGTATCCAAGTTAGTTAAAATGAAAAGTTGTGGGAAAGCTTCTTCTTGTGTTTGTGATGATTAATATACAATCTACGATAGTTCTTTTCATGAAACCAACCATTTTAGCCTTAGATGTATCACCACAATTGACATGTATTTCGTTCATAAATATCGGTATTTGAAACTCAAATTAGGTATTTATCCCAACGATTTAGGTATTTTATCCTCGAAATCAAGTATGAGCAAAGTTGGAATGAAAAGTTGTAGGAAAGCTTCTTTTTGTGTTTGTGATGATTAATATTCATTCATAGTTGATCTTTTCATGAGAACCAACCATTATAGCTTTAGATGTATCGTCCCCATTGAAATGTATTTCGTTCATAAATATTGGTATTTGGTATGCAAATCAGGTATTTTTTTTAACGATTTAGGTATGTTACCCTCGAAATCAAGTATCCAAGCTAGTTAAAATAAAAAGTTTTGGGAAAGCTTCTTTTTGCATTTGGATGATTAATATACATTCCATGATAAATCTTTTCATGAAAACCAACCATTTTAGCCTTAGTGTATCGCCCCAATTGACATGTATTTAGTTCATAAATATCGGTATTATGAAACTCAAATTAGGTATTTATCCCAACGATTTAGGTATTTTATCCTCGAAATCAAGTATGAAGCACAGTTAGAATGAAAAATTGTTGGAAAGCTTCTTTTTGTGTTTGTGATGATTAATAATTCATAGTTGATCTTTTCATGAGAACCAACCATTTTAGCTTTAGATGTATCTTCCCCATTGACATGTCTTTCGTTCATCAATATTGGTATTTGGTATGCAAATTAGGTACTTGTTTAAACGATTTTGGTATTTTACCCTCGAAATCAAGTATCCAACTTAGTTAAAATGAAAAGTTGTGGGAAAGCTTCTTTTTGTGTTTGTGATGATTAATATACATTCCACGATAGTTCTTTTCATGAAAACCAACCATTTTAGCCGTAGATGTATCACCACAATTGACATGTATTTCGTTCATAAATATCGGTATTTGAAACTCAAATTAGGTATTTATCCCAACGATTAGGTATTTTATCCTCGAAATCAAGTATGAGCACAGTTGGAATGAAAAGTTGTAGGAAAGCTTCTTTTTGTGTTTGTGATGATTAATATTCATTCATAGTTGATCTTTTCATGAGAAACAACCATTTTAGCTTTAGATGTATCGTCCCCATTGACATGTATTTCGTTCATAAATATTGGTATTTGGTATGCAAATCAGGTACTTGTTTAAACGATTTAGGTATTTTACCCTCGAAATCAAGTATCCAAGTTAGTTAAAATGAAAAGTTGTGGGAAAGCTTCTTTTTGTGTTTGTGATGATTAATATACATTCCACGATAGTTCTTTTCATGAAACCAACCATTTTAGCCTTAGATGTATCACCACAATTGACATGTATTTCGTTCATAAATATCGGTATTTGAAACTCAAATTAGGTATTTATCCCAACGATTTAGGTATTTTATCCTCGAAATCAAGTATGAGCAAAGTTGGAATGAAAAGTTGTAGGAAAGCTTCTTTTTGTGTTTGTGATGATTAATATTCATTCATAGTTGATCTTTTCATGAGAACCAACCATTTTAGCTTTAGATGTATCGTCCCCATTGAAATGTATTTCGTTCATAAATATTGGTATTTTGGTATGCAAATCAGGTATTTTTTTTAGCGATTTAGGTATGTTACCCTCGAAATCAAGTATCCAAGCTAGTTAAAATAAAAAGTTTTGGGAAAGCTTCTTTTTGCATTTGTGATGATTAATATACATTCCATGATAAATCTTTTCATTAAAACCAACCATTTTAGCCTTAGTGTATCACCCCAATTGACATGTATTTAGTTCATAAATATCGGTATTATGAAACTCAAATTAGGTATTTATCCCAACGATTTGGGTATTTTATCCTCGAAATCAAGTATGAAGCACATTTAGAATGAAAAGTTGTTGGAAAGCTTCTTTTTGTGTTTGTGATGATTAATAATTCATAGTTGATCTTTTCATGAGAACCAACCATTTTAGCTTTAGATGTATCGTCCCCATTGACATGTCTTTCGTTCATCAATATTGGTATTTGGTATGCAAATCAGGTACTTGTTTAAACGATTTAGGTATTTTACCCTCGAAATCAAGTATCCAAGTTAGTTAAAATGAAAAGTTGTGGGAAAGCTTCTTCTTGTGTTTGTGATGATTAATATACAATCTACGATAGTTCTTTTCATGAAACCAACCATTTTAGCCTTAGATGTATCACCACAATTGACATGTATTTCGTTCATAAATATCGGTATTTGAAACTCAAATTAGGTATTTATCCCAACGATTTAGGTATTTTATCCTCGAAATCAAGTATGAGCAAAGTTGGAATGAAAAGTTGTAGGAAAGCTTCTTTTTGTGTTTGTGATGATTAATATTCATTCATAGTTGATCTTTTCATGAGAACCAACCATTATAGCTTTAGATGTATCGTCCCCATTGAAATGTATTTCGTTCATAAATATTGGTATTTGGTATGCAAATCAGGTATTTTTTTTAACGATTTAGGTATGTTACCCTCGAAATCAAGTATCCAAGCTAGTTAAAATAAAAAGTTTTGGGAAAGCTTCTTTTTGCATTTGTGATGATTAATATACATTCCATGATAAATCTTTTCAAGAAAACCAACCATTTTAGCCTTAGTGTATCACCCCAATTGACATGTATTTAGTTCATAAATATCGGTATTATGAAACTCAAATTAGGTATTTATCCCAACGATTTAGGTATTTTATCCTCGAAATCAAGTATGAAGCACACTTAGAATGAAAAGTTGTGGAAAGCTTCTTTTTGTGTTTGTGATGATTAATAATTCATAGTTGATCTTTTCATGAGAACCAACCATTTTAGCTTTAGATGTATCGTCCCCGTTGACATGTCTTTCGTTCATCAATATTGGTATTTGGTATGCAAATCAGGTACTTGTTTAAACCATTTAGGTATTTTACCGTCGAAATCAAGTATCCAAGTTAGTTAAAATGAAAAGTTGTGGGAAAGCTTCTTTTTGTGTTTGTGATGATTAATATACATTCCACGATAGTTCTTTTCATGAAAACCAACCATTTTAGCCTTAGATGTATCGCCACAATTGACATGTATTTCGTTCACAAATATCGGTATTTGAAACTCAAAATAGGTATTTATCCCAACGATTAGGTATTTTATGAGAAGTTGTAGGAAAGCTTCTTTTTGTGTTTGTGATGATTAATATTCATTCATAGTTGATCTTTTCATGAGAAACAATCATTTTAGCTTTAGATGTATCGTCCCCATTGACATGTATTTCGTTCATAAATATTGGTATTTTGGTATGCAAATCAGGTACTATTTTTAACGATTTCGGTATGTTACCCTCGAAATCAAGTATCCAAGTTAGTTAAAATAAAAAGTTGTGGGAAAGCTTCTTTTTGCGTTTGTGATGATTAATATACATTCCATGAACAATATTTTCATGAAAACAAACCATTTTAGCCCTAGTGTATCACCCCAATTGACATGTATTTAGTTCATAAATATCGGTTGAAACTCAAATTAGATATTGATCCCAACGATTTAGGTATTTTATCCTCGAAATCAAGTACGAAGCACACTTAGAATGAAAAGTTGTTGGAAAGCTTCTTTTTGTGTTTGTGATGATTAATAATTCATAGTTGATATTTTCATGAGAACCAACCATTTTAGCTTTAGATGTATCGTCCCCATTGACATGTATTTCATTCATCAATATTGGTATTTGGTATGCAAATCAGGTACTTGTTTAAACGATTTAGGTATTTTACCCTCGAAATCAAGTATCCAAGTTAGTTAAAATGAAAAGTTGTGGGAAAGCTTCTTCTTGTGTTTGTGATGATTAATATACAATCTACGATAGTTCTTTTCATGAAACCAACCATTTTAGCCTTAGATGTATCACCACAATTGACATGTATTTCGTTCATAAATATCGGTATTTGAAACTCAAATTAGGTATTTATCCCAACGATTTAGGTATTTTATCCTCGAAATCAAGTATGAGCAAAGTTGGAATGAAAAGTTGTAGGAAAGCTTCTTTTTGTGTTTGTGATGATTAATATTCATTCATAGTTGATCTTTTCATGAGAACCAACCATTATAGCTTTAGATGTATCGTCCCCATTGAAATGTATTTCGTTCATAAATATTGGTATTTGGTATGCAAATCAGGTATTTTTTTTAACGATTTAGGTATGTTACCCTCGAAATCAAGTATCCAAGCTAGTTAAAATAAAAAGTTTTGGGAAAGCTTCTTTTTGCATTTGTGATGATTAATATACATTCCATGATAAATCTTTTCAAGAAAACCAACCATTTTAGCCTTAGTGTATCACCCCAATTGACATGTATTTAGTTCATAAATATCGGTATTATGAAACTCAAATTAGGTATTTATCCCAACGATTTAGGTATTTTATCCTCGAAATCAAGTATGAAGCACACTTAGAATGAAAAGTTGTGGAAAGCTTCTTTTTGTGTTTGTGATGATTAATAATTCATAGTTGATCTTTTCATGAGAACCAACCATTTTAGCTTTAGATGTATCGTCCCCGTTGACATGTCTTTCGTTCATCTGTATTGGTATTTGGTATGCAAATCAGGTACTTGTTTAAACGATTTAGGTATTTTACCCTCGAAATCAAGTATACAAGTTAGTTAAAATGAAAAGTTGTGGGAAAGCTTCTTTTTGTGTTTGTGATGATTAATATACATTCCATGATAGTTCTTTTCATGAAAACCAACCATTTTAGCCTTAGATGTATCGCCACAATTGACATGTATTTCGTTCACAAATATCGGTATTTGAAACTCAAAATAGGTATTTATCCCAACGATTAGGTATTTTATGAGAAGTTGTAGGAAAGCTTCTTTTTGTGTTTGTGATGATTAATATTCATTCATAGTTGATCTTTTCATGAGAAACAACCATTTTAGCTTTAGATGTATCGTCCCCATTGACATGTATTTCGTTCATAAATATTGGTATTTTGGTATGCAAATCAGGTACTATTTTTAACGATTTCGGTATGTTACCCTCGAAATCAAGTATCCAAGTTAGTTAAAATAAAAAGTTGTGGGAAAGCTTCTTTTTGCGTTTGTGATGATTAATATACATTCCATGAACAATATTTTCATGAAAACAAACCATTTTAGCCCTAGTGTATCACCCCAATTGACATGTATTTAGTTCATAAATATCGGTTGAAACTCAAATTAGATATTGATCCCAACGATTTAGGTATTTTATCCTCGAAATCAAGTACGAAGCACACTTAGAATGAAAAGTTGTTGGAAAGCTTCTTTTTGTGTTTGTGATGATTAATAATTCATAGTTGATATTTTCATGAGAACCAACCATTTTAGCTTTAGATGTATCGTCCCCATTGACATGTATTTCGTTCATCAATATTGGTATTTGGTATGCAAATCAGGTACTTGTTTAAACGATTTAGGTATTTTACCCTCGAAATCAAGTATCCAAGTTAGTTAAAATGAAAAGTTGTGGGAAAGCTTCTTCTTGTGTTTGTGATGATTAATATACAATCTACGATAGTTCTTTTCATGAAACCAACCATTTTAGCCTTAGATGTATCACCACAATTGACATGTATTTCGTTCATAAATATCGGTATTTGAAACTCAAATTAGGTATTTATCCCAACGATTTAGGTATTTTATCCTCGAAATCAAGTATGAGCAAAGTTGGAATGAAAAGTTGTAGGAAAGCTTCTTTTTGTGTTTGTGATGATTAATATTCATTCATAGTTGATCTTTTCATGAGAACCAACCATTATAGCTTTAGATGTATCGTCCCCATTGAAATGTATTTCGTTCATAAATATTGGTATTTGGTATGCAAATCAGGTATTTTTTTTAACGATTTAGGTATGTTACCCTCGAAATCAAGTATCCAAGCTAGTTAAAATAAAAAGTTTTGGGAAAGCTTCTTTTTGCATTTGTGATGATTAATATACATTCCATGATAAATCTTTTCAAGAAAACCAACCATTTTAGCCTTAGTGTATCACCCCAATTGACATGTATTTAGTTCATAAATATCGGTATTATGAAACTCAAATTAGGTATTTATCCCAACGATTTAGGTATTTTATCCTCGAAATCAAGTATGAAGCACACTTAGAATGAAAAGTTGTGGAAAGCTTCTTTTTGTGTTTGTGATGATTAATAATTCATAGTTGATCTTTTCATGAGAACCAACCATTTTAGCTTTAGATGTATCGTCCCCGTTGACATGTCTTTCGTTCATCAGTATTGGTATTTGGTATGCAAATCAGGTACTTGTTTAAACGATTTTGGTATTTTACCCTCGAAATCAAGTATCCAAGTTAGTTAAAATGAAAAGTTGTGGGAAAGCTTCTTTTTGTGTTTGTGATGATTAATAGACATTCCACGATAGTTCTTTTCATGAAAACCAACCATTTTTTAGATGTATCGCCACAATTGACATGTATTTCGTTCATAAATATCGGTATTTGAAACTCAAATTAGGTATTTATCCCAACGATTAGGTATTTTATCCTCGAAATCAAGTATGAGCACAGTTGGAATGAAAAGTTGTAGGAAAGCTTCTTTTTGTGTTTGTGATGATTAATATTCATTCATAGTTGATCTTTTCATGAGAACCAACCATTATAGCTTTAGATGTATCGTCCCCATTGACATGTATTTCGTTCACAAATATTGGTATTTTGGTATGCAAATCAGGTACTATTTTTTAACGATTTCGGTAAGTTACACTCGAAATCAAGTATCCAAGTTAGTTAAAATGAAAAGTTGTGGGAAAGCTTCTTTTTGTGTTTGTGATGATTAATATACATTCCATGATAGTTCTTTTCATGAAAACCAACCATTTTAGCCTTAGATGTATCGCCACAATTGACATGTATTTCGTTCACAAATATCGGTATTTGAAACTCAAAATAGGTATTTATCCCAACGATTAGGTATTTTATGAGAAGTTGTAGGAAAGCTTCTTTTTGTGTTTGTGATGATTAATATTCATTCATAGTTGATATTTTCATGAGAAACAACCATTTTAGCTTTAGATGTATCGTCCCCATTGACATGTATTTCGTTCATAAATATTGGTATTTTGGTATGCAAATCAGGTACTATTTTTAACGATTTCGGTATGTTACCCTCGAAATCAAGTATCCAAGTTAGTTAAAATAAAAAGTTGTGGGAAAGCTTCTTTTTGCGTTTGTGATGATTAATATACATTCCATGAACAATATTTTCATGAAAACAACCATTTTAGCCCTAGTGTATCACCCCAATTGACATGTATTTAGTTCATAAATATCGGTTGAAACTCAAATTAGATATTGATCCCAACGATTTAGGTATTTATCCTCGAAATCAAGTACGAAGCACACTTAGAATGAAAAGTTGTTGGAAAGCTTCTTTTTGTGTTTGTGATGATTAATAATTCATAGTTGATATTTTCATGAGAACCAACCATTTTAGCTTTAGATGTATCGTCCCCATTGACATGTATTTCGTTCATCAATATTGGTATTTGGTATGCAAATCAGGTACTTGTTTAAACGATTTAGGTATTTTACCCTCGAAATCAAGTATCCAAGTTAGTTAAAATGAAAAGTTGTGGGAAAGCTTCTTCTTGTGTTTGTGATGATTAATATACAATCTACGATAGTTCTTTTCATGAAACCAACCATTTTAGCCTTAGATGTATCACCACAATTGACATGTATTTCGTTCATAAATATCGGTATTTGAAACTCAAATTAGGTATTTAACCCAACGACTTAGGTATTTTATCCTCGAAATCAAGTATGAGCAAAGTTGGAATGAAAAGTTGTAGGAAAGCTTCTTTTTGTGTTTGTGATGATTAATATTCATTCATAGTTGATCTTTTCATGAGAACCAACCATTATAGCTTTAGATGTATCGTCCCCATTGAAATGTATTTCGTTCATAAATATTGGTATTTGGTATGCAAATCAGGAATTTTTTTTAACGATTTAGGTATGTTACCCTCGAAATCAAGTATCCAAGCTAGTTAAAATAAAAAGTTTTGGGAAAGCTTCTTTTTGCATTTGTGATGATTAATATACATTCCATGATAAATCTTTTCAAGAAAACCAACCATTTTAGCCTTAGTGTATCACCCCAATTGACATGTATTTAGTTCATAAATATCGGTATTATGAAACTCAAATTAGGTATTTATCCTAACGGTTTAGGTATTTTATCCTCGAAATCAAGTATGAAGCACACTTAGAATGAAAAGTTGTGGAAAGTCTCTTTTTGTGTTTGTGATGATTAATAATTCATAGTTGATCTTTTCATGAGAACCAACCATTTTAGCTTTAGATGTATCGTCCCCGTTGACATGTTTTCGTTCATCAGTATTGGTATTTGGTATGCAAATCAGGTACTTGTTTAAACGATTTTGGTATTTTACCCTCGAAATCAAGTATCCAAGTTAGTTAAAATGAAAAGTTGTGGGAAAGCTTCTTTTTGTGTTTGTGATCATGAAAACCAACCATTTTAGCCTTAGATGTATCGCCACAATTGACATGTATTTCGTTCATAAATATCGGTATTTGAAACTCAAATTAGGTATTTATCCCAACGATTAGGTATTTTATCCTCGAAATCAAGTATGAGCACAGTTGGAATGAAAAGTTGTAGGAAAGCTTCTTTTTATGTTTGTGATGATTAATATTCATTAATAGTTGATCTTTTCATGAGAAACAACCATTTTAGCTTTAGATGTATCGTCCCCATTGACATGTATTTCGTTCATAAATATTGGTATTTTGGTATGCAAATCAGGTACTATTTTTTAACGATTTCGGTAAGTTACACTCGAAATCAAGTATCCAAGTTAGTTAAAATAAAAAGTTGTGGGAAAGCTTCTTTTTGCGTTTGTGATGATTAATATACATTCCATGATAAATCTTTTCATGAAAACAAACCATTTTAGCCCTAGTGTATCACCCCAATTGACATGTATTTAGTTCATAAATATCGGTTGAAACTCAAATTAGATATTTATCCCAACGATTTAGGTATTTTAACCTCGAAATCAAGTACGAAGCACACTTAGAATGAAAAATTGTTCGAAAGCTTCTTTTTGTGTTTGTGATGATTAATAATTCATAGTTGATATTTTCATGAGAACCAACCATTTTAGCTTTAGATGTATCGTCCCCATTGACATGTATTTCGTTCACCAATATTGGTATTTGGTATGCAAATCAGGTACTTGTCTAAACGATTTTGGTATTTTACCCTCGAAATCAAGTATCCAAGTTAGTTAAAATGAAAAGTTGTGTGAAAGCTTCTTTTTGTGTTTGTGATGATTAATATACATTCCACGATAGTTCTTTTCATGAAAACCAACCATTTTAGCCTTAGATGTATCGCCACAATTGACATGTATTTCGTTCATAAATATCGGTATTTGAAACTCAAATTAGGTATTTATCCCAACGATTAGGTATTTTATCCTCGAAATCAAGTATGAGCACAGTTGGAATGAAAGTTGTAGGAAAGCTTCTTTTTGTGTTTGTGATGATTAATATTCATTCATAGTTGATATTTTCATGAGAACCAACCATTATAGCTTTAGATGTATCGTCCCCATTGAAATGTATTTCGTTCATAAATATTGGTATTTTGGTATGCAAAGCAGGTATTTTTTTTAACGATTTAGGTATGTTACCCTCGAAACCAAGTATCCAAGCTAGTTAAAATAAAAAGTTTTGGGAAAGCTTCTTTTTGCATTTGTGATGATTAATATACATTCCATGATAATCTTTTCATGAAAACCAACCATTTTAGCCTTAGTGTATCACCCCAATTGACATGTATTTAGTTCATAAATATCGGTATTATGAAACTCAAATTAGGTATTTATCCCAACGATTTAGGTATTTTATCCTCGAAATCAAGTATGAAGCACAGTTAGAATGAAAAGTTGTTGGAAAGCTTCTTTTTGTGTTTGTGATGATTAATAATTCATAGTTGATCTTTTCATGAGAACCAACCATTTTAGCTTTAGATGTATCGTCCCCATTGACATGTCTTTCGTTCATCAATATTGGTATTTGGTATGCAAATCAGGTACTTGTTTAAACGATTTTGGTATTTTACCCTCGAAATCAAGTATCCAACTTAGTTAAAATGAAAAGTTGTGGGAAAGCTTCTTTTTGTGTTTGTGATGATTAATATACATTCCACGATAGTTCTTTTCATGAAAACCAACCATTTTAGCCTTAGATGTATCGCCACAATTGACATGTATTTCGTTCATAAATATCGGTATTTGAAACTCAAATTAGGTATTTATCCCAACGATTAGGTATTTTATCCTCGAAATCAAGTATGAGCACAGCTGGAATGAAAAGTTGTAGGAAAGCTTCTTTTTGTGTTTGTGATGATTAATATTCATTCATAGTTGATCTTTTCATGAGAAACAACCATTTTAGCTTTAGATGTATCGTCCCCATTGACATGTATTTCGTTCATAAATATTGGTATTTGGTATGCAAATCAGGTACTTGTTTAAACGATTTAGGTATTTTACCCTCGAAATCAAGTATCCAAGTTAGTT
This sequence comes from Craterostigma plantagineum, assembly GCA_027422505.1. NCBI lineage: Eukaryota > Viridiplantae > Streptophyta > Magnoliopsida > Lamiales > Linderniaceae > Craterostigma > Craterostigma plantagineum. Next base: position 1,555,065 of record JAPQWV010000103.1, read on the forward strand.
AAAATGAAAAGTTGTGGGAAAGCTTCTTTTTGTGTTTGTGATGATTAATATACATTCCACGATAGTTCTTTTCATGAACCCAACCATTTTAGCCTTAGATGTATCACCACAATTGACATGTATTTCGTTCATAAATATCGGTATTTGAAACTCAAATTAGGTATTTATCCCAACGATTTAGGTATTTTATCCTCGAAATCAAGTATGAGCAAAGTTGGAATGAAAAGTTGTAGGAAAGCTTCTTTTTGTGTTTGTGATGATTAATATTCATTCATAGTTGATCTTTTCATGAGAACCAACCATTATAGCTTTAGATGTATCGTCCCCATTGAAATGTATTTCGTTCATAAATATTGGTATTTTAGTATGCAAATCAGGTATTTTTTTTAACGATTTAGGTATGTTACCCTCGAAATCAAGTATCCAAGCTAGTTAAAATAAAAAGTTTTGGGAAAGCTTCTTTTTGCATTTGTGATGATTAATATACATTCCATGATAAATCTTTTCATGAAAACCAACCATTTTAGCCTTAGTGTATCACCCCAATTGACATGTATTTAGTTCATAAATATCGGTATTATGAAACTCAAATTAGGTATTTATCCCAACGATTTAGGTATTTATCCTCGAAATCAAGTATGAAGCACAGTTAGAATGAAAAGTTGTTGGAAAGCTTCTTTTTGTGTTTGTGATGATTAATAATTCATAGTTGATCTTTTCATGAGAACCAACCATTTTAGCTTTAGATGTATCGTCCCCATTGACATGTCTTTCGTTCATCAATATTGGTATTTGGTATGCAAATCAGGTACTTGTTTAAACGATTTTGGTATTTTACCCTCGAAATCAAGCATCCAACTTAGTTAAAATGAAAAGTTGTGGGAAAGCTTCTCTTTGTGTTTGTGATGATTAATATACATTCCACGATAGTTCTTTTCATGAAAACCAACCATTTTAGCCTTAGATGTATCACCACAATTGACATGTATTTCGTTCATAAATATCGGTATTTGAAACTCAAATTAGGTATTTATCCCAACGATTAGGTATTTTATCCTCGAAATCAAGTATGAGCACAGTTGGAATGAAAAGTTGTAGGAAAGCTTCTTTTTGTGTTTGTGATGATTAATATTCATTCATAGTTGATCTTTTCATGAGAAACAACGATTTTTGCTTTAGATGTATCGTCCCCATTGACATGTATTTCGTTCATAAATATTGGTATTTGGTATGCAAATCAGGTACTTGTTTAAACGATTTAGGTATTTTACCCTCGAAATCAAGTATCCAAGTTAGTTAAAATGAAAAGTTGTGGGAAAGCTTCGTTTTGTGTTTGTGATGATTAATATACATTCCACGATAGTTCTTTTCATGAAACCAACCATTTTAGCCTTAGATGTATCACCACAATTGACATGTATTTCGTTCATAAATATCGGTATTTGAAACTCAAATTAGGTATTTATCCCAACGATTTAGGTATTTTATCCTCGAAATCAAGTATGAGCAAAGTTGGAATGATAAGTTGTAGGAAAGCTTCTTTTTGTGTTTGTGATGATTAATATTCATTCATAGTTGATCTTTTCATGAGAACCAACCATTATAGCTTTAGATGTATCGTCCCCATTGAAATGTATTTCGTTCATAAATATTGGTATTTTGGTATGCAAATCAGGTATTTTTTTTAACGATTTAGGTATGTTACCCTCGAAATCAAGTATCCAAGCTAGTTAAAATAAAAAGTTTTGGGAAAGCTTCGTTTTGCATTTGTGATGATTAATATACATTCCATGATAAATCTTTTCATGAAAACCAACCATTTTAGCCTTAGTGTATCACCCCAATTGACATGTATTTAGTTCATAAATATCGGTATTATGAAACTCAAATTAGATATTTATCCCAACGATTTAGGTATTTTATCCTCGAAATCAAGTATGAAGCACAGTTAGAATGAAAAGTTGTTGGAAAGCTTCTTTTTGTGTTTGTGATGATTAATAATTCATAGTTGATCTTTTCATGAGAACCAACCATTTTAGCTTTAGATGTATCGTCCCCATTGACATGTATTTCGTTCATAAATATTGGTATTTGGTATGCAAATCAGGTACTTGTTTAAACGATTTAGGTATTTTACCCTCGAAATCAAGTATCCAAGTTAGTTAAAATGAAAAGTTGTGGGAAAGCTTCTTTTTGTGTTTGTGATGATTAATATACATTCCACGATAGTTCTTTTCATGAAACCAACCATTTTAGCCTTAGATGTATCACCACAATTGACATGTATTTCGTTCATAAATATCGGTATTTGAAACTCAAATTAGGTATTTATCCCAACGATTTAGGTATTTTATCCTCGAAATCAAGTATGAGCAAAGTTGGAATGAAAAGTTGTAGGAAAGCTTCTTTTTGTGTTTGTGATGATTAATATTCATTCATAGTTGATGTTGGACCGAGATTTCACCAACAATACGACTTCGGACGGATTAAACACGCCTAAAGATTGAGATTTAGGTTAGGGCGTGTGGGCTTGGTGGTGTTCTTGAGGAGACTCTCTCACTCTAACATATGTTTATTTTCTTAACACACACAAGCACACTCACTATGTGCTAGGGTTTTCCTATTTATACCACAAGTTGGTATATAATAGGTGGGCCTCTTGTGAAGGCCCATTACATGAATAACTAAGAACTAACCCAACTAAGAACTAGCCCAAAGTTTAATAAAGCTAACCAACAAAGATAATATAATGAAATTGAACACTACAAAATATTTCCTAACAATCTCCCCCTTAGTGTTCAATCTTCAGTTCAGCGCGGGATATCTTTGTTGGGCATATTGGAGATCTCGATTCCTAGCAAAATCCCCCTACAAGGGATATCTCCTCTTCTTGCGGAGGCATTGATGGCTCGGCTGGGACTCACTTGTTAAGATTCTCCAATCTTCTTCTTCTTGGCGCCGGATTTGTCGTCTTCGAATGGAAGTTGTCTGGTTCGGCCTCGAAGATGACTCGTCTGGCTCCAGAAGAAGGTAGGCGTGGGGCGTAAAAAATGTGCCAAGGCACCATTGAAATGTGACTTTCAAGAGCAGGGAGCCGGTCTTCAGAGTGGTCAGCGCAGTAGTGGCGGAATGTGGTGGGTGAGATGTGCCATGGCTCCTTCGAGTGTTCCATTATGAACATAATAGCCTGACACATAAGAGTGTGCGCGGAGGTAGTGGAAGCCTCCGGCGGTGCGTAGTTGGTGGAGGTGGCGTGGATGATGGTTGCTGCTGATGCTGCTGTATGATCTTCAACTCATTTCTTCTCCTTTACTCCCCCTTGAGACGATCTCCGTCTTCGGGATCGTCACGTCGTCCGTGGGACGATTCTGCCTCTGGTGTTGATGGTGGTGATGATGGTGTGGTGTGGTGTTGAGTGAGGCAATCAAGTGGGATTCTCGGGAGTAGTAGCAATTGGTGTTCCTCCGGGTTCAGTTTTGAACACTGGAGAGACGGAGCAGCATGTTTTGGCGTAGGCGTAGGCGTGGTGGAGTGGTGTCGGTGATGGGACCTTTTCCTTCATAGATCCTCGTTGAGCGCGGCATGGAATGTGTAAGTTCTTCGCTGATTGCTATGAGTCGGGCTCCATCACGAACGGGTAACTAACCAGACGGGGGTCACAAAGACTCTCCGTCGTCACAACATCGAAACACGTGTCCGATGTGCCGCCTGTTTGCACAGGACAGAAAGAACCGGAGAGCCACAAAGGCTTTCCGTTCGTACGGACGATGAGACAAGCTCGTATCCGTGGCCCATCGACAGTTGTGGTGAGGGTGGCTATCGTGGGTCTTCCGCTCTCGGTCACAAGGACGTCATCAAGCGTTCGGGCAAGTTCACGAAGAACCTGCGGTGCGTAAAGAGTGTTTGTGTCCTAGAAATTGGAAAATTTCGGTGGGTGAGGACACTAGACTCGACGTGGGTGGAAGAGGTGCAGTGAGATGCGGGGCACTGCATGTTCAACATCAACCGTCTCCATGTGGGGCGGTGATGGCTAACGTGGTTCCTCTTGTGCGAATGAAACAGCTATCTGCGAAAGGATAGCTGAGTGGTTGGGAGGGGTTAATTGCGCGGTTGGACCAGATGCCACGCTACTCGGGAAACGAACGAGTCGTCTCCTGTACCTATGGGCGAGGTCCGGGTTGTGGTGAGATATGATAGAGGAGTGCGATCAAGTGAATCTTTGCGTGGAGGAGGATGTCGCGCGACCTAGACCTAGACTAGAGAGGCTAGGGTAGGCTTGTTCCTGGGTTAGGATCAGGGGGGTTTCACTAATCCATGGGAACTATGGTGGCGTGGCGTGATCGCGTTGAAAGGCGACCACGAGTGATGTCGACGAGGGTGGCCCAAAACTGTTGATCAGACACTTCTGAGACTCGTCAGGTGGTGGTGAGGGCGTAAAGAGGATCACGGTGGCTTAGGACGTCTCCATGTAGCGCACCATGGTGGAATGGATGGCAGTGGGTGGACGGTGGAGTCTGGTACAAGAGATCCACATCGCCTAAGCATCAAGATTGGATGGCGCGCCCACTGATGGTTGGTTGAACTTTTGTCAACCCTTCTTTGTAGGTCCGGGTTCTGCACGGATTTGTACAGAAGTCATGATGGTTGCTCGCTTCTCTGACATCCCTTCTTGCACGTGGAGCAACCCGTGTAACGTGCATGATGGGGTTGGTTGCTCGCAGTGCATACCGGTCATGAATGTGGAGCAACCCATGTACCATTCATGCCGGGGGTGTGAAATTGGCATTTGGAAATTCCGCTCCGAAAAGTTTGGGGGTGACCTAAACTTTTTCTATAATGTGCCAATACCGTCCTAGGTCGATCGTTGGGTACGGTGATCGTTGCCGCGTTTTGGATTTGCCTTCAAAAATTTCACAAAAACGTCGTCTATACCGAAAATTTTGGCCCAGAAAAATTTATTTCGAAAAATTTTAAAAGTGTAAAATAGACAAAGTCCAAAGGCCTTAGAAAATTTTTCTCTATCCAATGATATAAATTTTCCTTGGGCTTAGAAAAAAATTTCCTTTTTCTTTTTTTTTTTTTGCTCCTTAAAACCTTATTTAATCCGAGGGGGGGCCAGAAATTTTGGTGGTCAAAAACGTTCAAGTGTAATTTTAAAGAGTGATTTTTGCAAGATTTGAAGCTAAAAGGTGTGTTTGGATCAAGTTTAAAGGTTGGGTGCAAATTTCTCGGGGGGTGCGAAAAATGGTGTGTGAAAATGTGCGAAAAATGTTATCCCGAGAAATTTCGTTGTGAGAGTGAGTCGCGAAAATAAGGAAATTTCGCATTCACAGTGAATTTTCGCATATAGCACGGAAATTTCGCATTCAGATGAAATTTTCGCATGTACTGAAAATTTTCGCATGTCGAGAGAAAATTCACATGAAGTAAAATTTCGCATGTATAAAGTTTCGCATGTATAGAAATTTTCGCATGTATAAAAATTTCGCATGTCGAGAGAAAATTCACATTTAAAGTAAAATTTCGCATGTATAAAAATTTTCTCAGGTATGAAGCTTTCGCGGTTTGGAAATTTCTCAGGTTGAAAAACTTTCTCAGGTGGAAGTTAGTTCCGATGAAATTTTCTCAGGTTGAGAATTTTCGAAGTGTAAATTTTCTCAGTTGAAAATTTCTCGGATTTGAGAAATTTCTCAGTTTTGAATATTTTCGCAGTTTTGAAAATTTAATCAGTTTAAGAAAATTTCTCGGATTAAAAAAATTTCTCAGTTTTGCAAACTTTCTCGGATTTGAAAAAAATTTCTCAGTTTTGCAAAACTTTCTCGGGCAGTGAAAGTTTCTCGGGTTGATAAAATTTCTCGGCAGTGAAAGTTTCTCGGCCAGCGAAATTTTCTCGGCTAAGAATTTTCTCGGGTAAGAAAATTTCTCGGCCAGTGAAAGTTTCTCGGCCAGCGAAATTTTCTCGGCTAAGAATTTTCTCGGGTAAGAAAATTTCTCGGCCAAGACAAAGCATGGGCAGCGCGACTTTTACCAGAAAAATGGCTCGTTTTCGCTCAAATCTCACTCAAAATCGACGAAACTTGTTCCAAAACTTCAGAAAAACATTCCTAAACACATAATCAGCCTTTGGGATGTCTAAAAACAACAAATCGAGGTCGAAATCGCCCAAAAACTGAAAGTGACGAAAATAATTTTTCAAGCAATTTTTCACTCAAATCTTGCTTAAAACACGCAAATCCGGTCGCGTTGGGCTCTGATACCAATTGTTGGACCGAGATTTCACCAACAATACGACTTCGGACGGATTAAACACGCCTAAAGATTGAGATTTAGGTTAGGGCGTGTGGGCTTGGTGGTGTTCTTGAGGAGACTCTCTCACTCTAACATATGTTTATTTTCTTAACACACACAAGCACACTCACTATGTGCTAGGGTTTTCTTTATTACCGAGCACGATCTAGTAATGGCGGTGAGAAAATTTTTTAAATTCACTCTCCCTAACAATATAAGGTCGTCAACATAGACTTGGACGACCATCAAATCTTTGTCTTGCCATTTTATGAAGAGGGTCGTATCGATCGTTCCTCGGATAAAGCCAGATTTTACGAGGAATCGCTCAATACCTCATACCAAGCGCGTGGAGCTTGTTTCAGTACGTAGAGAGCTTTGTCCAATCGATAGACGTGATCGGGATGTTTTTGATCAATGAAGCCTTCTGGCTGAGCGACGTAGACTTCCTCCTTTAGCACGCCATTGAGAAAGGTGGTCTTTACATCCATTTGGTAGACTTTGAAGTCTTTATGAGCCGCATAAGCCAGGAAGAGACAAATGGCTTCGATTCGGGCAACCGAAGCATATGTCTCATCGTAGTCAATTCCTTCGTGTTGGTTATAGCCCTTCACAACCAATCTAACTTTGTTCCTAATCACTTCGCCATCTTCATTCTTTTTGTTTTTAAATACCCATTTCTTTCCGATGATTGTTTTCCCATGCGGACGGGATACTAGGGTCCACACTTGAAGACGCTCAAATTGGTTGATTTCCTCTTGCATTGCTATCACCCAATCCGGGTCTTCTAGTGCATCTGTTACCTTAGTTGACTCATTTTGGCTTAAGAAGCAGCTGAATAAACTGTGTTGATGAAGTGTCGGTACTCCACGTGAAGGATCACCAATAATCTGATCAACCGGATGTGCTCGAGTCCATTTTCACTCATGGGGTAATGCAGAGCTAGACGCATCGGTCATTTGAGGACTGAGACTTCCAATGATTTCAGATCCGTCAGGAGATAGAGGTAAGTCAGATTCTGCATTTGGATTGAGTGATTCTGTAGAGAATTCCTCATTTACTGTTGTAGGTTCGTTATTGATCTGTGGTAATTCTGAATCGGGTGAGGTAGGGACATTTGAAGAGCTCGGTATACTGGCCTCGTCGAGTGGGGGTTCCACTAACGGTGTTGCTATAATGTTTCCTGACCGATATACGGGCTCGAAGAGAGAGTACAAATCTTCCAACGCAAGTTTCAGTGCTTCTTCAAACGTCGAATCTCGAATTGTTGCCATCTTCTGTTGGTTTTGTGCCAACACACCAGTGTATACGGGTTCTGAACTGTCGTATTCAGAAGCCATCGGTTTTGGTACGGGTCCTGAACTGAGGCGTTCAGGAGCCATTTCTGCCACTTCGTGGAAAGTGACGTTGTAGATTTCTTTGATTGATCGGTTGGACTTGATGTAAACTCGATATGCCTTTGACGTTGATGAATACCCAACGAATGTGGCTTCGAATATTTTAGGGTCGAACTTAGCACGTTGCTCTCTGTCATTCGCCACAAAGCACTTGCATCCGAAGACCTTGAAGAATGAGATATTGGGTACTCACTTGCTTATTATTTCGTACGGAGTTTTATTAAAGCGCTTGTGAACCACCGTCCTGTTCTGAGTGAAACAGGCGGCTGCTTCAGCCCATAGAAAGTGTGGGAGGTCGGAATTAATCAGCATTGTACGGACAGCCTCTACTAGAGTTCTGTTTTTCTTTTCAACAACCCCGTTCTGTTGAGGGGTCTTGGCAGCCGAGAATTGCTGATTAATGCCAAGTTTCTGATAAAAGTCACTGAGATACTTATTTTTGAACTCAGCGCCGTTGTCCGTTCGGATGACTTGGATGGATAGTTGCAGCAAATTCTGAGTAGTGTTCACGAAATTAACTATCAAGTCCCCTATCTCATCTTTAGTTCGGAGGAACATCGTCCATGTGTAGCGGGAGTAATCATCAACGATCACTAGTACGTACCTTCGCCCACTAATACTCTGTGTCTGCATAGGTCCACAGAGATCCATATGTAGCAATTCCAAAGGACGTGAAATGGAGGCAACTAGTTTAACATGATGAGATGCTCGCTTCATTTTTCCTAATTGACGTGCCGAACCGCACAAACGTCAGATTGATCGTGTAAAGATTAGATTTCCGAAGTCCTTACAGGAGTTCTTTGTTCTGACTATCCAATATTCTGCACCGGTCAGCATGAAAGACCACCTGGAAGCCTTTGTCACAGAATTGGCCTATGCTGAACAAGTTATGGCGGAGACCTTCGACGTAAGAGACATCATTTATCGTCAGATTTTCCAGAATGATGTTCCCAACTCCTAGTATGGGGGCTGAGTCGTTATTTCCGAATTTGACTTTTCCATTCGGTCTGTCTTTGTAGTTGCTCAGCAGCTCTTGTATTCCCGTCATGTGTTCGGCCGCCTCTCCTGTTCGTGCTGCCGCCGCCTCTTGCACCGCCGTGAGAGTGGTTCTCCGCCTCCTGCTTCTTCCGCCGCGCGTCCCACTCCTCCTCAGTGAGATACAGCTTGCCCTCATGCTGTAGTGACGCCGGCGGTCCATCCAGCTCTTCTTCCGCCTCTTGCAATCGCCTGGTGAGATCGGCGACCGTGAGCAACCAGAGTCGAGGTACCACATATGATGGATCTGCAAAAACAATTTAGAGTGCTTTAGGTACCCACTTGTAAATGGGTCCTCATGGATTAGCAGATATAGTCTTAGGTTCAGATAATGTTCCTAACTTATCACTTTTAGTGACTTTAGCAACCCAAACCATCTTTAAAGATGTGGATTTGGTTTTGCCCGTGGTAGGAGACTTGGCCTTTTTGGCTTTTGTCTTCTTAGGCGGAGTCTTAGGAACCCATTTGGGTTGAACCTGGCAGGGAAGGTTAATTTCATCACGAACAAATGCTTTGATAGGCTTGATCTAGGAAAAGATCTTCTCATTGGATAGTCTCCTAAGGTGTTTTGTGGATTCTATCTTGACGGGATACCTTGGGTGAGAACAAGCATGTATAGCGCCATATGCTTTCTTAATGGCTGGATCTTGTTTCCTGCGGGTCATCCTAGAAGCATTTGTGTTAGAATGGATGTTTGGTTTCGTAGATGAAGAGCCTATTTCAAAGTTGGTGCTTCTGAAGATGATAGGTTTTAAAGAACAAGTAGAAGCAATTAATTTGAGAGATGAAATAGCTCTTCTTTTTCTACGAGTGTCTTTTATTTTTACAGAAGGAGAAGATAAGCTTGTAACTTTAACATCTATGGGCTCCTTCTTAATATCTAGGCTAGACACTTTCGCCTTCAGTTTCTCTAGCTCAAGTACTACGCTCCCTGTCGATGTAGTAGATACAAAGTTAGAGTTAGTATTTTTAACATTTTTATTTTTAGACTTACGATCTTTTGAAGACGATTTTTCTTTCTTCACGTTTTTCAGAATGATATTTTCTTTTGGAGAAGATGCATGAGAAATGGTGCTTGAGACGGAGGAAGCTTTGAGATTTTCCATCTCTTTTTGGAATTTAGTCTTTTCAGCTTCAAAATTCTCTATTTCTTTATCTAAGGCAATTCGTAATTCCTCTATTTTCTTAACTATATGAGGGATGTAGAAGGAATTTTCAGAACAATGATGTTGAATTTCCTCATTTTTAGAATGATCTTCAAGAAAATTAACAGTTTCAAGGCTCCAGCCCTTGGGAGATACCCAAGTTTTGTCGCGTTGATTCAGTTCGATGTATGAAAAGGGTATTTCAGCCCCTGTACTGGCTTGTCTCTTGGCTTCTTCTTCCTCACATATTACTTCTGAGTTGGTAAAGTTCATAAGAGAAGTTAGTCCGAGACCCATGTACGAGATATCATAAAGTTGTTTGCAATCAACTTTCTTGAGGTTATGTGGGTTCTCATAGCCTAAGCCATACCTATAGTCATAGAATTCTAAGTCCTTGGGCTGATTCAAGAATATAGTTTGATCAGTATGTGCCCTTTTCACAACAAGATCTTCTAACTTCTTGATTTTAGTATATAGCTTCTTACGCTCATCTCCTAAGAGAGCATTATTCAAGTTCACCCGGTCTTCTAGGCATTGGCTTTTTCTTCGAATCTTCTTTTGAAGTTCTTCTCCTAAATGCCGTAAGATGTACGAAGTATCCTTGTCGGATTTAGAAAGTCTGCGTTCCATTTCTCACGTTGAAAGCACACGAAACTCGAAACTCCCCCTATTTTGGGTCAACCTTGTGTTGAGATCGGGGAGTCTGATGTGAGGTTTGGAGAGGTGAACACGGTTGGCAACTTCGATCATTGATGTAGTGGACACGGTTGGCAACTTCGGTCCTTGATGATGTGGACAGGGTTGGCAACTTCATCCTTGATGATGCTTGAATCATGTGTCGTTCGGTCCTCGGTCCTTGCTTCTTCTTCCGGAAGCAAGGGGATTGTGAAAGTTGAGGAGAGGGCTCGGGGTTTAGCCATCTTCTCCGTTTTGCTAGATTCGTCTTCTCCGAATGGAAGTTATCTGGTTCGGCCTCGAAGAAGCGTCTCTAGTTCTAGAAGAAGGTAGGCTGTCTCTTTCTTTTGCTAAATCTTCGAAAGCAGAGTTCGAAGTGATGGTTGGATGATCTTTTTGAAAAGCGTCCACTTCACACACCTAAAATCACTAAAAAGCTCCCCCGATGATTTAGTCGTTTAAAAAGATTCAAGGAGAGTTCATGATTCTAAAGTACACTCTAAAAGCATAAACGTGAATTATAACAGTTAAAATTAGTCCCCCTTAAATTGATATTACTCCCCTCAACTCATGCTCATTGGAAACATATAACGAAGTGATTCCAAAGTAATAGAGTAATTTTTCATTAGAGTAATTTTTCATTCTCCCCCTTAATTCATGTTTTCGTACACTAAGAATCATGACTCCCCCTCAATAGTGCCCATATAGTGTTTAACAATTTCGCAAAGATATACATATTCACCAAGATATGAGAATTTAACACATATGACACAACGAGTAGTACGTATGTAATCATTTCAGCATATATGCATGAACCCCTAAGCATGCATACTAAAATTGCGTAACCATATAAGCAAGAAATATTTCGCTTTTAAACAAGTCTGTGCCGATGCATGTGCAAATGGATTTGAAAATGTGCGAAATCTTTCATCCATAAGAAAAATGCAAAGTAAAAATAAATGCAAAAATACAAGAAAAAATTGCATGAAAATATAAAAAAATATGCAAAGAAAAATAAAAGTAAAGAAAATTTTGAAACAAGACTATACGATATTTATATTTATTATTATTATTTTTATTTTTCCTTTTTTTTTATTTTGGGGTCAGATTACGTCACTTCGATCATTTCCTCGCAAATATTTCACATGACACATAGAATAATAATTTGCCGTCAAGTCATGTCGTCAAACTAAAGTCCTTAGTTCATAGAGAGATCCATTTCAACAACTCTCACGAGGTTCCTAGCGCTCAATTATTTTTATCATGGAATTTATATACTAGATATATCACTCATGTCAACACAAGCAAAATTATATCAATTAACCTGCTATCAAGGCGCTTTTAATCATTTTACCGAGCGAGAGACGTCGATTCGGAATCAAAGGTACTTAGGGATTTAGTATTTTGGTTCTGACTTAGAAGGGAAGGAGAATATTAAGGAATCGTGGACTAAAGATCTTCTTCCTTTTATTCGTCGTCCTCTTCAACGGCATTATATTTTTCATCCTTTATCTTTTTTCATATTATTCTACATTTGCTCAAGCTGAAGCTCCGCTTCTCTACGAGGCTGAGAGATTATCTAAGACGAAGTTCTTCTTGTTGGTTCTCAGGCCGATACTGTGCTCCTCTTCTTTTAATCCCTAGAGAGGTTTCAAAGATTATCGATTTGTAGAAGTTCACAGTTATGGAATTCGAACCCAAGGCCGTGCTCCTCTTCTCGTTGTCTCGATATAAGACCAGATTATCGTTGGAGAAATTCACTTCGTGGTGCTCCTCTTCCAGCCGTTCTGACGAGTATACAAGATTATCGAAGGAGAAGTTCACAGCAAGATCCGTGCCATCTTCTTATGATTTCTAGAAGATTTCAATAATTAGGAAGGCAGGTTCTTTTGGACTATTTATTGTGCGATCCTCGTGTGCGTTTCCCACCTCCTTTTGTCATCATTTTCTTCTTTTTCTTTCGTCGCCTTTTTCTCCCCTTCCTTTTCTCGTTTATGCAACCCTCCGAAATTTATGAGTTATGGTTGAAGGCTTGATCAGGATACAAATGAAGAAAAGGATATCGGAGAAGGCTCAAAAGGGATGACTAGAGGAATAATTTCAAGGATGATGTTTTGATTTTGGCCAAGTGAGGAATTTTCTACGTGCCCTAATCATTTTCCTAACAATCTAATGCAAGGCAAGTATGAGGCCAAGAAATACAAGTTAAGACAAGCATTTGATGTGTGACTCGCTCAAGGATAAAATCCAGAAAAATAGTAAGGCTCCAAATCTCACATATATGATGTGGCTTTGTGTATAGTGGAACAAACGAGTGACCTTTCGACAAAAGAATGCGACTAGACAGACAATATTAAGCAAATAACCAGTCATATATCAAGGAAAGATTTTTGTGAACAAATCAAAGTACATCGAGTAATCGTCATTCCCCATTTTTCTTGTTTATTTAATTTTGTTTTTCAAAACAATCCATGAAAAGAAATTTTTTTTTTATTTAAGAAGAAAAAAATGAAGACGCATGAGAATAAAATAAAAAAAAATAAAAAATGCATGGTTGTTTTTATTATTATTATTATTATTATTATTATTATTTATAGCTATATGCGTAAAATGCATGATAAATGTTTGAAAACATTTTGGCACTTAACAATTCAGCTCAGATGCATAACGTACCAAATTGTAATCCCTAAGAAAATTAATAGTGACTCATCCTAAAAATTTAGCACTTAAAAGAAATGTGTAGGGAATTGTTGTAGTTGCTCTACCGCTCGCCCTTGATCATGTATGTGGAGCAACTACCATCGGAGTACCATACATGAGGGAAAACTGCAAAACTATCGGGACTTTGGTACCCATTGTTGTGTGGGTCCTCCCTTATTAGCAGAAAACGAGTTAGTCGTAAATCGTGTAAAATTAGATTCTGATCCTATGTTGGTCGATGAATTAGTCTTAGGAATCCATTTTGAGTAGGCCTCTGTGACTTGATATCAGACATAGGAATCCATTTTTGCATGACTTTACACGGATATGAAAATTCAGCTTTTGAGAATGTGCTCCTAGAATGTCTATTTTTAATGATCTTCTCATTGCCTAGTCGTAATAAATGTTTTTTGGATTTGACTTTGACTGAATATTTCATGGAAGAATATGAGCAAATAGAATGATGAGCATGTAAACCAGATGTATCATATTTCCTAATGGAGAATGCACATTTTTCACATAATGATTATAAGAATTTCAAAAATGTTCAAGTCTAGGCTTTTTAAGTAAAACATTAGTAGAATCATTTGAAACACACGATGAAGTTTGTGCGCTAGAACTTGACTTATTTTCGTGAAAAATTTTCTTTTCGGAGGAAAAGCCACCTTCAAAATTTGTACTTCTAAAATTGGTAGGCTTTAATGAACAAGTAGAAGTAACGTCTTTAAAAATTGGAGTATTTGATCTATTGGCGCTCAAAGACTCCTTTTTCTTTCTTAACCTGCTTAAAGATTAGCTTTTCTTGTGAGGAAGCTTTGAGATTAGATATTTCTAATAAAAGCGCAATCTTTTCTGCTCAAAATTCTGTCTTTCCGTTTCTAATATAGAATTAATCCTCTATTTTCTTAAGAATAGGAGGTATATCGACGGAAGAAGAATTTTCAGAATGATGAGATTTTGCTTCCTCGGTCTTAGAAGTCGCAGGAAGGTCTTCTTATTGTTTAATCCTAGAGTATAGCCGCGTACGTTCTTCACCTAAGAAAGCATAGTTATTTTGAGCAGTGCTCTTCTCGGCTTGGTCTAGACTCTTTCTTAATTCACTAATCATAGAATTAGATTTATCTATTTCGGCTTCTAGACTAGTGATCTTTTTGTTCTAAACTTCTAGTCTACACTTAAGGAGACCTTTCTCGTCTAAATTCCTATGTAGACACCTATGGTTGTTGTCTAGCTTGTCCTCAAGTTCCTTCACTATCGAACTATGTGTCTCTAGTTGAGTATGCTTAGTCTCACTAAAATTCAAGCTCTTAGTTAGTTCATCAATTTTAGCATTAGAGCTTCTAAGTTCTAATTCGAGACTAGCTATTTTTTCCTAAGACTTAGATAATTTGTCCTCTAACTCACCTGTACTTTTCCGCTCATTTTTCATGATAGATACCTAGTTTGTAAGGATTCTAACATGTTAAACAACGTAGAGTTAGAAATCACTGCCTCCTTAGAGGATGTGTTAGTTTCATCTTCGTGTGCCAAAGCCAAGTGCGTCTTTTGTTCGGAGTTTGTAGTCTCTTGCTTCTTTCAGCGTGACTTGGTCTTTGTGGACTTCTTTAACTCCTTCTCAATTAATCGTAGTTGATGCCCCAACTCCTTCAGATGTTCATCAAAGTCGGAGCCAGTCTCGCCGGATGGAGTAATTGAGTAGGTGTCCATTTTGGTTTTAAAATGTTTATTTATTTATTTCTAAAATTTTGTTGGATATTTGGATCGTAACGTGTTTTGTGATTTGGATTTTTTTAATACTGATTAAAATATTTGGCTTTAAGAATTTCAGTTTCGAAAAGATTTGGTTATAATTTTGATTTAAAAATTTAAGAGTATATACCAAAAACTTTTTCTATAATTTGCCAATTTCAGGTTACTGTTTTCGATTGTTGTTTTTCTATCGATAATTGTTTTTGATTGTTAAATTTTTTTATTGGTTACTGTTGTTTTTTTTATTAGTATGTTTCTCGATCGAAAAAAAAATCGAATGTTGTATGAAATCGAAAAATATTCGATGGTGTATATGAAAGAGGAGAAAAAAAAATTTCGATTGCTTTAGAAATTCATGCAACGTTCAATGCAACGTGATGATAGTGAAAAGATGATGTCGTGATGACTAAGTTTTGGTATGCATTCACGTGTACATCATTGGAGAATGTGAAGAAAATTTTCGATAGCTATTCCAATTGTTTGCGATGATGTGTAACGCCTACAAAATTGATTGTGCGATGATGACTAATGATTATGTAATGATATGCAGAATTTTTGTCTTTTAGCATTTGAGAAGTTTTCGATCATAAGCACACGGAGTAGTTTCTCGATCATTATTACATGGTGCTTTTCATTGTGAATAGTATTTGTTTCTCGATCACATACGACAATCAAAGTTTTTCGATCGTAAGTAACGTACTGTTTTCTATTGCTATTTTATTCGCTCATTTACTGAGCAGACTTGCGGTCAATAGCTATGTTCGATGGCTTATTATTTTCGATCGTAAAATAGATTTAGTCAATTTCGATGATAACTAATTTCAAACAGTAGTGTCGAAAATCTTTTACTGAAGCTTACGAACACTTGCAGAAAAGTCAGAATTCAACTAAAAACAATTAATCATGCAGATTAAGCATGGGTTATTGATCGAAAATCATAGAATAACAGTTCTAACACATAATCGAACCAGAAAACAGCAAATCATATCAAATTTTGCAGAAATAGGATGAATTTTACGAAGAACACGAAGAACACAATTCATCACAAATCCGAACGAAAACAGCAAATCAATCTACCAAAGTCTGAGTAATCGATCGAACACTCAATTCAGCACAATCAAAGTAAATCAGTACAATTTATGAAAAATCATATTAAGCGTGAAAAACAATTTTCGATCAAAACTTCAAAATTCGCCAAACTTTGTGGTTCGATCAAACGAAAACAAGCTCAGATCAATTAGAAACATATAATCAAGCCTCAGTAATAATAAAACAAGTCGAATTGAATCACATTGAATTTTAGCGATGAACAGTAACATTTACGCGATGAACAGTAACTCGCGATGAACAGTAACTCAAGAAAATAAAATTTCAGATTTCCAAAAGTCGATCCTAATTTCGATTCAAATCCTAACACACCTAGCTCTGATACCAATTGTTAGGACCCCAATTACTCCAACCTAGATCGAATTTAGATGAATCGAATAGTAAATCTAAGAAATTCGAAGCTAACGTATGAGATTTACCATTGAACTGTGGGAGAGAATAACTTGGAGCTCAAGCAAGGGTCGGCTAATTTTTCTCTCTAAAATTTTCGATTCTAATTTTCCAATCTGATTTTCCTTGTACAACGCACTTCTTATTTCGTAAGGCGTTCACTTATATATACCACCTTGTGGTATATTTACACAAGTAGTCCTATACAATGACTAATTACCATTTAGCCCAAGACTACTAATTTGCATAGCAAGACTAAGACAACTATTTAATTGAACACGATTAAATAGTTCCAACAAATGTCCCCACCTCACCCGATTCAGATTTACTACAGAACACTGAACAACCTCCCATGGTCGTTGAGGAAGTACCATCAGAATCGCTCAATCCAAGTGCAGAAATGGAACTACCTCAATCTAATGAACAAACTGAGATTTTCGAAAATCTCGACCCACAAATGGCTCATGCATCTACTTCAGCTTTGCCTCACTAGCGCAAGTGGACTCGAGCACATCCGGTTGATCATATTATTGGTAATCCATCTTGTGGAGTACGGACAAGACATCAACGTAGTCTATTTAGTTGCTTCTTAAGCCAAAATGAGCCAACTAAGGTATCAGACGCACTTAAAGACCCGAATTGGATAATAGCAATGCAAGACGTAATCAACCAGTTCGAGCAACTCCAAGTGTGGACATTAGTCCCTCGTCCGCATGGGAAAACAATTATCGGAACGAAATGAGTGTTTAAGAACAAAAAGAATTAAGATGGAGAAGTGATCCGGAATAAAGCTAGATTGGTTGCGAAGGGCTACAACCAACAGGAAGGCATTGACTATGACGAGACATATGCCCCGGTTGCCCGAATCGAAGCCATCCGCCTTTTCTTGGCTTATGACAGAGATGCAATTCGTCTTAGGACTTCAAGTCAGGCAGCTCGAAGATGACATCTTCATAAGTCAGACGAAATACATCAAGAACATTCTGAGGAAGTTCCATCAAGATCAGAGCAAGCCTTTCAGCTCTCCTATTTCAACAAGCTGGAAGTTGGATGCCGATCCCACTAGAAAAGCGGTCGACATCGCACTATATCGCAGCATCATTGGCTCTCTTCTCTATCTCACCTCAAGCCGGCCGGATATTATGTTTGCCACCTGTCTCTGTGCCCGTTTCCAAGCCGAACCAAAGGGTTTCACATGCTTGCGGTCAAGCGGATTCTGCGCTACCTCAAGGGCACCTCAACCTTAGGTTTATGGTATCCTAAGGGCACAAATTTTGATTTGATTGGCTACAATGATGCTGATTATGCAGGTTGCCGGATGGACAGGAAAAGCACCTCCGGTAGCGCTCAATTTCTAGGCAAAAAGTTAGTCTGCTAGTCATCCAAGAAGCAAAACCGCGTCTCAATGTCGACGGCTGAGGCTGAATACGTTGCGGCTGCCAGCGATTACTCGCAAATGCTATGGATGCGGACTCGGCTTCGTGATTATGGGTACAACTTAAATAATATACCCATTAACTGTGATAGCCAGAGTGCCATTGCGATTACGTGTAATCCTGTTCATCACTCACGCACAAAACACATAGTGTTAGGATATTTAATTGATTGTGTCAATAGTTTAAGTCTTGGGATTAATTTTGTAATTATCTTTAGCTTGGGCTTTAGACTAGATTGTAATTAATTTATATTTAGTGATTGGGCCTTAATATACCTAGGGTTAATGTGGTATATAAGGTATTACCAACTCACTTTTGAAAGTAATCAAAGATCAAAGGCTTATCCAAATTTTTCACACAACACACACACTCAAAGGTGAGAATACTCCCTTTTCATTCCATTAAAGCCTCTTTGATTCCTTGTTTGGTGCATTCGGGACCAACAAGTGGTATCAGAGCAAACGTGGATCGATCTGCACTGATTTGAATCCAGTTTCGTTCGATTCCAAGAAAGATCAAAGGTGTTTTGAGCAAAATTTTACTTTCGGGCATTTTGAGCTTGGTTTGGGGTTTTGATGCTTCGTTTTTGTGTTTAAAACCTTTCCCCAGATCGATTCTATGCCTAAAATGTTTTTAGAACACTTTTGGATCAGTTTTAACGAGTTTTGAGCAAGATTTAAGCAAAAGTTCTTCAGAAAAAGTCATTTCGGTCATTCTCTGTTTTTGGTCGATTTGATCCATTTTTTGATGTTTTAA
The DNA here is from genome assembly GCA_027422505.1 of Craterostigma plantagineum. Classification (NCBI taxonomy): domain Eukaryota; kingdom Viridiplantae; phylum Streptophyta; class Magnoliopsida; order Lamiales; family Linderniaceae; genus Craterostigma; species Craterostigma plantagineum. Next base: position 1,573,740 of record JAPQWV010000103.1, read on the forward strand.
GCTCACAAATCGGTCGATTATGTGTTTAGGGAAGAATTTCTGATGCTTAGGATCAAGTTTGAGCGATTTTGGTTGAGATCTGAGTGAAAACGGACGATTTTCTGGCAAGAAACCGCGTGAAAGCAATGGAACAGTACTAACGTGTTCTTGACCGCGAAATTTTGTGCTTGATCGTTCAAGTCCGCGAAATTTCCATGACCGCGAAAATTGATCCCGAGAATTTTTAAAACCGCGAAACTTTCCCTTATACTGCATTTTTTCGCAACTGCCTACTTTAAGAATCCGAGAAATTTTAGACCGCGAAACTTTTATTTATACTACATTTTTCGCAACTGCCTATTTTCAAGATCCGAGAATTTTAAGCCGCGAAACTTTCACTTATACAACATTTTTTTCGCAACTGTTTACTTTCATAATCCGAGAAATTCCATATCCAAGAAAGCTTATTCCAAGAATTTCTTTTGGCCGCAAAAATTTTCTCAACCTGCGGAAGTTTTATAACTTGCGAAAATTCTCTTGCGAAACTTTAAAATTCTCAACGTGCGAAAGCTTTATAACTTGCAAAAATTCTCTTGCGAAACTTTAAAATTCTCAACGTGCGAAAGTTTTATAACTTGCAAAAATTCTCTTGCGAAGCTTAAAAAGTCTTAACTTGCGAAATTCTTCAACTTGCGAATTTTTTTTTTCTAACGTGTTAAATTCTTCTAGAGTTAAAATTTTCTCGGGTTGAATCTTTCTCAAACCTATTCAAGATTTGATCCTTACACTTTAGTACTATCACCCTAGACCACTTTTGACATAAATTATTTTTCTCGCCTCAAATCTCGCTCTTAAATTTTTAGAACTTCTCCTAATTTCAAGATATATTTTCCCTTCATACATTATCGACCATCACACACGCTCACCTAGTTCAAAGAAATTCTTTAAAGAATTTTTCACAAACTCTACTCGTTAAACTCATCTCTCTTATCGTTCGTTACTAACTCTCTCATCTATACAAGATCAAAACCACGGACGATTCGACTGCACCGACCATGTCTACCACGAATGACATCTCCACAGTGGGCTCCGACACCAGGCCTCCGATGCTGCGACAAGGCGACTACAGCATATGGATAAACCGGTTCCTCACGTTCATCAGGAACAAAGGCGCACCACTCTCTCAATATCTTCTGGACTCCATCTTCAACGGCCCAGCACAGTTCTGGACAATCATCCCTGCACAGCCAAACGCAAACCCTCCCATGGATGAACGCCGCACTCCAAGAGGTCCCATCAATGAGGATGAACTAGCTCGCGTACAGGCCGACGAGACTGCCAAAGGATACCTCTTCCAGGCTATGGGCAACGAAGTCTATGCTCACATCGAGTGCTGCACAACTGCTAAAGAAATATGGGATGAACTCGTAGAAATCATGGCAGGCACAACTGAAAGTGCTCAAGGGAGGAAATCAGCCTGTCTCTCACAGTATGAACACTTCCAAGCCTACGAAGGAGAGGAGCTGCGTGACACGTACCTCAGATACCTGAAGGTCATCAATGAACTCAAGAAAGCCAGGATCTCGAGGGACAAATTCGATATCAACAACCGCTTTCTTGGAAGCCTCAAACCACAATGGGGCAATGCAATCGTGATGATGATTCAGAGTAAGGACCTCTCCAACACTTCCATCCATGCTCTTTATGACAGTCTGTCTGCCTATGCTCCATACGTGCAACCTCAGTCCACCAACACTCGAGTCGACTCACTGGCCCTCCTCTCAAACAAAACCAATGAACGATCTTCCACCACTAAGACCAAACAGAACAAAGGGAAGCTACCAGCTGTTGTATCTGACACCTCTTCAGGATCCGAAGCTGATACAGAATCAGACGAAGATGTTCGTGATATACGCAAGCAACTGGCAATGCTCACTAAGTTGGTCTCAAAGAAGATCGGGAAAAAATCCTCATCCTCTTCCAATCGCCAAAGAACCTATAGCGGCATCAAAAAGACCACTCCCACAGTGGAAGCCAAGCCAACAAAGAAAGAAGAGGACTCCGCACCTCAAAAGTCCGTGAAGTGCTTTCGGTGTGGAAAGATGGGGCACTTTGCCAAAGAATGCCACGCCCCACGCGTGAAGGACTCCGGCTACTACGACCGTAAGGCCAGAATGACCCGCAAAGTGGAAAGTGGGAAAGTTCTACTCACCGAAGAAGCGGAATGGGTGAATGACACTTCAGAAGACGAGGAGCCTAAGGATGAAGATTGCTGCATGGCAAGGCTGGTCGAACATGACGAGGACGAGGAGATGGGTCACACCGGTCAAAACACAGCTAATACTCCTACCAACGCTGTGTCTGAAGTACGAATCTCACACCTAGATGATGTGTTTACTCACCGACACGCCATTAAGAAACCCACCGTAGACGCTAGGGATTATGATGAACTTAAGCTAAAATTTGAAAACAACTATGCCTTACTTAGTCTAAAAGTAGAAGAACTTGCCTGTGCAAACGAACGTCTAATGGCCTCTGAAGCTTTAGTCAAACGTCTGCAAAGCAAGAACAAACAAAGTGAGACTAAGGTTAAGGAAACTACACTAGCCATTAGTTCATGTGAAACTTCTCGCCTCCTGACGGCCTCCCAATATGAACTGCTTACGAAGGAAAGAGTTAGGCTATACCGCAAGGTGAAAGAACTTGAAGAGCAACTTCACCTTAGAAACGAAAACTCACGCATCTTATGCCTATTGAACCAACCAGTGGAAACAGAATTCTACAACGCCCGTGGGGGGATCGGACTGTCTAGCAATTGCAATCCAACACCGCTAACAGTTAAAAGATATAACATGTGCAACACTGCATTCTTGCAAACAAGAAATGGTGCTCCCCCGCAGCTTAAGCCATTTGTGAGATCATCCTCCGCTGCCATCTCAGAAGAAACAAGAGAACAGAACATTCATTGGGCAGAAATCGCGTTTGACTACACAGAGCTGAACAATAGATATAAGACTGAGGTATCCTCACTCTCGGAGGATGTCGAAACCTTACTCCCAAACAAAGAACAGGAAGTTGCTTTTCAAGATGTGCTCTCTCGCACTTACATCCCAAAGAAACTACTACTCATAGCAGAACTAGAACGACAACTAGAAGTAGAAAGGAAGGCTTTTGCAAAAGAGCGAGATGAGCTACTTAGCAAAATCTACACACTAGAAAAATTTCCCAATACGAACTATCCCTCCACATCGAGTCAAGTACCCGATTCTCAAACATGTAAATGTAAGAGGACGGCGAAAATGACTCCTGAAGCTGACATATGTTCTAACACTAACTCTAGTATTCTTATGGATACAGGGAATGTGAGTTCGACGTCTCTGGGAGGCAGCTCGTATCAGACAATGGCGAATCCACTCTTCAATGACAAGAAGAAAAAACCATCCTATATTCGTCCTTCCTCTCTATGTACTGAATCCCAATATCCTAAGGTCGTAGACAATTATGTTGCCAAAACTTATCTTTCTTTTACCAAACTTATGTCTATGTGCTGCTGCAATGATTTTGTTCTCCCACGTTTTCATGAATATGAAACACATGAACACGCAACACTCCGACCTCGCAAGCGAACCTTCTCTACGACGTCTTGGAATTCTCCCATCTCGCCAAAACCTAAGATCAAGCGAAAACGCCTCTCGTCGTCAAACGCAAACTCACCTACTACTCGCAAGCCAAAGGCGACCAAAATCGAAGCACGAAAACAACAACCACGTTACCCACGTCAATTCATGTATACGGCGCCATACATGCAAGCACGAATTAGGAAAATATGGGTTAGAAAAACCACAATCCCGCCTAATCAAACAAACGACAAAGGGAAAGCTAAATTAGAATCAACACAATCTGATTTAGAATCCACATTTCCCATTAAGCGCATGAAAATTTTACTTGTATCACAAGAATGCCCCGTCAGTAATCGGGGACCCAACATTTGCTAATGATTGCAGGTCTGTCATGTGTGGTATCTAGACTCGGGTTGCTCCACACACATGACGGGGAACAAGGAGCTGCTGAGCAACTTCTCCGAACGCTATCTCGGAAGGGTCTCCTTCGAAAACAGTCAAATGGCGCCAATTCTCGGAACTGGTGATCTCGTCCATGACAAACTGACGATCAAGGGCATCTCTTACGTTGAGGGTTTGAGCTACAATCTCTTCAGCATTGGTCGTTTCTGCGACAAAGGATACAAGGTTCTCTTCGAATCTGACATCTGCAGCATTATAGATGCCTCGGGACTGCCACTTCTTTCTGGAACGCGCACGTCTCACCTCTACGTACTCAATCTCACGACTTCTCGACCAGTATGCCTTCTCTCTCGGGCTGCACCCAAGTTGAATGATCTATGGCACCGACGTCTTTCACATCTCAATTTCAAGACTATCAACAAACTGCGTCAAGATAAACTCGTCAACGGTCTACCCCAACTAACATATCATAAGGAACACCTCTGCTCTGCCTGTGAACTGGGGAAGATGAAGCGATCGTCTCACACATCCAAGGAAACACCGTCCTCTAAGCTAATCCTCGAGCTGTTACATATGGATCTATGTGGCCCAATGCCTACGGCCACACTCGGAAGAAGACGGTATATTCTTGTGATTGTCGACGATTTTTCACGCTACACATGGACGAAACTCATTCGTACAAAGGATGAAGTTCCCGATATAATCATCGAGTTTGTTGTTACGTCCCAAACTCTCCATCAACAGAAGGTTCGGATTATCAGAACTGACAACGGAACTGAGTTTAAGAATAAGAAACTCGGTGATTTCTATGCCACTCAGGGCATCACTCAGCAGTTCTCAGCTGTGAAGACACCGGAACAGAATGGTGTCGTTGAGCGTAAGAACAGGACACTTGTTGAAGCAGCCAGGACTCTTCTCATCCAATCCGGCCTTCCTCACTCTCTTTGGGGCGAAGCTATTCAAACGGTCTGTTACACGCAGAACCGGGCTTCCATCCACAAGAGATTCAACCGCACTCCATACGAGATGTTGAACAACCGTCGTATACCAGATATATCGTATCTAAGGGTTTCGGATGCCGATGTTTTGTTGCCAATGATCGCCAACATCTTGGGAAGCTTGATCCAAAAGCACTCGAAGGAATCTTTGTTGGTTATTCGCTAAACTCGAAGGCATACAGAGTCTATCTTAAGGAGAAACGATCTGTCATTGAAAGCACAAATGTCACATTTGACGAAAGCGAAGGCGACCTCATGGCTTCTGCTCATATCAGTCCAGAACCAGGACTTCTTCAGTCGTTGACGAAAGGTCAACCTTCAACGGCGGGAACTTCCTCATCTGAGGGCAATTCTGGTGAACTGGATCTCGATCTGCTCTTCGAGTACTTCTATCCAGTTCCCAAGACTCCCGTCGCCACCACTCAACCTACCGCTGCACCCACTCCACCAACACCACCAGCTATCGGCAATGATGTCGTCCCGCCAAACTTGGATGATCTCAACCTCAACGAAGACGACATTTTACCCAACCCTGGGAACATTGCTGATTCTGATGCTGAACCCTCTCAATCTACCACGGTTGAGATCTCTTCTTCGGACACCGGACCTCAATCTAATGAGCCTCCAATAGATGCAAATGCGGCCAGCTCCTCACAGACAAATGTACCACTTTGGGCTCGCTCTCATCCTACAGACCAGATTATTGGGGATCCCACATCCGGTGTCTCAACGCGTTCGGCTACGATTAATGAAAGTCTGTTCGCTTGCTATCTCAGTCAAGACGAACCATCACGAGTCGCTGAAGCTCTCAACGATCCCGATTGGCTGATTGCAATGCAGGAGGAAATAAATCAGTTTGAACGCTTACAAGTTTGGGAACTCGTACCACGACCACGCAATAGATCCATTATCGGCACAAAATGGATCTTCAAAAACAAAAAGGATGAAGACGGTGTTGTTATTCGCAATAAAGCAAGACTTGTAGCTAAGGGGTACAACCAACAAGAAGGCATCGACTACGATGAAACTTTTGCCCCCGTCACCAGGATCGAAGCAATACGAATGTTTCTTGCATTTGCTGCTCACAAGAACTTCAAAGTCTACCAAATGGACGTGAAGACTGCATTTCTGAATGGATTTCTCAAAGAAGAAGTGTACGTCGATCAACCTGAAGGGTTCTTGAGCGAAGAGTTTCCTCATCACGTTTATCGACTCTACAAGGCTCTCTACGGACTAAAACAGGCTCCCCGAGCTTGGTATGACGTCCTTTCCGATTTCCTCGTTCAGTCTGGATTCAAGAAAGGATCTCTGGATACAACCCTCTTCACCAAGCGGAGTGGCCCGGACATCATGATCGTACAGATATATGTCGATGACATCATTTTCGGATCAACTAAACCACAACTATGTGAAGAGTTCGCAGAACTAATTAAGGAGAAGTTTGAAATGAGTATGATGGGCGAGCTGAATTTCTTTCTTGGTCTTCAAGTAAAGCAACTCCCCGACGGAATCTTCATCAACCAGTCCAAATACATCCATGACATCCTCGAGAAATATGGAATGAAGGATGCTAAGACTGCTGCAACACCTATGTCTCCTTCTGGTCGACCCGACGCGGACCCATCTGGTGCTCCTATTGACCAAACCATCTATCGAGGGATAATAGGATCTCTTCTGTACCTCACTGCTAGTCGACCGGATATCGTTCTCTCGACAGGAATCTGCGCTCGTTTCCAGGCTACACCTAAGGAATCCCACCTCACTGCTGTCAAAAGGATTCTCCGCTATCTCAAAGGAACACCCAATCTGGGTTTGTGGTACCCCACTCAATCGGACTTCAAGCTGGTTGGATTCTCTGACTCGGATTACGCTGGATGCAAGATGGATCGGAAAAGCACCTCTGGAGCTGCACACTTCTTGGGCGGTAAACTCGTAACTTGGTCGTCTCGAAAACAAAACTGTGTCTCAACTTCGTCAACGGAGGCAGAGTATGTCGCCGCTGCTAGTTGTTGTTCACAGCTTTTGTGGATGAGAACCCAACTACGAGATTTTCATATTCATGTCGATAAAATTCCCATTTATTGTGACTCAAAGAGTGCGATAGCGATGACGAGTAATCCGGTACATCACTCGAGAACAAAACACATAGACATTCGTCACCACTTCATCAAAGAACATGTCGAACAAGGGACGATTGAACTGCACTACGTCAGAAACGAAGATCAACTGGCCGACATTTTCACAAAACCGTTGGATGTCAAACGATTCCAACACCTTGTGACTATGTTGGGCATGTTGAATCTTCCGTTGTGATCTATCGACCCCTACATGAACTTTGATAAAGTGTACATATTTCCTTTTCACTTCACTCCATTTTCTATGTGTCTCCTTGATTATGTCTTTTGAGGGGGAGTTTTTGATTAAGGGTGAGCGTCTGATCTTTCCATTTTGTAAAAAGGGATTTTTAGATTAAGGGGGAGTTTCTGATTTTGCCTAAATAAATAATAAATAAATTTTTTTTTTTTTGGGTTGAAATTTAAAGTTTGGTCAAATTGAGTCAAAATTGGACTGATTAAAATGTTTTGGGTTGAATTTTAAAATTTCTGGTCAAACAAGGTCAAAATTGGACAATTAAGTCTCAATTGGACCCAATTTTGACCAAGCCCGCGAAAATTATATCTGGACCCAGCGTTGACCAAGCCCATGAATTTCGGCCCATTTACACAAAATTTCGCATGAACAGTGCCTAAAACCCCTAAAACCCCAAAAACCCTTAACGTTATTCACTATCCTAAAATTCCCGAGAAAAATTCAAAACTTTCGCAACCCCTTTCTTAAAAATTTCGCAACTTCCCGCATCGATTCGTCGTCAAATCTGCTCTCAAATTGTCGCTAATCAGCTGTTCGGTATGAATGCGCCTCAAACCAGTCAATTTTCGCTAATTTTATCCTGTTTTGCACCGTATAGATAAAATCTTTTAGGTTACGCCTAAATTTTCTCGGCTCTGAATCGAATGCTTGCTTCGTTCTTTATGTTTAATATCCCCAAATATGCATTGCCCATTCGATTTCGAGTTGATTGAGTCCAGATTATTGCATTTTGGTTAAGATTTGCGTAGGTATAAGGCTAAATCATTACGTAGTTTCGCACGATATTGCACAGTGTTCTTCACCGCGAAAAAATTCTCAGAAATATTGCTTTAAAACGTTAAATTTCGCTGCTACAGTAAGCTAAGCCCCGCGAAACTTTATGATTATACGAGAAATTTTTAGGTTTTCGCTGCTACAGTGAGCTAAGCCCCGCGAAACTTTATTTTCTCTGAGAAATTTCTTATGTTTAAATTTTTTTTTCGCTGCTACAGTGACTAAGAACCTGCGAAATTTTCGCCCGAGAATTCACATGTGTTATTTTTTTTCGCTGCTACAGCATGTTAAGTACCGCGAAAGTTTATCTGAGAAAATCTTTTTCCTCACGACAAAACTTTTTCTGCTACAGTGAGTTTAGCCCCGCGAAATTCTTAATAACACATCTCTTCATATTACATATTTTCGCATCATCACTATTTCGCAACTACAGTGAACAAAATTTTCGCAGTCCACAAAGCTCTTTCATATAACCTGCGAAAATTTCTCAAGACTTGTCTATGTGATATAACCTGCGAAATTTTCCATACTTGCGAAAATTTTACTATAACCTGCGAAAATTTCTCACGACTTGTCTATGTGATATAACTTGCGATATTTTCCATACTTGCGAAAATTTTACTCTGACTGCGAAAATTTCTCAAGACATATCTTTGTGTTATAACTTGCGAAAATTTCCCAATACATGCGAAACTTGACACTGAATGCGAAATTCCATGCTACATGCGAAAATTCCCTTTGAATGCGAAATCTCTTGTATATGCGAAAATTCATATGCAAAATCTCCTAGATATATGCGAAATTTGACTCAGAATGTGAAAACACTTAAACTTGCGAAAATTTACCTTGTAAGCAAAAATTTATATATGCGAAAATTTCCCTATTTGCATCCTTATATGCGAAAATTCTGCTTACATGCGAAATTTCTTTCATACATACGAAATTTTCCAAAAATGCGACAATTTCCTCGACATCACAACGTGTTATAATCTGCGAAATTTTCCCTAACATGCGAAATCTTACACAAATTGCATTTTTTTTATGACTATGTGTCTTACCTAGCACATATTCTCATCTCCTATAAACATTTTCGCGAAAATTTCCCTTATTTGCTTCAAATCTATGTCTTGTTGTATTATTTTCACAACTTAATCTGTACTAACCGTGCTACAATTTCTGTCAAGCACAGATATGACTGAAAAGGATCAAAGCACGATTGAAGCTCTTGAGGCGGCTGCACTCCAACGGGACATTGCTCGCATCGAACTCAACACACGACTCTATGTTCCACCACCAGAGCAGATCTTCCCAATGAGTCAATGGGCGGCCCTGATTCCCAACAACTTCATGGTGGACCTGCAGAGCTTTCGGTGCGATGCCCCCGTCATCGTAGAAATCCTCAAAGGGCACCCACTTCGCCACGCCTTCACACATGGCGAGCCAGAAGCACAGGTGTACCTTCAACAATTCTGGCACACACTGCAGATAGCGGGACCACTCCATCTTGCCAAAAACCTATCCGCCCAAATTGATCAAGAAACGGTGGTCCTCAGTCGCAAAATTGTGCAAGAAGTGCTTCAACTCCCCGTCTACACACCATATGACCCACTACCAACGCACGATCAACTTATAGAAGACATTGACCGACTGGGCTACCAACCAGATACCAAGAAGAAGAAGGGCCCACTTGTCCTTAGTGAAGTCACCACCCGCAACCTACCTCAACCTTGGCGAACTCTGTACCTGCTGGTGAACAAGTGCTTGTCAGGAAAGCATGCCGGTCAGGACCGCGGAAACCTTCAGATCCTCACAATCCTCACCGGCATCGCCCACAACCGGTAAACTCGTAAGTTGGTCGTCTCGAAAACAAAACTGTGTCTCAACTTCGTCAACGGAGGCAGAGTATGTCGCCACTGCTAGTTGTTGTTCACAGCTTTTGTGGATGAGAACCCAACTATGAGATTTTAATATTCATGTCGATAAAATTCCCATTTATTGTGACTCAAAGAGTGCGATAGCGATGACGAGTAATCCGGTACATCACTCGAGAACAAAACACATAGACATTCGTCACCACTTCATCAAAGAACATGTCGAACAAGGGACGATTGAACTGCACTACGTCACAACCGAAGATCAACTGGCCGACATTTTTACAAAACCGTTGGATGTCAAACGATTCCAACACCTTGTGACTATGTTGGGCATGTTGAATCTTCCGTTGTGATCTATCGACCCCTACATGAACTTTGAAAAGTGTACATATTTCCTTTTCACTTCACTCCATTTTCTATGTGTCTCCTTGATTATGTCTTTTGAGGGGGAGTTTTCGATTAAGGGGGAGCGTCTGATTTTTCCATTATGTAAAAAGGGATTTTTAGATTAAGGGGGAGTTTCTTATTTTGCCTTTATAAATAATAAAATTTTTTTTTGGGTTGAAATTTTAAAGTTTGGTCAAATTGAGTCAAAATTTGGACTGATTAAAATGTTTTGGGTTGAATTTTAAAATTTCTGGTCAAGCAAGGTCAAAATTGGACCAATTGAGTCTCAATTGGACCCAATTTTGACCAAGCCCGCGAAAATCATATCTGGACCCAGCTTTGACCAAGCCCATGAATTTCGGCCCATTTACACAAAATTTCGCATGAACAGTGCCTAAAACCCCTAAAACCCCAAAACCCTTAACGTTATTCACTATCCTAAAATTCCCGAGAAAATTCAAAACCTTCGCAACCCCTTTCTTAAAAATTTCGCAACTCCCCGCATCGATTCGTCGTCAAAACTGCTCTCAAATTGTCGCAAATCAGCTGTTCGGTATAAATACGCCTCAAACAAGTCAATTTTCGCTCATTTTATCCTGTTTTGCCTCGTATATATTAAATCTGTTAGGTTACGCCTAAATTTTCTCGGCTCTGAATCGAATGCATGCTTCGTTCTTTATGTTTAATATCCCCAAATATGCGTTGCCCATTCAATTACGAGTCGATTCAGCCCAGATTATAGCTTTTTGGTTGAGATTTGAGAAGGTCTAAGGCTAAAATCATTGCGTCGTTTCGCTGCTTTCGCACTGTGTTCTTCACCGCGAAAATTCTCAAGAAAAATTTGCTTTAAAACGTTAATTTTCGCTGCTACAGTGAGGACAGTTCCGCGAAAATTTTTCCGAGAAATTTCTTACGATTGAAAGTTTCGCTACTACAGTGAGTGAGGTTCCGCGAAATTTTATCCGAGAAATTTCCAGCGTTAAAATTTCGCTGCTACAGTGACTAAGGAAATGCGAAACTTCCATTCGAGAATTTACATAAATTTAACTTTTTTTTCGCTGCTACAGTATGTGAAGTCCCGCGAAAGTTTATCTGAGAAACTTTTTATTATTCACGTCAATACTTTCTCTGCTACAGTGAGTGTCACCCCGCGAAAATCTTATAACACATCACTTCATACTACATACTTTCGCATCCCCACTCCTTCGCAACCACAGTGAAACACGAAAAATTTCTCAATGCATAAAGCTTTTTCCTTCCGCGAAACTTTCATATAACTTGCGAAATTTTCAATTATATGCGAAATTTGACTCAGAATGTGAAATCGTTTAAACTTGCGAAAATTTACCTTATAAGCAAAAATTCATATATGCGAAAATTTCCCTATTTGCATCCTTATATGCGAAAGTTTTGCTTACATGCGAAATTTCTTTCAAACATATGATTTTTCCAAAAATGCGACAATTTCCTCGACATTTCAACGTATTATAATCTGCGAAATTTTCCCTAACATGCGAAATCTTACACAAATTGCAAATTTTCTTTTTCATGCCTATGTGTCTTACTTAGCACATATTCTCATCTCCTATAAACATTTTCGCGAAAATTTCCCTTATTTGCTTCAATTCTATGTCTTGTTGTATTATTTTCGCAACTTAATCTGTACTAACCGTGCTACAATTTCTGACAAGCACAGATATGACTAACACAAATCGCGAAGCACTTGAAGCACTTGAGACCGTCGCAATACAAAGAGATGTCGCTCGCATCGAACTCAACACACGTACATATGTCCCACCAACCGATGAGATCTTCCCAACGAGTCAATGGGCGGCCTTGATTCCAACAACTACATGGTGGACCTGCAGAGCTTTCGGTGCGATGCCCCCGTCATCATAGAAATCCTCAAAGGGCACCCACTTCGCCACGCCTTCACACATGGCGAGCCAGAAGCACAGGTGTACCTTCAACAATTCTGGCATACACTGCAGATAGCGGGACCACTCCATCTTGCCAAAAACCTATCCGCCCAAATTGATCAAGAAACGGTGGTCCTCAATCGCAAAATAGTGCAAGAAGTGCTTCAACTCCCTGTCTACTCACCCTATGACCCACTACCAACGCACGATCAACTTATTGAAGACATTGACCGACTGGGCTATCAACCTGATACCAAGAAGAAGAAGGGCCCACTTGTCCTCAGTGAAGTCACCACCCGCAACCTACCTCAACCTTGGCGAACACTGTACCTGCTGGTGAACAAGTGCTTGTCAGGAAAGCATGCCGGTCAGGACCGCGGAAATCTTCAGATCCTCACCATCCTAACCGGCATCGCCCACAATTGGAAGTACAACAACGCGGACATCATCTGGATGGATCTCGTCGCGATGATCCAACGTCGCGACCGGGAAGTCGCAAAGGGAGTCACTAACCGCTTCATCCCTTACATGCGGTGGCTCCCAGCCTTCATCAGACACTTCCGCATGCACTCCACCAGCATTCGCATGCGGCCGACAGCCGAATACTTCGCCATCCCAACAGTCGAGAAGTTCGCCAAGAAAAACACCCCGGCGAAGGATCGAAACGCAATGATAATTCCGGACGAAGTTCTCTCCTACGCCGACCAGACAAATCCACACGTCCGCAAATATCGCATATCAACCGCCTCTTTCCGAGAAAGCCCCAGACCACTATCCACTGTCCCTACGGAGCAGATCAACCCCACTGCTCCCAACCCCGGGACTAGCCAAAACCCCACCACCACCTCCAAAAAGTCCTCGAGTCGCGCCGCATCCTCTTCCACACGCGCTCCGAAAAAACGGTCGCGAGAGGATGACGTAAGCCGCCCCACGGAGCACCGATCGAAACAAAAGCACGATCGACCTCCTCCGCCACAGATAAGCCGAGCCGAACCAGTGGGTACAGGAGGTGATGTGTTCACCTCCCGAGTAGAAGTCGTGGCATCTGGCTCAACCACGCAAACTACCCTACCAACCCACTTATCTTCCTCTCTACAGGAAGATATTTCATTCCACGAGGAGCCACGTATACCATCGACATCCCTCTTGGAGATAGTCGATGTTGAAACAAGCAGTCCCTCGCCTCAGACTGCATCCTCTTCATGCACCTCGAGTCTAGTGCCCTCACTCCCCATAGTTTTATACGTTTCTAGGACACATACACCTTCCACTGCACCACAGAGTCTTCGTGACTCTGTCAGAACGCTCGGTGATGTCTCTGTGACTGAGAGCGGAAGACCTAGCACGGCCAACATCACAACAACCGTGAGCCTAGGCCATCATACGATTGAGTCTGTCTCATCAATGATGCCAACGGGAAGTCTGAGTGACCCCGTCTTTTCCCGACCTGTGCAAACGGGCGGCCGATCGGCGATCTTCTCCGATTCGGTGACAGTTGGACATCTTCGTGATTCCAACTTGTTAGACTTACCCCAGTTAGTGACCGAGACCGCGTTAGAGACTCGTCTTCAAGAGTTTGCAAAGACTCTTGAGGCGTCTATCCTCGATAAAGTCTACGCGCGTCTCGATGCGTCCACCGTCGACAAGGGCAAAGGTGTGGCCCCGGAGACGCCACCACCTACACAAAACGTGGACGCCGAGGCGGTTCTATCCGCCATTTCCGCCAAGGAGCTCTTCTACATCCTCAGAGCTCGCTTCGAATCAATGACGGAACCTGACGAGGAGGAACGGCAAATGAAGGCAATAATCACACAACCAATGACTTGCCGCACACAAGGCGAGTCTAGCAGGATCAGGCGCGACGCTCAAGATGATGATCAAGATCGCCGCGGGGGAGAATAGGCAGCTGGGCTCACAATCCCAAGGACTCATGGAATCGACGCTGCCCTCCTCTGTACCTGAACGAACGCCCGCAGCAGAAACCTCACACCCCACTAGCCATAAATCCCATCTCATTTACCCTGAGCCACTAGCCAAATCACCCTCACCACCACCCACCACCGTCTCCAAAACTCTAATCGTCACATCGACATTAGAGACCACCTCTATACCTTCTCCACCCACCATTTCAGAACCTCTGACTGTCACATCGACGTTAGAGGTCACCACCACATCTACACCACCCGTCACTCAAATCATCCTCGCCAAAACCATCACCTCAACCGAACCACCAGAATCTCCACCAATTCCATCCCCACAATCCACAAACTCCTCCGACGCTACACCCTCGCCACCACATAGCCATACCCCTCTCAACATCGATTCTAACCCGGCTTCCGAGGATGTCTACTACGCACAGAACGAGATCGAAGCCTACATCTTCAACGATGAATGGCTATACACGCCCGCCGATGCAGTAGCAGCTAGGAAGTTGGTGGAAAATGCTCGACGTCTGCTCATGGAGGCCTCGATAACGCTGATCAACACCACAGACGACGAGAACGGAGAGGAATACGACGCTGAACCGGCCGAGCTCGAGAACATCCTACAATTCCAAGCGCAGCAAACTGAGGCCCCTGCTGCTCAAACGGATGTACCCACGGTGAATATACCGGAAGCACCGTGGGAAAACAAAAAGATAACCGCGCCGTTTCAAGAAGAGATCAGGAAGAGGATCTGGCGGCGCAAGGAGCAGATCATCACAACCTTCGACGAGTACGAGCTGATGAACATCCAAAATTGGACGAGAGAAAGAAGCAGCTCTATCGATGGAGCCTTTTGTGCCACAAATGCTCAAATAGGACGCTATCCGATGAGGAAAACATCGCTCAGGAAATAAGTCGGGCCCCCATCTGCAAAGTCACTGACCTCCGCCAAGAGTCCAAAGGACCTGTCCATTACCCAGTATTCACGGTAATGAGGCAGGATGAGAGCTACTGTGAAGTCAGTGAGGCGGACTTCAAGTTTCTGCGCCTGGGCGACCTGTACAGCATGCTGGAATCCATGAAGCAGTTCAGACTCGTCCTCAGAAGCTCTGGACATCTCATACGTGCTGAACCGGTCACCATGGGATATGTGGCTATCAAACGCCACATGCTCCGACAGGTCAGATTCTTCGCCACCCATGATCTGCAGATGGCGGTGGAGCACAACCTAAAGAAGGTGAATCTGACTCGCCCATCTTTCAAGAACGCGGACGACTACCGAGAGGGCGATGTGATCGACGGAGACGATCCGGCGGTCGCCTACTCGAATTATAAGGGAAAGATGAGGATGCTGCGCTGCTCTGAAGTGGCAAAGTTCTCGGATGGAACGCTCACCATCATCCAAGACAAACTAATGAAGATCTGCCGCTTACTTTCAGAAGAAGATCCTCTCTGCCGATCCAAGTTCGCGAAGCTCATTGACGCTATAGCTAATCGACTGGTACTTCGAAGGAACCTCCGCGCCTTCGAGTTCAAGCTAGGGCTTCGCGACACACTCACACGCTAAACCACCACCGCTACGCTCAAGATCCAAGAATCCCAACAATTGACACAAAGGGGGAGATTGTTAGGATATTTAATTGATTGTGTCAATAGTTTAAGTCTTGGGATTAATTTTGTAATTATCTTTAGCTTGGGCTTTAGACTAGATTGTAATTAATTTATATTTAGTGATTGGGCCTTAATATACCTAGGGTTAATGTGGTATATAAGGTATTACCAACTCACTTTTGAAAGTAATCAAAGATCAAAGGCTTATCCAAATTTTTCACACAACACACACACTCAAAGGTGAGAATACTCCCTTTTCATTCCATTAAAGCCTCTTTGATTCCTTGTTTGGTGCATTCGGGACCAACACATAGATATTAGATATCATTTTATAAAAGATCACGTAGAAAAAGACACGATTGACATGTATTTCATGAACACGGAGTTTCAACTAGCGGACATTTTCACCAAGGCATTGGATGAAAAAAGTTTCCAATTTCTTGTCGGAAAATTAGGCATGTTGAATCTTCCGTAATATGTGCTTTACGTGCTCTTATGTGCTTTCATATGTCTTATTCTATGTGTTTTCACTTTTAAATGCTACATTTTGCGTGAAAATAAAAAATGAGAAGAAAAATAAATAAATATGATATGATAAGAAAATAAAAAAATTCCAATATACTATACATATAGGTATATTATTAGGGAAATGACGATATCTTTAGGATGGTCGATCTAGTGTGGCGCCCCGCCATCCCCTAGTCTATTCTACGTTATCCTACGTGTCTAATAAAGTAATAATTCAGATGACTTGCCAAAATACGTAATAAAATTTTTCCATTTAGATATCAGAGTATACTTTACATGTCAAAAGAATACTTCCAATTCTACATACACTGGGAGTGCGTTTATGCGCAGCAAAAGTAGTCTAAGTCGCCCAGCCACACAGGTCGTCATCCATGTATGCTCTTCCTTCAAAAGTCGCTGGAAGCTTTCAAAAGATGCCTTGCCATCAGACGATCACGTATCGTGGTCGTGTGAACCTACAACACATAATGTAAGGGATGAGCCGCCGTGGCTCAGTAAGCAGAAACTATGCATGATGTGCACGTGTCAACCCCTGCAACGGCAATCCGCGCCGATGCACCTATCATTCCTACTATCTTTACTCAGGGCCCTCGGCTAGCTAACTATGCACCGTAAAGAGCTCTATCGTAAATTCGTGACAGTGACCTACGCTGGGTAGCCTACGCTAGGTTTCCCTAGGTCGCACCCTCCCAGGTCGATCCTTCCCGCTAATATCTTTGGTACATCAACACCATTAGGGCATCAACCCTATCATACCATCGGCAACGCATCAACGTTGTCCGTAAATCCATCGTCGCATCAATGCCGTCTTGGTGCCATAGAAGCCGCCCTTGACTTAACTATGAGTCGACAACAAATGCCCACATCGGCAAGTATCGATCGATTTCAAGCGATATACAACATGCATACTCAACCCGCACAACCCCCATATACGTTCGTGCATGCTCGTGAATATGCAACATGAAACAATGCTAACTCCTTACCGTGCATAGGCATATAAATTGCTTCACGTTATTCAGGTAAGCACAGAGGCACATAAGTTGCATAAATTAGGCACGCATAACATATTATGTGTTATAGTTGAAGTGGAGTTTCCACTTACCCGTCGTCCGTGCTATGCTAATTCTTAACTCCGGGGATCTCCTATGGTTCGGCCCTTAAAACAGAAATGTTGTTGTATCAGTGCACGATCCATCTTAAATAGCTATGTTGTCATAAATTTAATATATCATTTCGCTAAGCCCTTAATCACCCGATTTTCTTGTCTACGTTTACTAATACCCAGTTGTAACATGTCGTTCTGATTTAAGTTACTACGCGACCCGTTGCATATAAAACACTATGTATCAACTTATAGACTAAGTCAATCCGTCATTCGATTATAACCTAAGTCGAGCTCGGCGAAAGTTGATGGATTTCTATATTAGAGTCGCCCGGTTGGTTGGCGTTGGAATGCCGATTTGCGTTATGCATGGAAGCTAATTTTAATTGCCCGATTGCAATCATGCTAAGATGAGTTTCACCCGATTGGTTCCCTGAAACCCGAAGTCGCCCGATTCTATTTCCATTCTCCATGCATTTGCCCAATTTGTGCTTGGCTAATCGTCCAATTTGATGTGCCTTGAGCTCGCGCATTGCCGATTCCGCGGGACCCTAAATCGTCTGATTTCATCGTGTGATGCCCTTCAAATCGTCGAATGTTAGCCATATCACCAAGTCGCCAGATTGAGATTGCATGGCAACTCATTTCGTCCGATTTCTTGGTATGGAATCCCTCAAATCGCCGCGTGTTTACGTCACCTTAAATCGCCCGACTCCATCGTGTGTTGTGAACTCCTTTCGCCCGATTCATTAGATGTTGAGAGCATTCATTTGCCGATTGTATCAAATCGCCCGATTCGGCATGTTCTATACTCACATTTTGCCCGATTAATCCCCTTTTTAAATCTAGTTTCGCCGGGTATTTTAGTTAGTACGAAATCACCCGATTTACTAAGTCTAATACCTAGTTTCGGTCGAAACCGATACTATCCTATTCAAGGATCGCCCGAAACTTCATATGTTTTTCATCAGTTGGTCGAAATGTTCAAATCTTCAAATATTCACTCATTCCTTCACTTTTCTGCCCAGAACTTAGGATTTTCTTTCTTCTTCTAAGCTCGTTAGTTCTGGCCAAGTTATCACCACAATTGACATGTATTTCGTTCATAAATATCGGTATTTGAAACTCAAATTAGGTATTTATCCCAACGATTTAGGTATTTTATCCTCGAAATCAAGTATGAGCAAAGTTGGAATGAAAAGTTGTAGGAAAGCTTCTTTTTGTGTTTGTGATGATTAATATTCATTCATAGTTGATCTTTTCATGAGAACCAACCATTATAGCTTTAGATGTATCGTCCCCATTGAAATGTATTTCGTTCATAAATATTGGTATTTTGGTATGCAAATCAGGTATTTTTTTTTAACGATTTAGGTATGTTACCCTCGAAATCAAGTATCCAAGCTAGTTAAAATAAAAAGTTTTGGGAAAGCTTCTTTTTGCATTTGTGATGATTAATATACATTCCATGATAAATCTTTTCAAGAAAACCAACCATTTTAGCCTTAGTGTATCACCCCAATTGACATGTATTTTAGTTCATAAATATCGGTATTATGAAACTCAAATTAGGTATTTATCCCAACGATTTAGGTATTTTATCCTCGAAATCAAGTATGAAGCACACTTAGAATGAAAAGTTGTGGAAAGCTTCTTTTTGTGTTTGTGATGATTAATAATTCATAGTTGATTTTTTCATGAGAACCAACCATTTTAGCTTTAGATGTATCGTCCCCGTTGACATGTCTTTCGTTCATCAGTATTGGTATTGGTATGCAAATCAGGTACTTGTTTAAACGATTTTGGTATTTTACCCTCGAAATCAAGTATCCAAGTTAGTTAAAATGAAAAGTTGTGGGAAAGCTTCTTTTTGTGTTTGTGATGATTAATAGACATTCCACGATAGTTCTTTTCATGAAAACCAACCATTTTAGCCTTAGATGTATCGTCACAATTGACATGTATTTCGTTCATAAATATCGGTATTTGAAACTCAAATTAGGTATTTATCCCAACGATTAGGTATTTTATCCTCGAAATCAAGTATGAGCACAGTTGGAATGAAAAGTTGTAGGAAAGCTTCTTTTTGTGTTTGTGATGATTAATATTCATTCATAGTTGATCTTTTCATGAGAAACAACCATTTTAGCTTTAGATGTATCGTCCCCATTGACATGTATTTCGTTCAAAAATATTGGTATTTTGGTATGCAAATCAGGTTGTTGGTCCCGAATGCACCAAACAAGGAATCAAAGAGGCTTTGATGGAATGAGAAGGGAGTGTTCTCACCTTTGAGTGTGTGTAGTGTGTGAAAAATTTGGATAAGCCTTTGATCTTTGATTACTTTCAAAAGTGAGTTGGTAATACCTTATATACCACATTAACCCTAGGTATATTAAGGCCCAATCACTAAATATAAATTAATTACAATCTAGTCTAAAGCCCAAGCTAAAGATAAATACAAAATTAATCCCAAGACTTAAACTATTGACACAATTAATTAAATATCCTAACAATCTCCCCCTTTGTGTCAATTGTTGGAGTCTTGGATCTTGAGCGTAGCGGAGGTGGATTAACGTGTGAGTGTGTCGCGAAGCCCTAGCTTGAACTCGAAGGCGCGGAGGTTCCTTCGAAGTACCAATCGATTAGCTATAGCGTCAATGAGCTTCGCGAACTTGGATCGGCATAGAGGATCTTCTTCTGAAAGTATGCGGCAGATCTTCATTAGTTTGTCTGGATGATGGTGAGCGTTCCATCTGAGAACTTTGCCACTTCAGAGCAGCGCAGCATCCTCATCTTTCCTTTATAGTTCGAGTAGGCGACCGCCGGATCGTCTCCGTTGATCACATCGCCTTCTCGGTAGTCGTCCGCGTTCTTGAAAGATGGGCGAGTCAGATTCACCTTCTTCAGATTGTGCTCCACCGCCATCTGCAGATCGTGGGTGGCGAAGAATCTGACCTGTCGGAGCATGTGGCGTTTGATAGCCACATATCCCATGGTGACCGGTTCAGCACGTACGAGATGTCCAGAACTTCTGAGGACGAGTCTGAACTGCTTCATGGATTCCAGCATGCTGTACAGGTCGCCCAGGCGCAGAAACTTGAAGTCCGTCTCACTGACTTCACAGTAGCTCTCATCCTGCCTCATTACCGTGAATACTGGGTTTATGGACAGGTCCATTGGATTCTTGGCGGAGGTCAGTGACTTTGCAGATGGGGGGCCCGACTCATTTCCTGAGCGATGTTTTCCTCATCGGATAGCGTCCTATTTGAGCTTTTGTGGCACAGAAGGCTCCATCGATAGAGCTGCTTCTTTCTCTCGCTCCAACTTTGGATGTTCATCAGCTCGTACTCGTCGAAGGTTGTGATGATCTGCTCCTTGCGCCGCCAGATCCTCTTCCTGATCTCTTCTTGAAACGGCGCGGTTATCTTTTTGTTTTCCCACGGTGCTTCCGGTGTATTCACCGTGGGTACATCCGTTTGAGCAGCAGGGGCCTCAGTTTGCTGCGCTTGGAATTGTAGGATGTTCTCGAGCTCGGCCGGTTCCGCGTCGTATTCCTCTCCGTTCTCGTCGTCTGCGGTGTTGATCAGCGTTAGCGAGGCCTCCATGAGCAGACGTCGAGCATTTTCTACCAACTTCCTAGCTGCTACTGCATCGACGGGCGTGTATAGCCATTCATCGTTGAAGATGTAGGCTTCGATCTCGTTCTGTGCGCAGTAGACATCCTCGGAAGCCGGGTTGGAATCAATGTTGAGAGGGGTATGGCTATGTGGTGGCGAGGGTGTAGCGTCGGAGGAGTTTGTGGATTGTGGGGATGGAATTGGTGGAGATTCTGGTGGTTCGGTTGTGGTGATGGTTTTGGCGAGGATGATTTGAGTGACGGGTGGTGTAGATGTGGTGGTGACCTCTAACGTCGATGTGACAGTCAGAGGTTCTGAAATGGTGGGTGGAGAAGGTATAGAGGTGGTCTCTAATGTCGATGTGACGATTAGAGTTTCGGAGACGTTGGTGGGTGGTGGTGAGGGTGATTTGGCTAGTGGCTCAGGGTAAATGGGATGGGATTTATGGCTAGTGGGGTGTGAGGTTTCTGCTGCGGGCGTTCGTTCAGGTACAGAGGAGGGCAGCATCGATTGCATGAGTCCTTGGGATTGTGAGCCCAGCTGCATATTCTCCCCCTCGCGGCGATCTTGATCATCGTCTTGATCGTCGCGCCTGATCCCGCTGGACTCGCGCTGAGCGCGGCAAGTCAAGGGCTGAGTCATCATTCTATTCATCTGCCGTTCCTCGTCGTCGAGTTCCGTCATCGACTCGAATCTTGCTCGTAGGAGGTAGAAGAGCTCCTTCGTGGAAATGGCAGAGAGAATGGCTTCAGGTCCACATCTTGAGTCGGTGGTGGCGTCTCCGGGGCCAAACCTTTTCCTTTGTCGGCGGTGGACGCATCGAGATGCGCGTAAACTTTGTCGAGAATCGACGACTCAAGAGTCTTTGCAAACTCTTGAAGACGTGACTCTAGCGCGGTCTCGGTGATGAATCGGGGTAAATCTAACAAGTTGGAATCACGAAGATGTCCAACTGTCACCGACTCGGAGAAGATCGCCGATCGGCCGCCCGTTTGCACAGGTCGGGAAAAGACGGGGTCACTCAGACAGACTCAATCAATCGTATGATGGCCTAGGCTCACGGTTGTTGTGATGTTGGCCGTGCTAGGTCTTCCGCTCTCAGTCACAGAGACATCACCGAGCGTTCTGACAGAGTCACGAAGACTCTGTGGTGCAGTGGAAGGTGTATGTGTCCTAGAAACGGATGAAATTATGGGGAGTGAGGGCACTAGACTCGAGGTGCATGAAGAGGATGCAGTCTGAGGCGAGGGACTGCTTGTTTCAACATCGACTATCTCCAAGTGGGATGTCGATGGTATACGTGGCTCCTCGTGGAATGAAATATCTTCCTGTAGAGAGGAAGACAAGCGGGTTGGTGGGGTAGTTTGCGTGGTTGAGCCAGATGCCACGACTTCTACTCGGGAGGTGAACACATCACCTTCTGTACCTATTGGTTCGGCTCGGCTTATCTGTGGCGGAGGAGGTCGATCGTGCTTTTGTTTCGATCGGCGCTCCGTGGGGCGGCTTACGTCATCCTCTCGCGACCGTTTTTTCGGAGCGCGTGTGGAAGAGGATGCGGCGCGACTCGAGGACTTTTTGGAGGTGGTGGTGGGGTTTTGGCTAGTCCGGGGTTGGGAGCAGTGGGGTTGATCTGCTCCGTAGGGACAGTGGATAGTGGTCTGGGGCTTTCTCGGAAAGTGGCGGTTGATATGCGATATTCGCGGACGTGTGGATTTGTCTGGTCGGCGTAGGCGAGAACTTCGTCCGGAATTATCATCGCGTTTCGATCCTTCGCGGGGGTGTTTTTCTTGGCGAACTTCTCGACCGTTGGGATGGCGAAGTGTTCGGCTGCCGGCCGCAAGCGAATGCTGGTGGAGTGCATGCGGAAGTGTCTGATGAAGGCTGGCAGCCACCGCATGTAAGGGATGAAGCGGTTAGTGACTCCCTTTGCGACTTCCCGGTCGCGACGTTGGATCATCGCGACGAGATCCAGCCAGATGATGTCCGCGTAGTTGTACTTCCGGTTGTGGGCGATGCCGGTGAGGATTGTGAGGATCTGAAGGTTTCCGCGGTCCTGACCGGCATGCTTTCCTGACAAGCACTTGTTCACCAGCAGGTACAGAGTTCGCCAAGGTTGAGGTAGGTTGCGGGTGGTGACTTCACTAAGGACAAGTGGGCCCTTCTTCTTCTTGGTATCTGGTTGGTAGCCCAGTCGGTCAATGTCTTCTATAAGTTGATCGTGCGTTGGTAGTGGGTCATATGGTGTGTAGACGGGGAGTTGAAGCACTTCTTGCACAATTTTGCGACTGAGGACCACCGTTTCTTGATCAATTTGGGCGGATAGGTTTTTGGCAAGATGGAGTGGTCCCGCTATCTGCAGTGTGTGCCAGAATTGTTGAAGTACACCTGTGCTTCTGGCTCGCCATGTGTGAAGGCGTGGCGAAGTGGTGCCCTTTGAGGATTTCTACGATGACGGGGGCATCGCACCGAAAGCTCTGCAGGTCCACCATGAAGTTGTTGGGAATCAGGGCCGCCCATTGACTCATTGGGAAGATCTGCTCTGGTGGTGGAACATAGAGTCGTGTGTTGAGTTCGATGCGAGCAATGTCCCGTTGGAGTGCAGCCGCCTCAAGAGCTTCAATCGTGCTTTGATCCTTTTCAGTCATATCTGTGCTTGACAGAAATTGTAGCACGGTTAGTACAGATTAAGTTGTGAAAATAATACAACAAGACATAGATTTGAAGCAAATAAGGGAAATTTTCGCGAAAATGTTTATAGGAGATGAGAATATGTGCTAGGTAAGACACATAGTCATAAAAAAAATGCAATTTGTGTAAGATTTCGCATGTTAGGGAAAATTTCGCAGATTATAACACGTTGTGATGTCGAGGAAATTGTCGCATTTTTGGAAAATTTCGTATGTATGAAAGAAATTTCGCATGTAAGCAGAATTTTCGCATATAAGGATGCAAATAGGGAAATTTTCGCATATATGAATTTTTGCTTACAAGGTAAATTTTCGCAAGTTTAAGTGTTTTCACATTCTGAGTCAAATTTCGCATATATCTAGGAGATTTTGCATATGAATTTTCGCATATACAAGAGATTTCGCATTCAAAGGGAATTTTCGCATGTAGCATGGAATTTCGCATTCAGTGTCAAGTTTCGCATGTATTGGGAAATTTTCGCAAGTTATAACACAAGATATGTCTTGAGAAAATTTCGCAGTCAGAGTAAAATTTTCGCAAGTATGGAAAATTCGCAAGTTATATCACATAGACAAGTCGTGAGAAATTTCGCAGGTTATAGTAAAATTTTCGCAAGTATGGAAAATTTCGCAGGTTATATCACATAGACAAGTCTTGAAAAATTTTCGCAGGTTATATGAAAGAGCTTTGTGGACTGCGAAAATTTTGTTCATTGTAGTTGCGAAATAGTGATGATGCGAAAATATGTAATATGAAGAGATGTGTTATTAAGAATTTCGCGGGGCTAAACTCACTGTAGCAGAGAAAGTTTTGTCGTGAGGAAAAAGATTTTCTCAGATAAACTTTCGCGGTACTTAACATGCTGTAGCAGCGAAAAAAAAATTTAACACATGTGAATTCTCGGGCGAAAATTTCGCAGGTTCTTAGTCACTGTAGCAGCGAAAAAAAATTTAAACATAAGAAATTTCTCAGAGAAAATAAAGTTTCGCGGGGCTTAGCTCACTGTAGCAGCGAAAACCTAAAAATTTCTCGTATAATCATAAAGTTTCGCGGGGCTTAGCTTACTGTAGCAGCGAAATTTAACGTTTTAAAGCAATATTTCTGAGAATTTTTTCGCGGTGAAGAACACTGTGCAATATCGTGCGAAACTACGTAATGATTTAGCCTTATACCTACGCAAATCTTAACCAAAATGCAATAATCTGGACTCAATCAACTCGAAATCGAATGGGCAATGCATATTTGGGGATATTAAACATAAAGAACGAAGCAGGCATTCGATTCAGAGCCGAGAAAATTTAGGCGTAACCTAACAGATTTTATCTATACGGTGCAAAACAGGATAAAATTAGCGAAAATTGACTGGTTTGAGGCGCATTCATACCGAACAGCTGATTAGCGACAATTTGAGAGCAGATTTGACGACGAATCGATGCGGGAAGTTGCGAAATTTTAAGAAAGGGGTTGCGAAAGTTTGAATTTTTCTCGGGAATTTTAGGATAGTGATAACGTTAAGGGTTTTTGGGGTTTTAGGGGTTTTAGGCACTGTTCATGCGAAATTTTGTGTAAATGGGCCGAAATTCATGGGCTTGGTCAACGCTGGGTCCAGATATAATTTTCGCGGGCTTGGTCAAAATTGGGTCCAATTGAGACTTAATTGGTCCAATTTTGACCTTGTTTGACCAGAAATTTTAAAATTCAACCCAAAACATTTTAATCAGTCCAATTTTGACTCAATTTGACCAAACTTTAAAATTTCAACCCAAAAAAAAAAAAAATTTTATTATTTATTTAGGCAAAATCAGAAACTCCCCCTTAATCTAAAAATCCCTTTTTACAAAATGGAAAGATCAGACGCTCCCCCTTAATCGAAAACTCCCCCTCAAAAGACATAATCAAGGAGACACATAGAAAATGGAGTGAAGTGAAAAGGAAATATGTACACTTTATCAAAGTTCATGTAGGGGTCGATAGATCACAACGGAAGATTCAACATGCCCAACATAGTCACAAGGTGTTGGAATCGTTTGACATCCAACGGTTTTGTGAAAATGTCGGCCAGTTGATCTTCGTTTGTGACGTAGTGCAGTTCAATCGTCCCTTGTTCGACATGTTCTTTGATGAAGTGGTGACGAATGTCTATGTGTCTTGTTCTCGAGTGATGTACCGGATTACTCGTCATCGCTATCGCACTCTTTGAGTCACAATAAATGGGAATTTTATCGACATGAATATTAAAATCTCGTAGTTGGGTTCTCATCCACAAAAGCTGTGAACAACAACTAGCAGCGGCGACATACTCTGCCTCCGTTGACGAAGTTGAGACACAGTTTTGTTTTCGAGACGACCAACTTACGAGTTTACCGCCAAGAAGTGTGCAGCTCCAGAGGTGCTTTTCCGATCCATCTTGCATCCAGCGTAATCCGAGTCAGAGAATCCAACCAGCTTGAAGTCCGATTGAGTGGGGTACCACAAACCCAGATTGGGTGTTCCTTTGAGATAGCGGAGAATCCTTTTGACAGCAGTGAGGTGGGATTCCTTAGGTGTAGCCTGGAAACGAGCGCAGATTCCTGTCGAGAGAACGATATCCGGTCGACTAGCAGTGAGGTACAGAAGAGATCCTATTATCCCTCGATAGATGGTTTGGTCAACAGGAGCACCAGATGGGTCCGCGTCGGGTCGACCAGAGGGAGACATAGGTGTTGCAGCAGTCTTAGCATCCTTCATTCCATATTTCTCGAGGATGTCATGGATGTATTGGACTGGTTGATGAAGATTCCGTCGGGGAGTTGCTTTACTTGAAGACCAAGAAAGAAATTCAGCTCGCCCATCATACTCATTTCAAACTTCTCCTTCATTAGTTCTGCGAACTCTTCACATAGTTGTGGTTTAGTTGATCCGAAAATGATGTCATCGACATATATCTGTACGATCATGATGTCCGGGCCACTCCGCTTGGTGAAGAGGGTTGTATCCAGAGATCCTTTCTTGAATCCAGACTGAACGAGGAAATCGGAAAGGACGTCATACCAAGCTCGGGGAGCCTGTTTTAGTCCGTAGAGAGCCTTGTAGAGTCGATAAACGTGATGACGAAACTCTTCGCTCAAGAACCCTTCAGGTTGATCGACGTACACTTCTTCTTTGAGAAATCCATTCAGAAATGCAGTCTTCACGTCCATTTGGTAGACTTTGAAGTTCTTGTGAGCAGCAAATGCAAGAAACATTCGTATTGCTTCGATCCTGGCGACGGGGGCAAAAGTTTCATCGTAGTCGATGCCTTCTTGTTGGTTGTACCCCTTAGCTACAAGTCTTGCTTTATTGCGAATAACAACACCGTCTTCATCCTTTTTGTTATTGAAGATCCATTTTGTGCCGATAATGGATCTATTGCGTGGTCGTGGTACGAGTTCCCAAACTTGTAAGCGTTCAAACTGATTTATTTCCTCCTGCATTGCAATCAGCCAATCGGGATCGTTGAGAGCTTCAGCGACTCGTGATGGTTCGTCTTGACTGAGATAGCAAGCGAACAGACTTTCATTCATCGTAGCCGAACGCGTTGAGACACCGGATGTGGGATCCCCAATAATCTGGTCTGTAGGATGAGAGCGAGCCCAAAGTGGTACATTTGTCTGTGAGGAGCTGACCGCATTTGCATCTATTGGAGGCTCATTAGATTGGGGTCCGGTGTCCGAAGAAGAGATCTCAACCGTGGTAGATTGAGAGGGTTCAGCATCAGAATCAGCAATGTTCCCAGGGTTGGGTAAAATGTCGTCTTCGTTGAGGTTGAGATCATCCAAGTTTGGCGGGACGACATTATTGCCGATAGCTGGTGGTGTTGGTGGAGTGGGTGCAGCGGTAGGTTGAGTGGTGGCGACGGGAGTCTTGGGGACTGGATAGAAGTACTC
Source organism: Craterostigma plantagineum (assembly GCA_027422505.1). Taxonomy (NCBI): domain Eukaryota; kingdom Viridiplantae; phylum Streptophyta; class Magnoliopsida; order Lamiales; family Linderniaceae; genus Craterostigma; species Craterostigma plantagineum. The sequence continues at coordinate 1,601,442 of JAPQWV010000103.1, forward strand.
GAAGAGCAGATCGAGATCCAGTTCACCAGAATTGCCCTCAGATGAGGAAGTTCCCGTCGTTGAAGGTTGACCTTTCGTCAACGACTGAAGAAGTCCTGGTTCTGGACTGATATGAGCAGAAGCCATGAGGTCGCCTTCGCTTTCGTCAAATGTAACATTTGTGCTCTCAATGACAGAACGTTTCTCTTTAAGATAGACTCTGTATGCCTTCGAGTTCAGCGAATATCCAACAAAGATTCCTTCGAGAGCTTTTGGATCAAGCTTCCCAAGATGTTGGCGATCATTGGCAACAAAACATCGGCAACCGAAGACCCTTAGATAAGATATATCGGGTATACGACGGTTGTTCAACATCTCGTATGGAGTGCGGTTGAATCTCTTGTGGATGGAAGCCCGGTTTTGCGTGTAACAGACCGTTTGAATGGCTTCGCCCCAAAGAGAGTGAGGAAGGCCGGATTGGATGAGAAGAGTCTTGGCTGCTTCAACAAGTGTCCTGTTCTTACGCTCAACGACACCATTCTGTTCCGGTGTCTTCACAGCTGAGAACTGCTGAGTGATGCCCTGAGTGGCATAGAAATCACTGAGCTTCTTGTTCTTAAACTCAGTTCCGTTGTCAGTTCTGATAATCCGAACCTTCTGTTGATGAAGAGTTTGGGACGTAACAACAAACTCGATGATTATATCAGGAACTTCATCCTTTGTACGAATGAGTTTCGTCCACGTGTAGCGTGAAAAATCGTCGACAATCACAAGAATATACCGTCTTCCTCCGAGAGTGGCCGTAGGCATTGGGCCACATAGATCCATATGTAAGAGCTCGAGGATTAGCTTAGAGGACGGTGTTTCCTTGGATATGTGAGACGATCGCTTCATCTTCCCCAATTCACAGGCAGAGCAGAGGTGTTCCTTATGATATGTTAGTTGGGGTAGACCGTTGACGAGTTTATCTTGACGCAGTTTGTTGATAGTCTTGAAATTGAGATGTGAGAGACGTCGGTGCCATAGATCATTCAACTTGGGTGCAGCCCGAGAGAGAAGGCATACTGGTCGAGAGGTCGTGAGATTGAGTACGTAGAGGTGAGACGTGCGCGTTCCAGAAAGAAGTGGCAGTCCCGAGGCATCTATGATGCTGCAGATATCAGATTCGAAGAGAACCTTGTATCCTTTGTCGCAGAAACGACCAATGCTGAAGAGATTGTAGCTCAAACCCTCAACGTAAGAGATGCCCTGATCGTCAGTTTGTCATGGACGAGATCACCAGTACCGAGAATTGGCGCCATTTGACTGTTTCCGAAGGAGACCCTTCCGAGATAGCGCTCGGAGAAGTTGCTCAGCAGCTCCTTGTTCCCCGTCATGTGTGTGGAGCAACCCGAGTCTAGATACCACAAATGACAGACCTGCAATTATTAGCAAATGTTGGGTCCCCGTATACTGACGGGGCATTCTTGTGATACAAGTAAAATTTTCATGCGCTTAATGGGAAATGTGGATTCTAAATCAGATTGTGTTGATTCTAATTTAGCTTTCCTTTGTCGTTTGTTTGATTAGGCGGGATTATGGTTTTTCTAACCCATACTTTCCTAATTGTGCTTGCATGTATGGTGCCTTATACATGAATTGACGTGGGTAACGTGGTTGTTGTTTTCGTGCTTCGATTTGGTCGCCTTTGGCTTGCGAGTAGTAGGTGATTTTGCGTTTGACGACGAGAGACGTTTTCGCTTGACCTTAGGTTTTGGCGAGATGGGAGAATTCCAAGACGTCGTAGAGAAGGTTCGCTTGCGAGGTCGGAGTGTTGCGTGTTCATGTGTTTCATATTCATGAAAACGCGGGAGAACAAAATCATTGCAGCAGCACATAGACATAAGTTGGTAAAAGAAAGATAAGTTTTGGTAACATAATTGTCTACGACCTTAGGATATTGGGATTCGGTACATAGAGAGGAAGGACGAATATAGGATGGTTTTTTTCTTTTGTCATCGAAGAGTGGGTTCGCCTTTGTCTGATACGAGCTGCCTTCCAGAGACGTCGAACTCACATTCCCTGTATCCATAAGAATACTAGAGTTAGTGTTAGAACATATGTCAGCTTCAGGAGTCATTTTCGCCGTCCTCTTACATTTACATGTTGGAGAATCGGGTACTTGACTCGATGTGGCGGGATAGTTCGTATTGGGAAATTTTCTAGTGTGTAGATTTTGCTAAGCAGCTCATCTCGCTCTTTTGCAAAGGCCTTCCTTTCTACTTCTAGTTGTCGTTCTAGTTCTGCTATGAGTAGTAGTTTCTTGGGATGTAAGTGCGAGAGAGCACATCTTGAAAAGCATCTTCCTGTTTTGTTTGGGAGTAAGGTTTCGACATCCTCAGAGAGTGAGGATACCTCAGTCTTATCTCTATTGTTCAACTCTGTGTAGTCAAACGCGATTTCTGCCCAATGGATGTTCTGTTCTCTTGTTTCTTCTGAGATGGCAGCGGAGGATGATCTCACAAATGGCTTAAGCTGCGGGGGAGCACCATTTCTTGTTTGCAAGAATGCAGTGTTGCACATGTTATATCTTTTAACTGTTAGCGGTGTTGGATTGCAATTGCTAGACAGTCCGATCCCCCCGTGCGCCGTAGAATTCTGTTTCGCTGGTTGGTTCAATAGGCATAGGATGCGTGGGTTTCGTTTCTAAGGTGAAGTTGCTCTTCAAGTTCTTTCACCTTGCGGTATAACCTAACTCTTTCCTTCGTAAGTAGTTCATATTGGGAGGCCGTCAGGAGGCGAGAAGTTTCACATGAACTAATAGCCAGTGTAGTTTCCTTAACCTTAGTCTCACTTTGTTTGTTCTTGCTTTGCAGACGTTTGACTAAAGCTTCGGAGGCTTTTAGACGTTCGTTTGCACAGGCAAGTTCTTCTACTTTTAGACTAAGTAAGGCATAGTTGTTTTCAAATTTTAGCTTAAGTTCATCATAATCCCTAGCGTCTATGGTGGGTTTCTTAATGGCGTGTCGGTGAGTAAACACATCATCTAGGTGTGAGATTCGTACCTCAGACGCAGCGTTGGTAGGAGTATTAGCTGTGTTTTCACCGGAGTGACCCATCTCCTCGTCCTCGTCATGTTCGACCAGCCTTGCCATGCAGCAATCTTCATCTTAGGCTCCTCGTCTTCTGAAGTGTCATTCACCCATTCCGCTTCTTCGGTGAGTAGAACTTTCCCACTTTCCACCTTGCGGGTCATTCTGGCCTTACGATCGTAGTAGCCGGAGTCCTTCACGCGTGGGGCGTGGCATTCTTTGGCAAAGTGCCCCATCTTTCCACACCGAAAGCACTTCACGGACTTTTGAGGTGCGGAGTCCTCTTCTTTCTTTGTTGGCTTGGCTTCCTCTGTGGGAGTGGTCTTTTTGATGCCGCTATAGGTTCTTTGGCGATTGGAAGAGGATGAGGATTTTTTCCCGATCTTCTTTGAGACCAACTTAGTGAGCATTGCCAGTTGCTTGCGTATATCACGAACATCTTCGTCTGATTCTGTATCAGCTTCGGATCCTGAAGAGGTGTCAGATACAATAGCTGGTAGCTTCCCTTTGTTCTGTTTGGTCTTAGTGGTGGAAGATCGTTCATTGGTTTTGTTTGAGAGGAGGGCCAGTGGGTCGACTCGAGTGTTGGTGGACTGATTCAGGTATCTGAGGTACGTGTCACGCAGCTCCTCTCCTTCGTAGGCCTGGAAGTGTTCATACTGTGAGAGACAGGCTGATTTCCTCCCTTGAGCACTTTCAGTTGTGCCTGCCATGATTTCTACAAGTTCATCCCATATTTCTTTAGCAGTTGTGCAGCACTCGATGTGAGCATAGACTTCGTTGCCCATAGCCTGGAAGAGGTATCCTTTGGCAGTCTCGTCGGCCTGTTCGCGAGCCAGTTCATCCTCATTGATGGGACCTCTTGGAGTGCGGCGTTCATCCATGGGGGGGTTGCGTTTGGCTGTGCAGGGATGATTGTCCAGAACTGTGCTGGGCCGTTGAAGATGGAGTCCAGAAGATATTGAGAGAGTGGTGCGCCTTTGTTCCTGATGAACGTGAGGAACCGGTTTGTCCATATGCTGTAGTCGCCTTGTCGCAGCATCGGAGGCCTGGTGTCGGAGCCCACTGTGGAGATGTCATTCGTGGTAGACATGGTCGGTGCAGTCGAATCGTCCGTGGTTTTGATCTTGTATAGATGAGAGAGTTAGTAACGAACGATAAGAAAAATGAGTTTAACGAGTAGAGTTTGTGAAAAATTCTTTAAAGAATTTCTTTGAACTAAGTGAGCGTGTGTGATGGTCGATAATGTATGAAGGAAAATATATCTTGAAATTAGGGGAAGTTCTAGAAATTAAGAGCGAGATTTGAGGCGAGAAAAATAATTTATGTCAAAAGTGGTCTAGGGTGATAGTACTAAAGTGTAAGGATCAAATCTTGAATAGGTTTGAGAAAGATTCAACCCGAGAAAATTTTAACTCTAGAAGAATTTAACACGTTAGAAAAAAAAAATTCGCAAGTTGAAGAATTTCGCAAGTTAAGACTTTTTAAGCTTCGCAAGAGAATTTTTGCAAGTTATAAAACTTTCGCACGTTGAGAATTTTAAAGTTTCGCAAGAGAATTTTTGCAAGTTATAAAGCTTTCGCACGTTGAGAATTTTAAAGTTTCGCAAGAGAATTTTCGCAAGTTATAAAACTTCCGCAGGTTGAGAAAATTTTTGCGGCCAAAAGAAATTCTTGGAATAAGCTTTCTTGGATATGGAATTTCTCGGATTATGAAAGTAAACAGTTGCGAAAAAATGTTGTATAAGTGAAAGTTTCGCGGCTTAAAATTCTCGGATCTTGAAAATAGGCAGTTGCGAAAAATGTAGTATAAATAAAAGTTTCGCGGTCTAAAATTTCTCGGATTCTTAAAGTAGGCAGTTGCGAAAAAATGCAGTATAAGGGAAAGTTTCGCGGTTTTAAAAATTCTCGGGATCAATTTTCGCGGTCATGGAAATTTCGCGGACTTGAACGATCAAGCACAAAATTTCGCGGTCAAGAACACGTTAGTACTGTTCCATTGCTTTCACGCGGTTTCTTGCCAGAAAATCGTCCGTTTTCACTCAGATCTCAACCAAAATCGCTCAAACTTGATCCTAAGCATCAGAAATTCTTCCCTAAACACATAATCGACCGAGAAAGATTCAACCCGAGAAAATTTTAACCCTGGATCAAATCTTGAATAGGTTTGAGAAAGATTCAACCCGAGAAAATTTTAACCCTGGAAGAATTTAACACGTTAGAAAAAAAATTCGCAAGTTGAAGAATTTCGCAAGTTACGACTTTTTAAGCTTCGCAAGAGAATTTTCGCAAGTTATAAAAGTTCCGCACGTTGAGAATTTTAAAGCTTCGCAAGAGAATTTTCGCAAGTTATAAAACTTTCGCACGTTGAGAATTTTAAAGCTTCGCAAGAGAATTTTCGCAAGTTATAAAACTTTCGCACGTTGAGAATTTTAAAGCTTCAAGAGAATTTTAGCAAGTTATAAAACTTTCGCACGTTGAGAAAATTTTCGCGGCCAAAAGAAATTTTTGGAATAAGCTTTCTTGGATATGGAATTTCTCGGATTATGAAAGTAAACAGTTGCGAAAAAAAATGTTGTATAAGTGCAAGTTTCGCGGCTTAAAATTCTCGGATCTTGAAACTAGGCAGTTGCGAAAAATGTAGTATAAATAAAAGTTTCGCGGTGTAGAATTTCTCGGATTCTTAAAGTAGGCAGTTGCGAAAAAATGCAGTATAAGGGAAAGTTTCGCGGTTTTAAAATTCTCGGATCTTGAAAATAGGCAGTTGCGAAAAATGTAAAATAAAAGTTTCGCGGTTTAAAATTTCTCGGATTCTTAAAGTAGGCAGTTGCGAAAAAATGCAGTATAAGAGAAAGTTTCGCGGTTTTAAAAAATTCTCGGGATCAATTTTCGCGGTCATGGAAATTTCGCGGACTTGAACGATCAAGCACAAAATTTCGCGGTCAAGAACACGTTAGTACTGTTCCATTGCTTTCACGCGGTTTCTTGCCAGAAAATCGTCCGTTTTCACTCAGATCTCAACCAAAATCGCTCAAACTTGATCCTAAGTATCAGAAATTCTTCCCTAAACACATGATCGACCGATTTGTGAGCTAAAAAACAACAAAAAATGGATCAAATCGACCAAAAACAGAGAATGACCGAAATGACTTTTTCTGAAGAACTTTTGCTTAAATCTTGCTCAGAACTCGTTAAAACTGATCCAAAAGTGTTCTAAAAAACATTTTAGGCATATACTCGATCCGGGGAAGGTTTTAAACACAAAAACGAAGCATCAAAGCCCCAAACCAAGCTCAAAATGCCCGAAAGTAAAATTTGCTCAAAACACCTTGATCTTTCTTGGAATCGAACGAAACTGGATTCAAATCAGTGCAGATCGATCCACGTTTGCTCTGATACCACTTGTTGGTCCCGAATGCACCAAACAAGGAATCAAAGAGGCTTTGATGGAATGAGAAGGGAGTGTTCTCACCTTTGAGTGTGTGTAGTGTGTGAAAAATTTGGATAAGCCTTTGATCTTTGATTACTTTCAAAAGTGAGTTGGTAATACCTTATATACCACATAACCCTAGGTATGTTAAGGCCCAATCACTAAATATAAATTAATTACAATCTAGTCTAAAGCCCAAGCTAAAGATAAATACAAAATTAATCCAAGACTTAAACTATTGACACAATTAATTAAATATCCTAACACAGGTACTATTTTTTAACGATTTCGGTAAGTTACACTCGAAATCAAGTATCAAGTTAGTTAAAAAAAAAGTTGTGGGAAAGCTTCTTTTTGCGTTTGTGATGATTAATATACATTCCATGATAAATCTTTTCATGAAAACAACCATTTTAGCCCTAGTGTATCACCCCAATTGACATGTATTTAGTTCATAAATATCGGTTGAAACTCAAATTAGATATTTGTCCCAACGATTTAGGTATTTTAACCTCGAAATCAAGTACGAAGCACACTTAGAATGAAAAATTGTTCGAAAGCTTCTTTTTGTGTTTGTGATGATTAATAATTCATAGTTGATATTTTCATGAGAACCAACCATTTTAGCTTTAGATGTATCGTCCCATTGACATGTATTTCGTTCACCAATATTGGTATTTGGTATGCAAATCAGGTACTTGTTTAAACGATTTTGGTATTTTACCCTCGAAATCAAGTATCCAAGTTAGTTAAAATGAAAAGTTGTGAAAGCTTCTTTTTGTGTTTGTGATGATTAATATCCATTCCACGATAGTTCTTTTCATGAAAACCAACCATTTAGCCTTAGATGTATCGCCACAATTGACATGTATTTCGTTCATAATATCGGTATTTGAAACTCAAATTAGGTATTTATCCCAACGATTAGGTATTTTATCCTCGAAATCAAGTATGAGCACAGTTGGAATGAAAGTTGTAGGAAAGCTTTTTTTGTGTTTGTGATGATTAATATTCATTCATAGTTGATCTTTTCAGGAGAACCAACCATTATAGCTTTAGATGTATCGTCCCCATTGAAATGTATTTCGTTCATAAATATTGGTATTTTGGTATGCAAATCAGGTATTTTTTTTAACGATTTAGGTATGTTACCCTCGAAATCAAGTATCCAAGCTAGTTAAAATAAAAAGTTTTGGGAAAGCTTCTTTTTGCATTTGTGATGATTAATATACATTCCACGATAAATCTTTTCATGAAAACCAACCATTTTAGCCTTAGTGTATCACCCCAATTGACATGTATTTAGTTCATAAATATCGGTATTATGAAACTCAAATTAGGTATTTATCCCAACGATTTAGGTATTTTATCCTCGAAATCAAGTATGAAGCACAGTTAGAATGAAAAGTTGTTGGAAAGCTTCTTTTTGTGTTTGTGATGATTAATAATTCATAGTTGATCTTTTCATGAGAACCAACCATTTTAGCTTTAGATGTATCGTCCCCATTGACATGTCTTTCGTTCATCAATATTGGTATTTGGTATGCAAATCAGGTACTTGTTTAAACGATTTTGGTATTTTACCCTCGAAATCAGTATCCAAGTTAGTTAAAATGAAAAGTTGTGGGAAAGCTTCTTTTGTGTTTGTGATGATTAATATACATTCCACGATAGTTCTTTTCATGAAAACCAACCATTTTAGCCTTAGATGTATCGCCACAATTGACATGTATTTCGTTCATAAATATCGGTATTTGAAACTCAAATTAGGTATTTATCCCAACGATTAGGTATTTTATCCTCGAAATCAAGTATGAGCAAAGTTGGAATGAAAAGTTGTAGGAAAGCTTCTTTTTGTGTTTGTGATGATTAATATTCATTCATAGTTGATCTTTTCATGAGAAACAACCATTTTAGCTTTAGATGTATCGTCCCCATTGACATGTATTTCGTTCATCAATATTAGTATTGGTATGCAAATCAGGTACTTGTTTAAACGATTTAGGTATTTTACCCTCGAAATCAAGTATTTGGCATCCGATAAGACGGTAAATAAATAAATCCCATATATACGAGTAGTTACCGATTCTCATGGGATGAGAGAGGAGGCAAGGTAAGCTATTATTCTCGGATATTAAATTAGTCCATTAGTTTTAGAATTCAGTAGGGTGACTGAATGTCGATTATGACTTATTGTTGACGATCCTAAGTGGTTGTGCCAGCCATTCACTTGGGAAGTGGAAGTCGTAACATTGATATAAGTTGAATTGAGAATTAACTTATATTTGGACATGACTCGTAATCGATGATCACATGGCCTATTACTCTGAGAAGCGTCAATGATCGATCGATTGACTATAGTAGTGTACGTGGACCTTAGACCAAAGGGTCTTTGACGGAGTTGACTTCGGAGTCTTGACTTGTCACTAGTTTGCTAGACCCGCATTGTTCGAGGTAGAACATGAGTCAGCAGCGACATGCGGTCTTGACAACGAAGGGTGACTGTTGGGCATAGACAGTCGTGAGGGATTCACAGTCTCATTAGTAATTGAGATATATGTCCTATGAATATTTGGGGACGGGAAAATTACAAAGTCTTTGGCCAAAGCAATAAACTGACTCACGTCGGACATGGAGTGTAGTTTAGTAATTTCATCAGTCACGAATCAGTCATAGAGTCGAGGTATTGAGGTTGACGTAACATGACTCTCACTCGACCGGTTCGTGAAACGATGAAGATCGTACTCAACACGGGATCTATTCGGTACCGCGGGATTGGCTAGGCGCTTACTGAATTCTTGGATTCCTCCCTTGCCGGTTGAGACGAACCAAGAGAGTCGGGCTTAAAAAGGATGACTGAGATAGTATCTATTAAAGAGAGATATAACGGGCTTTGAGTCGTTCATAATAATGGTATGTGAGTATTTCAAAATATATATATATATACATACATATATATATATATATATATATAATATATATTAAGTGTGGGCTTTGGGCTGAAAAAAATAATAAGCCTTTATTAGATATTGGGTTTATTAATTTTTTTTCTACCAAAATAATATTAAGCCATTATTAGATATTGGGCTTAATTTATTAATAATAATATTAAGCCCTTATTAGATATTGGACTTAATTTATTTATTGGCCCAACTTTTAACACAAGGGTAAAAATGGTATTTTATTTTTTTAATTTTCGAAATTAATTAAAATATATATATATATATATAAATATATATATGGCATGATTCATGTGGAATGCAAAATGCCAAGGTGTTGTTTTCTATCTTTTAATTAAATGCCAAAATATTTTTAAGCAATATTAACCCTTAGTGAATATTTTTTAAGGGTAGGCCATTATGTTTTTTGATCTATTATTTTTGTATGGTACAAATCACTTTCAAACTAGAAAATATGGTATTTTCTTAACTAATTTCGTGGCCTAAAAATATCTAAGTTTTTCATAGTGAAAAACTTAAGTTTTCATGTGTATTTTTCACTTTTGAGAGAGAAAAATAAATACAATCCTTAGAGGAAAGTTTGAGAAAAATATATCTCTTAAAAACAACTCCATCCCTCTCTAGCCATCCTTGGGAGGGATTGGTTTTTGATACGTCTCGGGGTCGGCGTGACTCTCTTCGGCGTGGCTCGTGGAAGCGTGGAACGATTTACTACAACCGGGAGCTAGGGATCTTCGCTACGAGGGTAATACACTCTACTCTATTATGTGTTGTATATGCACGTTTTCTTTATTACCGAGCACGATCTAGTAATGGCGGTGAGAAAATTTTTAAAATCACTCTCCCTAACAATATAATGTCGTCAACATAGACTTGGACGACCATCAAATCTTTGTCTTGCCATTTTATGAAGAGGGTCGTATCGATCGTTCCTCGGATAAAGCCAGATTTTACGAGGAAATCGCTCAATACCTCATACCAAACGCGTGGAGCTTGTTTCAGTACGTAGAGAGCTTTGTCCAATCGATAGACGTGATCGGAATGTTTTTGATCAATGAAGCCTTCTGGCTGAGCGACGTAGACTCCTCCTTTAGCACGCCATTGAGAAAGGTGGTCTTTACATCCATTTGGTAGACTTTGAAGTCTTTATGAGCCGCATAAGCCAGGAAGAGACAAATGGCTTCGATTCGGGCAACCGGAGCATATGTCTCATCGTAGTCAATTCCTTCGTGTTGGTTATAGCCCCTTCACAACCAATCTAACTTTGTTCCTAATCACTTCACCATCTTCATTCTTTTTGTTTTTAAATACCCATTTCTTTCCGATGATTGTTTTCCCATGCGGACGGGATACTAGGGTCCACACTTGAAGACGCTCAAATTGGTTGATTTCCTCTTGCATTGCTATCACCCAATCGGGTCTTTTAGTGCATCTGTTACCTTAGTTGACTCATTTTGGCCTAAGAAGCAGCTGAATAAACTGTGTTGATGAAGTGTCGGTACTCAACGTGAAGGATCACCAATAATCTGATCAACCGGATGTGCTCGAGTCCATTTTCACTCATGGGGTAGTGCAGAGCTAGACGCATCGGTCATTTGAGGACTGAGACTTCCAATGATTTCAGATCCGTCAGGAGATAGAGGTAAGTCAGATTCTGCATTTGGATTGAGTGATTCTGTAGAGAATTCCTCATTTACTGTTGTAGGTTCGTTATTGATCTGTGGTAATTCTGAATCGGGTGAGGTAGGGACATTTGAAGAGCTCGGTATACTGGCCTCGTCGAGTGGGGGTTCCACTAACGGTGTTGCTATAATGTTTTCTGACCGATACGGGCTCGAAGAGAGAGTACAAATCTTCAATGCAAGTTTCAGTGCTTTTTCAAACGTCGAATCTCGAATTGTTGCCATCTTCTGTTGGTTTTGTGCCAACACACCAGTGTATACGGTTCTGAACTGTCGTATTCAGAAGTCATCGGGTTTGGTACGGGTCCTGAACTGAGGCGTTCAGGAGCCATTTCTGCCACTTCGTGGAAAGTGACGTTGTAGATTTCTTTGATTGATCGGTTGGACTTGATGTAAACTCGATATGCTTTGACGTTGATGAATACCCAACGAATGTGGCTTCGAATATTTTAGGGTCGAACTTAGCACGTTGCTCTCTGTCATTCGCCACAAAGCACTTGCATCCGAAGACCTTGAAGAATGAGATATTGGGTACTCGCTTGCTTATTATTTCGTACGGAGTTTTATTAAAGCGCTTGTGAACCACCGTCCTGTTCTGAGTGAAACAGGCGGCTGCTGCTTCAGCCCATAGAAGTGTGGGAGGTCGGAATTAATCAGCATTGTACGGACAGCCTCTACTAGAGTTCTGTTTTTCTTTTCAACAACCCCGTTCTGTTGAGGGGTCTTGGCAGCCGAGAATTGCTGATTAATGCCAAGTTTCTGATAAAAGTCACTGAGATACTTATTTTTGAACTCAGCGCCGTTGTCCGTTCGGATGACTTGGATGGATAGTTGCAGCAAATTCTGAGTAGTGTTCACGAAATTAACTATCAAGTCCCCTATCTCATCTTTAGTTCGGAGGAATATCGTCCATGTGTAGCGGGAGTAATCATCAACGATCACTAGTACGTACCTTCGCCCACTAATACTCTGTGTCTGCATGGGTCCACAGAGATCCATATGTAGCAATTCCAAAGGACGTGAAATGGAGGCAACTAGTTTAACATGATGAGATGCTCGCTTCATTTTTCCTAATTGACGTGCCGAACCGCACAGACGTCAGATTGATCGTGTAAAGATTAGATTTCCGAAGTCCTTACAGGAGTTCTTTGTTCTGACTATCCAATATTCTGCACCGGTCAGCATGAAAGACCACCTGGAAGCCTTTGTCACAGAATTGGCCTATGCTGAACAAGTTATGGCGGAGACCTTCGACGTAAGAGACATCATTTATCGTCAGATTTCCAGAATGATGTTCCCAACTCCTAGTATGGGGGCTGAGTCGTTATTTCCGAATTTGACTTTTCCATTCGGTCTGTCTTTGTAGTTGCTCAGCAGCTCTTGTATTCCCGTCATGTGTTCGGCCGCCTCTCCTGTTCGTGCTGCCGCCGCCTCTTGCGCCGCCGCGAGAGTGGTTCTCCGCCTCCTGCTTCTTCCGCCGCGCGTCCCACTCCTCCTCAGTGAGATACAGCTTGCCCTCATGCTGTAGTGACGCCGGCGGTCCATCCAGCTCTTCTTCCGCCTCTGCAATCGCCTGGTGAGATCGGCGACCGTGAGCAACCAGAGTCGAGGTACCACATATGATGGATCTGCAAAAACAATTTAGAGTGCTTTAGGTACCCACTTGTAAATGGGTCCTCGTGGATTAGCAGATATAGTCTTAGGTTCAGATAATGTTCCTAACTTATCACTTTTAGTGACTTTAGCAACCCAAACCATCTTTAAAGATGTGGATTTGGTTTTGCCCGTGGTAGGAGACTTGGCCTTTTTGGCTTTTGTCTTCTTAGGCGGAGTCTTAGGAACCCATTTGGGTTGAACCTGGCAGGGAAGGTTAATTTCATCACGAACAAATGCTTTGATAGGCTTGATCTAGGAAAAGATCTTCTCATTGGATAGTCTCCTAAGGTGTTTTGTGGATTCTATCTTGACGGATACCTTAGGTGAGAACAAGCATGTATAGCGCCATATGCTTTCTAATGGCTGGATCTTGTTTCCTGCGGGTCATCCTAGAAGCATTTGTGTTAGAATGGATGTTTGGTTTCGTAGATGAAGAGCCTATTTCAAAGTTGGTGCTTCTGAAGATGATAGGTTTTAAAGAACAAGTAGAAGCAATTAATTTGAGAGATGAAATAGCTCTTCTTTTTATACGAGTGTCTTTTATTTTTACAGAAGGAGAAGATAAGCTTGTAACTTTAACATCTATGGGCTCCTTCTTAATATCTAGGCTAGACACTTTCGCCTTCAGTTTCTCTAGCTCAAGTACTACGCTCCCTGTCGATGTAGTAGATACAAAGTTAGAGTTAGTATTTTCAACATTTTTATTTTAGACTTACGATCTTTTGACGACGATTTTTCTTTCTTCACGTTTTCAGAATGATATTTTCTTTTGGAGAAGATGCATGAGAAATGGTGCTTGAGACGGAGGAAGCTTTGAGATTTTCCATCTCTTTTTGGAATTTAGTCTTTTCAGCTTCAAAATTCTCTATTTCTTTATCTAAGGCAATTCGTAATTCCTCTATTTTCTTAACTATATGAGGGATGTAGAAGGAATTTCAGAACAATGATGTTGAATTTCCTCATTTTTAGAATGATCTTCAAGAAAATTAACAGTTTCAAGGCTCCAGCCCTGGGAGATACCCAAGTTTTGTCGCGTTGATTCAGTTCGATGTATGAAAAGGGTATTTCAGCCCCTGTACTGGCTTGTCTCTTGGCTTCTTCTTCCTCACATATTACTTCTGAGTTGGTAAAGTTCATAAGAGAAGTTAGTCCGAGACCCATGTACGAGATATCATAAAGTTGTTTGCAATCAACTTTCTTGAGGTTATGTGGGTTCTCATAGCCTAAGCCATACCTATAGTCATAGAATTCTAAGTCCTTGGGCTGATTCAAGATATAGTTTGATCAGTATGTGCGCTTTTCACAACAAGATCTTCTAACTTCTTGATTTTAGTATATAGCTTCTTACGCTCATCTCCTAAGAGAGCATTATTCAAGTTCACCCGGTCTTCTAGGCATTGGCTTTTGCTTCGAATCTTCTTTTGAAGTTCTTCTCCTAAATTCCGTAAGATGTACGAAGTATCCTTGTCGGATTTAGAAAGTCTGCGTTCCATTTCTCACGTTGAAAGCACACGAAACTCGAAACTCCCCCTATTTTGGGTCAACCTTGTGTTGAGATCGGGGAGTCTGATGTGAGGTTTGGAGAGGTGAACACGGTTGGCAACTTCGATCATTGATGTAGTGGACACGGTTGGCAACTTCGGTCCTTGATGATGTGGACAGGGTTGGCAACTTCATCCTTGATGATGCTTGAATCATGTGTCGTTCGGTCCTCGGTCCTTGCTTCTTCTTCCGGAAGCAAGGGGATTGTGAAAGTTGAGGAGAGGGCTCGGGGTTTAGCCATCTTCTCCGTTTCGCTAGATTCGTCTTCTCCGAATGGAAGTTATCTGGTTCGGCCTCGAAGAAGCGTCTCTAGTTCTAGAAGAAGGTAGGCTGTCTCTTTCTTTTGCTAAATCTTCGAAAGCAGAGTTCGAAGTGATGGTTGGATGATCTTTTTGAAAGCGTCCACTTCACACACCTAAAATCACTAAAAAGCTCCCCCGATGATTTAGTCGTTTAAAAGATTCAAGGAGAGTTCATGATTCTAAAGTACACTCTAAAAGCATAAACGTGAATTATAACAGTTAAAATTAGTCCCCCTTAAATTCATATTACTCCCCTCAACTCATGCTCATTGGAAACATATAACGAAGTGATTCCAAAGTAATAGAGTAATTTTTCATTAGAGTAATTTTTCATTCTCCCCCTTAATTCATGTTTTCGTACACTAAGAATCATGACTCCCCCTCAATAGTGCCCATATAGTGTTTAACAATTTCGCAAAGATATACATATTCACCAAGATATGAGAATTTAAACACATATGACACAACGAGTAGTACGTATGTAATCATTTCAGCATATATGCATGAACCCCTAAGCATGCATACTAAAATTGCGTAACCATATAAGCAAGAAATATTTCGCTTTTAAACAAGTCTGTGCCGATGCATATGCAAATGGATTTGAAAATGTGCGAAATCTTTCATCCATAAGAAAAAATGCAAAGTAAAAATAAATGCAAAAATACAAGAAAAAATTGCATGAAAAATATAAAAAATATGCAAAGAAAAATAAAAGTAAAGAAAAATTTTGAAACAAGACTATACGATATTTATATTTATTATTATTATTTTTTATTTTTCCTTTTTTTTTGTTTTGGGGTCAGATTACGTCACTTCGATCATTTCCTCGCAAATATTTCACATGACACATAGAATAATAATTGCCGTCAAGTCATGTCGTCAAACTAAAGTCCTTAGTTCATAGAGAGATCCATTTCAACAACTCTCACGAGGTTCCTAGCGCTCAATTATTTTTATCATGGAATTTATATACTAGATATATCACTCATGTCAACACAAGCAAAATTATATCAATTAACCTGCTATCAAGGCGCTTTTAATCATTTTACCGAGCGACGAGAGACGTCGATTCGGAATCAAAGTACTTAGGGATTTAGTATTTTGGTTCTGACTTAGAAGGGAAGGAGAATATTAAGGAATCGTGGACAAAAGATCTTCTTCCTTTTATTCGTCGTCCTCTTCAACGGCATTATATTTTTCATCCTTTTATCTTTTTCATATTATTTTACATTTGCTCAAGCTGAAGCTCCGCTTCTCTACGAGGCTGAGAGATTATCTAAGACGAAGTTCTTCTTGTTGGTTCTCAGGCCGATACTGTGCTCCTCTTCTTTTAATCCCTAGAGAGGTTTCAAAGATTATCGATTTGTAGAAGTTCACAGTTATGGAATTCGAACCCAAGGCCGTGCTCCTCTTCTCGTTGTCTCGATATAAGACCAGATTATCGTTGGAGAAATTCACTTCGTGGTGCTCCTCTTCCAGCCGTTCTGACGAGTATACAAGATTATCGAAGGAGAAGTTCACAGCAAGATCCGTGCCCTCTTCTTATGATTTCTAGAAGATTTCAATAATTAGGAAGGCAGGTTCTTTTGGACTATTTATTGTGCGATCCTCGTGTGCGTTTCCCACCTCCTTTTGTCATCATTTTCTTCTTTTTCTTTCGTCGCCTTTTTCTCCCCTTCCTTTTCTCGTTTATGCAACCCTCCGAAATTTATGAGTTATGGTTGAGGCTTGATCAGGATACAAATGAAGAAAAGGATATCGGAGAAGGCTCAAAAGGGATGACTAGAGGAATAATTTCAAGGATGATGTTTTGATTTTGGCCAAGTGAGGAATTTCCTACGTGCCCTAATCATTTTCCTAACAATCTAATGCAAGGCAAGTATGAGGCCAAGAAATACAAGTAAGACAAGCATTTGATGTGTGACTCGCTCAAGGATAAAATCCAGAAAAATAATAAGGCTCCAAATCTCACATATATGATGTGGCTTTGTGTATAGTGGAACAAACGAGTGACCTTTCGACAAAAGAATGCGACTAGACAGACAATATAAGCAAATAACCAGTCATATATCAAGGAAAGATTTTTGTGAACAAATCAAAGTAGATCGAGTAATCGTCATTCCCCATTTTTCTTGTTTATTTAATTTTGTTTTTCAAAACAACCCATGAAAAGAAATTTTTTTTTATTTAAGAAGAAAAAAATGAAGACGCATGAGAATAAAATAAAAAAATTAAAAATGCATGGTTGTTTTTATTATTATTATTAATATTTATAGCTATATGCGTAAAATGCATGATAAATGTTTGAAAACATTTTGGCACTTAACAATTCAGCTCAGATGCATAACGTACCAAATTGTAATCCCTAAGAAAATTAATAGTGACTCATCCTAAAAATTTAGCACTTAAAAGAAATGTGTAGGGAATTGTTGTAGTTGCTCTACCGCTCGCCCTTGATCATGTATGTGGAGCAACTACCATCGGAGTACCATACATGAGGAAAACTGCAAAACTATCGGGACTTTGGTACCCATTGTTGTGTGGGTCCTCCCTTATTAGCAGAAAACGAGTTAGTCGTAAATCGTGTAAAATTAGATTTTGATCCTATGTTGGTCGATGAATTAGTCTTAGGAATCCATTTTGAGTAGGACTATGTGACTTGATATCAGACATAGGAATCCATTTTTGCATGACTTTACACGGATATGAAAATTCAGCTTTTGAGAATGTGCTCCTAGAATGTCTATTTTTAATGATCTTCTCATTGCCTAGTCGTAATAAATGTTTTTTGGATTTGACTTTGACTGAATATTTCATGGAAGAATATGAGCAAATAGAATGATGAGCATGTAAACCAGATGTATCATATTTCCTAATGGAGAATGCACATTTTTCACATAATGATTATAAGAATTTCAAAAATGTTCAAGTCTAGGCTTTTTAAGTAAAACATTAGTAGAATCATTTGAAACACACGATGAAGTTTGTGCGCTAGAACTTGACTTATTTTCGTGAAAAATTTTCTTTTCGGAGGAAAAGCCACCTTCAAAATTTGTACTTCTAAAATTGGTAGGCTTTAATGAACAAGTAGAAGTAACGTCTTTAAAAATTGGAGTATTTGATCTATTGGCGCTCAAAGACTCCTTTTTCTTTCTTACCTGCTTAAAGATTAGCTTTTCTTGTGAGGAAGCTTTGAGATTAGATATTTCTAATAAAAGCGCAATCTTTTCTGCTCAAAATTCTGTCTTTCCGTTTCTAATATAGAATTAATCCTCTATTTTCTTAAGAATAGGAGGTATATCGACGGAAGAAGAATTTTCAGAATGATGAGATTTTGCTTCCTCGGTCTTAGAAGTCGCAGGAAGGTCTTCTTATTGTTTAATCCTAGAGTATAGCCGCGTACGTTCTTCACCTAAGAAAGCATAGTTATTTTGAGCAGTGCTCTTCTCGGCTTGGTCTAGACTCTTTCTTAATTCACTAATCATAGAATTAGATTTATCTATTTCGGCTTCTAGACTAGTGATCTTTTTGTTCTAAACTTCTAGTCTACACTTAAGGAGACCTTTCTCGTCTAAATTCCTATGTAGACACCTATGGTTGTTGTCTAGCTTGTCCTCAAGTTCCTTCACTATCGAACTATGTGTCTCTAGTTGAATATGCTTAGTCTCACTAAAATTCAAGCTCTTAGTTAGTTCATCAATTTTAGCATTAGAGCTTCTAAGTTCTAATTCGAGACTAGCTATTTTTTCCTAAGACTTAGATAATTTGTCCTCTAACTCACCTGTACTTTTCTGCTCATTTTTCATGATAGATACCTAGTTTGTAAGGATTCTAACATGTTAAACAACGTAGAGTTAGAAATCACTGCCTCCTTAGAGGATGTGTTAGTTTCATCTTCGTGTGCCAAAGCCAAGTGCGTCTTTTGTTCGGAGTTTGTAGTCTCTTGCTTCTTTCAGCGTGACTTGGTCTTTGTGGACTTCTTTAACTCCTTCTCAATTAATCGTAGTTGATGCCCCAACTCCTTCAGATGTTCATCAAAGTCGGAGCCAGTCTCGCCGGATGGAGTAATTGAGTAGGTGTCCATTTTGGTTTTAAAATGTTTATTTATTTATTTCTATAATTTTGTTGGATATTTGGATCGTAACGTGTTTTGTGATTTGGATTTTTTTAATACTGATTAAAATATTTGGCTTTTAGAATTTCAGTTTCGAAAAGATTTTGGTTATAATTTTGATTTAAAAATTTAATAGTATATACCAAAAACTTTTTCTATAATGTGCCAATTTCAGGTTACTGTTTTCGATTGTTGTTTTTCTATCGATAATTGTTTTCGATTGTTAAATTTTTTTATTGGTTACTGTTGTTTTTTTATTAGTATGTTTCTCGATCGAAAAAAAAAATCGAATGTTGTATGAAATCGAAAAATATTCGATGGTGTATATGAAAGAGGAGAAAAAAAATTTCGATTGCTTTAGAAATTCATGCAACGTTCAATGCAACGTGATGATAGTGAAAAGATGATGTCGTGATGACTAAGTTTTGGTATGCATTCACGTGTACATCATTGGAGAATGTGAAGAAAATTTTCGATAGCTATTCCAATTGTTTGCGATGATGTGTAACGCCTACAAAATTGATTGTGCGATGATGACTAATGATTATGTAATGATATGCAGAATTTTTGTCTTTTAGCATTTGAGAAGTTTTCGATCATAAGCACACGGAGTAGTTTCTCGATCATAATTACATGGTGCTTTTCATTGTGAATAGTATTTGTTTCTCGATCACATACGACAATCAAAGTTTTTCGATCGTAAGTAACGTACTATTTTCTATTGCTATTTTATTCGCTCATTTACTGAGCAGACTTGCGATCAATAGCTATGTTCGATGGCTTATTATTTTTGATCGTAAAATAGATTTAGTCAATTTCGATGATAACTAATTTCAAACAGTAGTGTCGAAAATCTTTTACTGAAGCTTACGAACACTTGCAGAAAAGTCAGAATTCAACTAAAAACAATTAATCATGCAGATTAAGCATGGGTTATTGATCGAAAATCATAGAATAACAGTTCTAACACATAATCGAACCAGAAAACAACAAATCATATCAAATTTTGCAGAAATAGGATGAATTTTACGAAGAACACGAACAACACAATTCATCACAAATCCGAACGAAAACAGCAAATCAATCTACCAAAGTCTGAGTAATCGATCGAACACTCAATTCAGCACAATCAAAGTAAATCAGTACAATTTATGAAAAATCATATTAAGCGTGAAAAACAATTTTCGATCAAAACTTCAAAATTCGCCAAACTTTGTGGTTCGATCAAACGAAAACAAGCTCAGATCAATTAGAAACATATAATCGAGCCTCAATAATAGTAAAACAAGTCGAATTGAATCACATTGAATTTAGCGATGAACAGTAACATTTACGCGGTGAACAGTAACTCGCGATGAACAGTAACTCAAGAAAATAAAATTTCAGATTTCCAAAAGTCGATCCTAATTTCGATTCAAATCCTAACACGCCTAGCTCTGATACCAATTGTTAGGACCCCAATTACTCCAACCTAGATCGAATTTAGATGAATCGAATAGTAAATCTAAGAAATTCGAAGCTAACGTATGAGATTTACCATTGAACCGTGGAGAGAATAACTTGGAGCTCAAGCAAGGGTCGGCTAATTTTTCTCTTTAAAATTTTCGATTCTAATTTTCCAATCTGATTTTCCTTGTACAACGCACTTCTTATTTCGTAAGGCGTTCACTTATATATACCACCTTGTGGTATATTTACAGAAGTAGTCCTATACAATGACTAATTACCATTTAGCCCAAGACTACTAATTTGCATAGCAAGACTAAGACAACTATTTAATTGAACACAATTAAATAGTTCCAACAAATGTCCCCACCTCACCCGATTCAGATTTACTACAGAACACTGAACAACTCCCATGGTCGTTGAGGAAGTACCTTCAGAATCGCTCAATCCAAGTGCAGAAATGGAACTACCTCAATCTAATGAACAAACTGAGATTTTCGAAAATCTCGACCCACAAATGGCTCATGCATCTACTTCAGCTTTGCCTCACTAGCGCAAGTGGACTCGAGCACATCCGGTTGATCATATTATTGGTAATCCATCTTGTGGAGTACGGACAAGACATCAACGTAGTCTATTTAGTTGCTTCTTAAGCCAAAATGAGCCAACTAAGGTATCAGACGCACTTAAAGACCCGAATTGGATAATAGCAATGCAAGACGTAATCAACCAGTTCGAGCAACTCCAAGTGTGGACATTAGTCCCTCGTCCGCATGGGAAAACAATTATCGGAACGAAATGAGTGTTTAAGAACAAAACGAATTAAGATGGAGAAGTGATCCGGAATAAAGCTAGATTGGTTGCGAAGGGCTACAACCAACAGGAAGGCATTGACTATGACGAGACATATGCCCCGGTTGCCCGAATCGAAGCCATCCGCCTTTTCTTGGCTTATGACAGAGATGCAATTCGTCTTAGGACTTCAAGTCAGGCAGCTCGAAGATGACATCTTCATAAGTCAGACGAAATACATCAAGAACATTCTGAGGAAGTTCCATCAAGATCAGAGCAAGCCTTTCAGCTCTCCTATTTCAACAAGCTGGAAGTTGGATGCCGATCCCACTAGAAAAGCGGTCGACATCGCACTCTATCGCAGCATCATTGGCTCTCTTCTCTATCTCACCTCAAGCCGGCCGGATATTATGTTTGCCACCTGTCTCTGTGCCCGTTTCCAAGCCGAACCAAAGGGTTTCACATGCTTGCGGTCAAGCGGATTCTGCGCTACCTCAAGGGCACCTCAACCTTAGGTTTATGGTATCCTAAGGGCACAAATTTTGATTTGATTGGCTACAATGATGCTGATTATGCAGGTTGCCGGATGGACAGGAAAAGCACCTCCGGTAGCGCTCAATTTCTAGGCAAAAAGTTAGTCTGCTAGTCATCCAAGAAGCAAAACCGCGTCTCAATGTCGACGGCTGAGGCTGAATACGTTGCGGCTGCCAGCGGTTACTCGCAAATGCTATGGATGCGGACTCGGCTTCGCGATTATGGGTACAACTTAAATAATATACCCATTTACTGTGATAGCCAGAGTGCCATTGCGATTACGTGTAATCCTGTTCATCACTCACGCACAAACACATAGATATTAGATATCATTTTATAAATGATCACGTAGAAAAGACACGATTGACATGTATTTCATGAACACGGAGTTTCAACTAGCGGACATTTTCACCAAGGCATTGGATGAAAAAAGTTTCCAATTTCTTGTCGGAAAATTAGGCATGTTGAATCTTCCGTAATATGTGCTTTACGTGCTCTTATGTGCTTTCATATGTCTTATTCTATGTGTTTTCACTTTTAAATGCTACATTTTGCGTGAAAATAAAAAAAGAGAAGAAAAATAAATAAATATGGTATGATAAGAAAATAAAAAAAAATTCCAATATACTATACATATAGGTATATTATTAGGGAAATGACGATATCTTTAGGATGGTCGATCTAGTGTGGCGCCCCGCCATCCCCTAGTCTATTCTACGTTATCCTACGTGTCTAATAAAGTAATAATTCAGATGACTTGCCAAAATACGTAATAAAATTTTTCCATTATGATATCAGAGTATACTTTACATGTCAAAAGAATACTTCCAATTCTACATACACTGGGAGTGCGTTTATGCGCAGCAAAAGTAGTCTAAGTCGCCCAGCCACACAGGTCGTCATCCATGTATGCTCTTCCTTCAAAAGTCGCTGGAAGCTTTCAAAAGATGTCTTGCCATCAGACGATCACGTATCGTGGTCGTGTGAACCTACAACACATAATGTAAGGGATGAGCCGCCGTGGCTCAGTAAGCAGAAACTATGCATGATGTGCACGTGTCAACCCTGCAACGGCAATCCGCGCCGATGCACCTATCATTCCTACTATCTTTACTCAGGGCCCTCGGCTAGCTAACTATGCACCGTAAAGAGCTCTATCGTAAATTCGTGACAGTGACCTACGCTGGGTAGCCTACGCTAGGTTCCCTAGGTCGCACCCTCCCAGGTCGATCCTTCCCGATAATATCTTTGGTACATCAACACCATTAGGGCATCAACCCTATCATACCATCGGCAACGCATCAACGTTGTCCGTAAATCCATCGTCGCATCAATGCCGTCTTGGTGCCATAGATGCCGCCCTTGACTTAACTATGAGTCGACAACAAATGCCCACATCGGCAAGTATCGATCGATTTCAAGCGATATACAACATGCATACTCAACCCGCACCCCATATGTTCGTGCATGCTCGTGAATATGCAACATGAAACAATGCTAACTCCTTACCGTGCATAGGCATATAAATTGCTTCACGTTATTCAGGTAAGCACAGAGGCACATAAGTTGCATAAATTAGGCACGCATAATATATTATGTGTTATAGTTGAAGTGGAGTTTCCACTTACCCGTCGTCCGTGCTATGCTAATTCTTAACTCTGGGGATCTCCTATGGTTCGACCCTTAAAACAGATAGAAATGTTGTTGTATCAGTGCACGATCCATCTTAAATAGCTATGTTGTCATAAATTTAATATATCATTTCGCTAAGCCCTTAATCACCCGATTTTCTTGTCTACGTTTACTAATACCCAGTTGTAACATGTGTGATGTGGACTCAACTACGATGGGCTGGAAAAAAGCAAAATAAAATAAGGCCCAACAAAGCCCATAAAGAAGGAGGCCCATAGTGAAATATCTGAATGGGGGGAAGAACCTGCAGGGACCTTGCGGGTAGAAGTTTGGACCGGACAAAAGGAAGAAGGACCACTGTATACAAAGGTGTAGGAACGTTGGAAGGAAGGAAAGACATCTGCAGAGACGCGTGTCGCTCTTTTACAGGAAGATATTACTGAACAAATCACAGTGATCATCGCAGAAGTCATTCCTTCAAGCAATCAATCATCCTTCCTAAGCGCCCTAGGTGGTACGTCCCCCGAAATTCGGGAACCTGGCAGCAGATAGGCGGCGGGGAGCTGATATAAAAGGAGGACTTGGCCATATTTCTTCATCATCATCATTTTCTCTACAAAAGCATTCGTATAGCATTTTCTCTTTAGATACCTTAAACATGTTTTCCACATTTCAGGAGTGAAAGTGAGGATTATATGAGTGTGTAACGTTTTACTACCTAGTGAAAGACAGTTCCCCGCCTTAGAGGTGCCGACAGCTACGCCCTCTGTCAAGGTTAGCGCCTTGATAAATGGGCTTCGAGACGGAGATTTCTTCGCGTCCCTCTCCAAGAGGCCACCACCGACTTTCGAGGACCTGTTGCTAAGGGCCGACAAGTACATCAACTTGGAAGAAAGTAAGATGGCCAAAGCGCAAGAGGAAAAGCAGATAGCCACGCCGAAGAAGGAAGGGACCATGAGAAGTCAGGGGCAGGGGAAGCCGCCTCCGCGACTGCCTCATAGAGAGCCTTGGGGATCTCCACCCAGGGCCCCTCGTAGGTTTACACCACTACGTGCTAATCCAGAGGAGGTCCTAGCAGTGGCAGGACGACATCCAGCTTTGAGGAAACCCCTCGCCGGATCTTCAGGACCTTCTAGACCCTATTCCAATTTATATTGCCGTTACCATAATGAATATGGGCACCACACTAACAATTGTTATCATTTGAAGGATGAGATAGAGAGGCTCATACAGGCGGGGCACCTGAAGGAGTTCGTAAAGCAGGGACCTGAGCCCAGTCCCCGGAAAAACGAAAAAGAAGAAGGAGGACCTGCGCCGGTCAAGGGTAGGCCGTTGCCTCCACCAGCGAACAAGGGCCCCCCAGGACCATCCAGAACCCCTATCCTGATTATTGTTGGAGGTCCCAGCAGTGGAGATTCTAACCGAGCTAGGAAGTCCTATGCTAGGACCACGGGGAACTCCAACCATGGGGATTGGTAGGGCACACTGACGCTATCGCAAACGTACAGTTTGGACCGGAAGACGAGACTCACGTTGCCAGGCCACACAACGATGCCTTAGTCATAACAACTGATATTGCCGGATATGATGTGTCCCGAGTCTTCATAGACGGGGGAGTTCGGCCGACATCATATTTCTTGACTGTTTCAGGAAAATGGATTTGGGAACAGATCTGCGGCCAGTTTCCACCGCGCTATACGGGTTTGGAGGACCAGGGATACAACCCGTGGGGGAGGTGACGCTGCCCGTTGGAATGGGGATAGACCCAATTCGAATCGTGAAAATGATCAACTTCCTGGTGGTTGATATCGCCTCCTCCTATAATGTCATTCTGGGACGACCCGCCATCAACGAATTTAGAGCAATTCCCTCCACCTATCACTTGAAGATCAAGTTCCAGTGGGGGAGCATGTCGGTGAGATCTGGGGGACCAGCAAAGCTCCCGCCGATGCTACGCCGATGAAGTCAAAGCAGTGGCCAAAGAAAAGGAGATTGCCCGAGAAGGGAGTGGTCGTGATAAGAGGATCAAAATCGAGGGAGGGGGACCTACGAGCTTGCAGCCTAAACCAGACGAGGACCTCGTCAGGGTGGAACTGTACCCTGACCAGCCAGGAAGAACCACCAAAATAGGAACGCATTTGGGGGAGCAAGCCACAAAGGAGCTCGTGGGATGTTTACAAAGGAACGCCGATCTGTTTGCATTTTCCCCCGGAGACATGATAGGAATCCACCCCGATATAGCCAAACATCATCTGAATGTCCTACCAGGCGCTAAGCCTGTTAAACAGAGGTTGAGGACGTGCGGAGCAGAAAGAGCACAGGTCCTGAAGGAAGAAGTGGACAAGTTGCTTCAGGCAGGACATATCCAGGAGATTCAGTTCCCCACTTGGTTGGCTAACACCGTCTTGGTAAAGAAGGGAAATGGGCAGTGGAGGATGTGCATCGACTTCAGGGATCTCAACAAAGCCTGCCCTAAGGATCACTACCCTCTGCCCAGAATAGACCAGCTTGTGGACTCTACCTCGGGATGCGAGGCCCTTAGCATGATGGATGCATACCAAGGTTATCACCAGGTAAGTCTCGATTCAAATGATTTTGATAAAGTTTGCTTCGTAACACCAGGGGGAACATATGGGTACGTCCGAATGCCTTTCGGACTCAAAAATGCGGGAGCAACATACCAACGGATGGTGGATAAGGTCTTCAAGCACCAACTAGGTAGGAACATGGAGGTGTACGTGGATGACATGCTCGTAAAGTCCGTACATCTCACCGATCATACCAGGGACCTGGAAGAAGCGTTCAAAGCAATCAGAGGGAGCGGAATGAGGCTCAATCCGGAAAAATGTGCGTTCAGAGTAAGATCGGGGAAGTTCCTCGGCTATATGGTTACCCAACGAGGCATCGAGGTCAACCCCACGAAAGTAAAAGCTATTTTGGAGATGCAACCTCCCCAGGGCATCAAGGAGGTCCAAAGGCTCACGGGACGATTGGCAGCCCTCAGCAGATTTATCTCCCACTCAGCAAAAAGGAGCCTGCCTTTCTTCAAGGTGCTACGGAAGAACAAACAATTCGAGTGGACTGCGGAATGCCAGCAAGCCTTTGAAGAATTGAAGAAGTACCTCCACAACACACCCCTCTTAACTAAGCCCTTGAGGGGGGATGTGTTGATACTATACTTCTCCGTAGGGGACCACGCGGTAAGCTCCGTCCTATTAAGGAAGACGGGACCTCCCAGAAGCCCATCTACTTTGTAAGCAAGATATTGCTGGACGCTGAAATTAGGTACTCCGAGCTCGAGAAGGCTGCCTTAGCAGTGATGACCTCCGCCCGCCGACTCCGACCATACTTCTTGTCACACAAGGTGAACGTACGAACTAATTTCCCGCTGAAGCAAACGCTGGACAGACCAGACCTATCAGGCAGAATGGTGAAGTGGGCCGTCAAACTAGGGGAGTACGATGTAGAATTTGAGAGAAGGACAGCCGTGAAGGCCCAGGCCCTTTCAGATTTCATCCTCGAAACTACGAAGGGACCTCCAGAGGGCCGATGGAAAGTGTATGTGGATGGGTCCGCTACTTCGCAAAAATCAGGAGCTGGGGTCCTCATCATCAATCCGGAAGGAGAGGAGCTCCGTTTCGCCATCACGTTCCACTTTCAAGCCTCCAACAACGAGTCGGAGTACGAAGCCCTCCTTCATGGCCTGCGGATTACGAGGGAGCTGGGAGCACGAAACATTACTCTGTTCTCAGACTCACAGCTGGTGGTACAGCAAGTGAAAGGGAACTACGAAGCAAGAGATGAAAAGATGGTTGAGTATGGTAAGAAAGTTGAGGAGCTAACAAAAGCTTTCGATTCTTGTGAGATTGTGCAGGTCCCCAGGGAGGAAAATCACAAGGCTAATTATTTGGCAAAGGCCGCTAGTGCAGGGCCAGCTCTTAAGGAAGAGGGTATCACATACCTCGCGGTGGATAAGGAGAGAAGGGGAGTTCGTGGCGGACATACAAGAAAGTGACGATTGGAGAGCCCCCATCCTAGCCATCTTAAGAAACTCCAGCCAGAAAGACAAAAGGGGATACCGACAGAAGTTCTGCCTGATAGATGGGTGCCTATTTAAGAAATCTTTTGTACATGCATACGCCCGATGCCTCTCCAAAGAGGAAGGGAAGAAAATACTCGAAGAGATCCATGAAGGATGCGCGGGGGATCATGCAGGGTACAAGTCCCTCACTAGGAAGGTGGTCAGAGCCGGGTATTTCTGGCCCAATCTCATCAAGGATGCCAAGGACCTAGTCCGAAGGTGCATTAACTGCCAGAAATATGGTCCCAGAATCCACGTCCCCGCTGAAGCTTTGGGGACCATGCATTCTCCCTGCCCTTTCGATAAATGGGGGATCGACATCGTCGGTCCCTTTCCTCGAGGAAAGGCGCAAAAGAAGTTCATTATTGTGGCATTGGACTACTTCAGCAAATGGATCGAAGCTAAGGCTGTGGCGCGGATAGATGAAGCAAAAGTGATTGAGTTCCTATGGAAGAACATCTGTTGCCGATACGGAGCTCCCAGGATCCTCATTTCCGACAATGGAACCCAATTCTGTGAAGCCAGGACGCGAAGGTTTTGTGAAGGCATGAAAATAACACAGAGGTTTGTCGCGGTGGGACATCCCCAAGCCAACGGGCAGGCCGAAGTCTCCAATAGAACCATCCTCAGGGGGATCAAGGCCCGACTCGAACAAGATGGAAACAAATGGGTGGAGGCGCTGGACGCTGTCCTTTGGGCATACAGAACAAGCCCCAGGGAAGCAACCGGAGAAACTCCATTCGAACTGGTGTATGGGTCGGCCGCCGTGATACCAGCTGAAATTGGCATTGAGACACACCGAATGATGGCGTATAACGAGCAGGAGAACGTGCGTTAAGAAGGGAAGACCTGGACCTTGTCGAAGGAATGCGAGAAGAGGCCCATGTGAGAACGGAGGGGTACAAAAGCCGCATAAAAGCAATGTACGATCGAAGAATCCGACCCAGGGGATTTCAACAAGGGGATCGAGTACTCCGAAGAGCCGACGTCCTACGGCCCCTAAAGAAAATGGAAGCCCCCTGGGAAGGGCCCTACCGGGTGACGAAGGTACTGGGAGGTGGAGCCTACGAGTTGGAGGATGCCAAGGGAAGGTCCCTGCCCCGCCCTTGGAATATCTCCAACTTGAAAAAGTTCTATGTATAATAACAATATGTATGATGAGGGAGGAGACGTACTCTTTTTCCTTCATCTGGGATTTTTGCCTCAAAGGGAGGTTTTGCCCAGATAAGGTTTTAACGAGGCGTACCTCCCCTATGGAATATAAACGTTTTGTTATAACAGAGTGCACTCATAGTTGATATCAAAGGTCGAAGGACCTGCGACGTACAATGACATCAAAGGCTAACAACCTGCGACGTGAAACTATACCACGGGTCGACGGACCTGTGGCGTACAATGACATCAAAGGCTAAATAGCCCGCGACGTGAAAAGATGCCTAAAGGTCGACGGACCCGTGGCGTACAAAGACATCAAAGGCCGATAGCCTGCGACGTGAGATGATGCCAAAGACCGACGGGTCGGCGGTGTACCCGACATCAAAGGCCACAGGTCTGCGACGTGAAAGATGCCTATGAGGGCGTACAAGATACCGCCGCCGACGGGCTGTGGCATACAGGACATCAAAGGTCCCCAGTAAGGCCTGCGACGTGTATAGGTACCTTAGCGTAGCTGGCGCTATATCCAGGGTAAAACGGTGGGATAGTCCCCCACTTTTTAAGACCTTCGGACTTACATTATTGAATTCGCTAAGGACAAAGAGAGCCTAGCGTCTAAGTAACACCTTTAAGTAAGGACGACGGTCCTTACAACCAAAGGCACGTAAAATTTACACGCGATTCACGAGTTTAACAAGGTGCTGATGAAGATCGACAAAGTTCAACAGAAGAGAAATACTTAATAAAAGAGGTCCTATATTACAAGGAAAAGGGGGACCACAGCGAAAACATGCGAAAGCAGGGGAGTTAAGCCCCCCCACCAAAAAAGTAACATCCTAAAACCATCCGCAAAGGCATGAAAGGAAAAGGGTCCATTACACAATACAAAAAAAGGAAAATTAGACAGAGGAGTCCACGGGAGGGTAGAAAACTACGCCAGGGAGGTCGGAGATATCGGCCTGGGCGAGAACTGCCATGTGCTTCTCAGCAGAGGGGCGCCAGAACAAGGGGTTTTCCTCAGCCATCGGATCCCCTTAAAAGAGGCAGGGAGAGGAAGGTCCTTGAGGGCGGCGACTGCAGCAATGCCAGCTGATCCTGCACGATGGCCCCCCAGAAAGTAGTGCTGCATGAAAGGGACGAAGTCCCTGAGGGAAATAGGGTCCCCCAGATATGACAAACGCCAATCTTTGGCCAGATCCTCAAGGAACTTCTGGCCGGCTGCGGTCGATAGGAGGTGGCGCTGACAAATCTGGGCGCCCTTTGCCTTCATGGCCTCCAGTTCGGCCGGCCCGTGGACCTCCGTCATACGGATGAAATCTTCATCCCACTTGGCTCTCTCTTTGGCAAAGGAGCTCTTGAGCTCCTCCTCACGTAGTTTCAGAAGGGCCGCATGGTCTTCTTTCTCCTTCTCTGAAGAATTGAGCAGCTCCTCATACCGCTTGGCCAGCTCGGTTTTTTCCTTCTCCAGTCCTTCCTTCTCACGATCGGACTTGGCTTGAATCTCCTCGACTGTTTTTTCACGGGCGGCCAGACTGGCCTGAACTTGCTCTAGCTGCTCCTGAAGGGACCTGATGCGCCCCTCCAACTCAGGCACCAACGAACTCTCAGAACTCTTCACAGACACCAGACCTATCACCTAGGTACCACGAAAAGAAAATCCTAAGACCAGAAAAACAGAGAAGGCATAGGCTACTCGAAGGAACTCTCAAAACAAAACAGACAGGAAGGAGCATCCACTAAGAGCGACCAAAGGCATACCTTGGAAAGATGATAGGCAAGCTCTGCCTCATTCTCTGCGGGGGATCTTTTGGCAAATACCTCCTTGTCTTCTATGGGGACCAAGTTGCTTAACGCCCCCAACCCAACTCTAGCCACAGAATCTCCAGAAGGAGGTGGACTCCCTCGCTGAAGCCCTTCCTGAGGAGCTTCAACCTGAGCCTCACCTCCCTCGCCTTCAGTGAGGGGTAACTTCTTCTTAGACTTTTTGGCGGGTTTTGCCAAAGAGCCCGCTTTTCGCTTCGCCTTGGGAGCTGAGGGAGCTGGAGGCAGGTCAGAGGTCCCCGAATCCTTGGTAGGGGACTGACCAACCTCAGCGCGAATGTCTAGGGCCCCCGGAAGCAGTGGGAGATCAGAAACTGAAGCAGGCCTCTCAGCACCAGGAGGTGGGGGAGCATTCCCTTCTTCTATATTTGCCAACAGATTAAGCCATGAGCCTGTCATCCCTGCACCCAACAACCACAAATAAGGAGTTAGCAAAAGCAACAATACCAGAAAAACATTAAGATATAACCACAACTACAGATACCCTCGAAAGAAAGGCCGGCGGAGAAAGGCGAAAACCCAAAATGGTGCAAAACCCCTGGGAACCTGACTAAGGAGGAAGGGTTTAAGAAGCCATTCTCTTTGGCATGAGCGTTCAAAAAAGACAGGGCTCTCAAATTCCTCTTCGAACATTTGCCAGAACCACGGGGAGGAGCACCATGCACCCACCTGTTACAAGGAAAATCCCACGAGCCGACTGGAGACTCCACGAAGAAGTACGACCCATGCCAGTCCTTATCCATCTTATGATTTTTACCAAAAAAATGGGTCTCCCCCCCAAGCTGGAAGAAATAGAGGAAAGATAGAAGAAGGCACCGTGAAGCTTGAGCGAAAACTGGGAAACTACCAAGTCAGGGGAAGGAACGCCTCCCGCAGCTCGCACCGCCACGAAGAACGATATAAGAAGGCGAATGGCGGAGGGTTGAAACTGATTCAAAGGGACCTGGAAGGCCCTGGATACTTCAGAAAGGAAGAGAGGAACGGGGAAGCGCAATCCGGCCTTGACTTGGGCTTCCCAAAACGCTAAACACGAAGGAGGAGGACGGTCAGCCCTCTGATCCGGCAAAGGCATCCTCACTGTATAACCCTCGAAAACAAAACCCCCCTCCACCAAAGCATCCAGACCCTTCTGCGAACATGTTGAGGCTTTAAAAACACTAAGAGTGGCCCCGATAGAAGAAGAAGGGGCAGACCTAGGGTTTGGAAGGGACAACGACCCAGAAAGCGCGGCCGAATCCTGAGTATCGGCCAACGACCCAACAGATCTGGCTTCGCCCTGCGAGTGGGAAGCCATGGCAGAAGCAACGGCCGAGCGGGTTCGAGGACGATTGCTGGTTTGGGGCGCGACGGAGCGCTGTGTACGAGCTTCTAGACGGGAAGTGGGCTGTGAAATCGGAGGAGTAGATGATGTATCAGAGGAAATCGACTGATGGGAGCGAGTAGAGGAAGACGAATGGTTCGCTGAAGCTGTGACGGTGGAAGCCATAGATGCGAAGAAGAAAGATGAAATAAACAGAGAAAAGAAAAGAGAAACATACCTGTTAAATGGCGAAGTACCCTTTCAAAAAATAGGGAATAAACTTCCAGAAGCCCCTCTTAAAAAAGGGAGCAGTTCCCGAGGTATTGAAAGGAGGTGCTAAAAGGGGACGTCCTTTCAAGGAAGCACAACGGACGGTCTTTGAAAGGGAGGTACAAATTTGAACTTATCATTTTTTACTCTAATTCACTTTCGGTCCCCAAAAATAAATTAGAGCAGGGGAGTGGTTGATGTGGACTCAACTACGATGGGCTGGAAAAAAGCAAAATAAGATAAGGCCCAACAAAGCCCATAAAGAAGGAGGCCCATAGTGAAATATCTGCATGGGGGGAAGAACCTGCATGGACCTTGCGGGTAGAAGTTTGGACCGGACAAAGGGAAGAAGGACCACTGTATACAAAGGTGTAGGAACGTTGGAAGGAAGGAAAGACATCTGCAGAGACGCGTGTCGCTCTTTTACAGGAAGATATTACTGAACAAATCACAGGGATCATCGCAGAAGTCATTCCTTCAAGCAATCAATCATCCTTCCTAAGCGCCCTAGGTGGTACGTCCCCCGAAATTCGGGAACCTGGCAGCAGATAGGCGGCGGGGAGCTGATATAAAAGGAGGACTTGGCCATATTTCTTCATCATCATCATTTTCTCTACAAAAGCATTCGTATAGCATTTTCTCTTTAGATACCTTAAACATGTTTTCCACATTTTAGGAGTGAAAGTGAGGATTATATGAGTGTGTAATGTTTTACTACCTAGTGAAAGACAGTTCCCAGCGCCCCGTGGACGTAGAATCCGTTAGGATTCGAACCACGTAAACCCCTGCGTTCTCTCTGTTTACGTCCCAGCATCAACATCACCTTGCGTACTTAGCAAACAGTGTAATAATCAATTTACCGCTAACAAGTATCCAGAGCCCCCACACTTAAAAATATTGTTGATTGGGTTTGCCCCATATCAAATGGCGCCGTCTGTGGGAAAACGGAGTTAGAGGCGTGAGAAATTTCTTAAGCAAAGTACGAGGTTGCGTTGGAAAATTCCTTTGGTATTTTTTATTTTTGTGCTACAGGGGTAAGACAAGAAACGCGAGGACGCTGATGGAAGGAGATTCTTCCATACCGAAGAACTTGGACCCACAGTTTAAGGAGGTTGCATGAGGCGATACAGGAAGGCGAGACGCCACCCCAGCACCTACTCCTGTCGTGATATCACCAGAAACACCAATCACCTTGACGGCCGCACAGTTGGACCTCTTGGTGCGCAACACTGTCAACAGTACCCTAGCCGAAAGGAGGAAGAAACGGAAACAACGAAAAAAGGCCCAGCCACGTGTGGAGACCGAGCGAGTGGACGGTAAATTCACAGAGGTAACTGGGGAAAATGATACGCATCCACAACCCCAAGCGACACCCTCCAAACACAGCAAGCAATTGTCTGAAGCGGAGAGTGAGTCGTGGAAGGTAGCAGAGCCCCCCAAGCAACCTGAGGACTTGGCCATATTTCTTCATCATCATCATTTTCTCTACAAAAGCATTCGTATAGCATTTTCTCTTTAGATACCTTAAACATGTTTTCCACATTTTAGGAGTGAAAGTGAGGATTATATGAGTGTGTAACGTTTTACTACCTAGTGAAAGACAGTTCCCAGCGCCCCGTGGACGTAGAATCCGTTAGGATTCGAACCACGTAAACCCCTGCGTTCTCTCTGTTTACGTCACAGCATCAACATCACCTTGCGTACTTAGCAAACAGTGTAATAATCAATCTACCGCTAACAAGTATCCAGAGCCCCCACACTTAAAAATATTGTTGATTGGGTTTGCCCCATATCAATGTGGTTCCGATTTAAGTTACTACGCGACCCGTTGCATATAAAACACTAAGTATCAACTTATAGACTAAGTCAATCCGTCATTCGATTATAACCTAAGTCGAGCTCGGCGAAAGTTGATGGATTTCTATATTAGAGTCGCCCGGTTGGTTGGCGTTGGAATGCCGATTTGCGTTATGCATGGAAGCTAATTTTAATTGCCCGATTGCAATCATGCTAAGATGAGTTTCACCCGATTGGTTCCCTGAAACCCGAAGTCGCCCGATTCTATTTCCATTCTCCATGCATTTGCCCAATTTGTGCTTGGCTAATCGTCCAATTTGATGTGCCTTGAGCTCGCGCATTGCCCGATTCCGCGGGACCCTAAATCGTCTGATTTCATCGTGTGATGCCCTTCAAATCGTCGAATGTTAGCCATATCACCAAGTCGCCAGATTGAGATTGCATGGCAACTCATTTCGTCCGATTTCTTGGTATGGAATCCCTCAAATCGCCGCGTGTTTACGTCACCTTAAATCGCCCGACTCCATCGTGTGTTGTGAACTCCTTTCGCCCGATTCATTAGATGTTGAGAGCATTCATTTGCCGATTGTATCAAATCGCCCGATTCGGCATGTTCTATACTCACATTTTGCCCGATTAATCCCCTTTTTAAATCTAGTTTCGCCGGGTATTTTAGTTAGTACGAAATCACCCGATTTACTAAGTCTAATACCTAGTTTCGGTCGAAACTGATACTATCCTATTCAAGGATCGCCCGAAACTTCATATGTTTTTCATCAGTTGGTCGAAATGTTCAAATCTTCAAATATTCACTCATTCCTTCACTTTTCTGCCCAGAACTTAGGATTTTCTTTCTTCTTCTAAGCTCGTTAGTTCTGGCCAAGTTATAAACTCTAAGGCAAGCCTTAAACTACTCGAACATATTTTCTCCCCAATTAAACCCCTTAGCTCAACTCTACACTCCAATCTAGGGTTTTTGGTGTGTTTCTTACACCTAAATTCCCTCAAGTTTTGTTGTTTCATATTGTTATGTTACCTGAATAACTCTAAAGCACGAAATTACCAAGATTAAGGGTAGTGTTCTACTTTCCAAAATCCAAGGTCTTGAGTTGCTTATGAATTCCTTGTCGTCAACTCCTCTCGGCCTCTTCTTTCTTCTTTTGTTTGAAGTATGTATGTTTTTAAGGGTTTATCCTTATCCTTAGTTCTTATATTGATCTTTATCCCTCATTCCTTTACATTGCTTGGTAATTATTAAACCTAAGCTTAGGCGAATGGGTTTGATGTGACATCTAGGTGACTAATATTTTCCTGCTATGTTAAGAAATCATGGCCTAGTACTTAGTCAATCGATTGTTGACCTAACTTTATGTATATTCTTAAATCGATGAATTCTACTTCGTCCTTGGTATAAATCGCCCGATTCCCACCAGTTCATTCAGTAATCCTAACTTCTATATGTATTAAAATCGCCCGATTTGAGCCTCCTTTGCTCGGCGATTTCGTTATTGTGTTTCGGGCAAGAGTGTGCAATCGTGCGATTCCAATCATAGTGCTTTTATACTTCGGTTTCGATCGAAACTGTAGAATAGTATGATTTAAATCATGTTCTAATTAAAAGATAGTTTCGGCCGAAAGTCCGAAAAACGGACGATTTAAATAATAGTAAAATTATAAAAGCCAGTTTCGGCCGAAAGTGTGGCGACCCTACTTTTCTAACTAGGATTAGTGGCGGATTTCCGCAACGTAAGCCGCGGAAGGCCCGTCTAATTAAAAATTTTTCCTAAAATAATATGCATTACG
The DNA here is from genome assembly GCA_027422505.1 of Craterostigma plantagineum. Lineage (NCBI taxonomy): Eukaryota > Viridiplantae > Streptophyta > Magnoliopsida > Lamiales > Linderniaceae > Craterostigma > Craterostigma plantagineum. The sequence goes on from JAPQWV010000103.1 coordinate 1,636,808, forward strand.
ACAAAATGTCGTCTACATAGTCAGTCTATACAAAGGCATAGCCCCAAAATATCAAAAGACCCAAACCCTAACATCGCTTCACAGGTCGCATCCATGTACCGCCCCGCCCTCAAAAGTCCGTGGAGCACCGCCACCAGCCGCCTCAGCCTTGACGCATAGCAGCATCAGACCCAGTACCTACGACACGTAAACACTGAGCACTTTTGCCCAGTAGGTGAATAAAATGCATGTATGCAAGTGTGCACTCAATCCCAATCCCCATATCTCACATGCCATGCACACTCTTTCTTTTCCCACATTCCTATCTCACATCACAATATGGGGCCCATGGTTAGGCTCACGCGCGCTATAAATATCATGGGTGGTCACGTGATTCCACCCGTAATCAGCGGTAAGCTACGCCGGTAGTGCACTGATCGATCACGTCAGTGGCCACCTACCAGGTAGTCTCTTCCACAATAAATCATGGGCGATAAAGCCCGTATCCGTATATATATATATATATAATCATCTGGCGTTTTGCACCTCGAAACGACCACTTCCGAGTAGACAGATCGATCACGTCTGTCTCGGCCAGGTAATCTGTGAGCCTAACAAGTCGTTACAATAATCTCAATCTACCCCAATCATCACCGTCTCAATACGGTGGAAACCATCTCTCGCCCTCACTTGATATGCACGTGCCATGCATATATTCATGATATACATAAAAACGTGGTTTAACATAAAACGTACATAAATCATGTAAATCACGTAAGTCACAGAAATCATCGAATCACATAAAGTACATAAATCACATATGTGTTTACGCATTGTAGATGGATGATCCACCTACCAGTCCTCCTGCTATTGTCAAATAAGAAGTCCGGTGTAGTCCCTATATATCGATCCTCTGAATATTGAGAATATTTTCACATCAATAAATTTACTAAGTCAGATAAGTTTCGAAAATGCTAAAATTATCAAAACCCTAAAATTTATGAAAACCCTAAAATTCCTAAAATGCTAAAATTACTAATTATCGAAAACTATTATATTTCGAAATCTTTGTATGATATAATTATCACATCTCGATTTCTTTGATAAATCATATATAAATGTCGAGGTTGTTGGTTGAAATAGTTCTCGACATCTTCCTAAGGTTTATTATATCTTGAAATCATCTAAATGTCGAGAGCATATCATGATAGTTAATATCGAGATCTTTGGTTGGAAAAGAAATGTCGAGATTCGTTACCTCTCAATATCTAGTAAATGTCGAATATAAGATACATCTCGAGAAAGCAATGTCGAGGTTTTATAATCATGCTTAAAGGAAAATGTCGAGGTCTATTCCTTGAAGATGTCGAAACCCTTATAGAATGTCGAGACCCTATTACTATTGAAAACATCTCGACATCTTTGTATAATGCATATCGAAATCCTTCTATAATAAATATCAAAATCTTTGGGGTATAATACCATGTCGATAACTTTAATGATGTCGAAATCTTATAAAGATATCGAAATGCTTTCTTGTCTTGTTAAGATCTTTTAGCTGTTGAATTCTTTTACTAGACGTCCTTTTGTCTTTGAGAGTCCTCTTTTCGGTTCTAACTCTGTAATGTTTATTGTCTACTGTTTTTCTCCTATTATGTGAACTAACGTGATATACATGAATGATCCCTCTTCGAAGTTTGTGTGATAAGACTAGGAGGTGAGTCTTATTTCCCTGCAACTTAAGCAACGTAATTATCAAAGCTTATCTTGTAACAATTTGGGCCAAAGTCACGCGTTAATTATAGCCCAAAATCACTTACCAATATCACTTAGTCTGTATTATCACTTTACCCAACACGATCTAATATTATAGGTCTTAATCATTATTTCTAAATATTAGTTAATTGACTCCGAGTTTCTAAATATCGCGCGAGTTTTTACATTAACAAACGAGGAGGCTGAAGCGGATCCCTCCTTAGTAACGGGTACGTTGACTATCTATGACGTTCCCACTTCCGTGTTAATTGACTCTGGGGCCACACATTCGTTCGTGTCGGCCAAGTACGTGGAAAAGGTGGGATCTCTCCTACCATATCTAAATGCAACTCTGTAGTTTCTCTGCCATATAGAGATCCGACGGGCACTAACCAAGTACTAAAAAAGGATGCTCCGTGCACGTTGAGTGTAGAAATTTGAGCATCGACCTAATTGTGATCCCAATGAATGACTACGATGTCATCTTTGGGATGAATTGGCTCTCGAGATACAGAGCCATTATAAATTTTAACATGAAGGTCGTAAAATTCCAATTGCCGAAGAAGAGGAGTTTACTTTTTCGGGTAAGCCAATTCGACTCGTGTTCCACGAATTTCTGCTCTAAAGGCTCAGCGACTTTTGAGGTCCGGTAGTGAGTCTTATCTCATATATGCATTGAAGGCGGAGGAATTACCTCAGCCAGAACTGAAAAGCGTAACGATAGTTAATTAGCATGCTGATGTATTTCCCAATGATCTCCCGGAGTTACCCCTTAATCGAGAAATACGGTTCAGGATAGATCTGATTCCAGGGTTTGCCCCTATTTCTAAAACTCCTTATCGCCTAGAGTGCGCAGCGGAAGTGTGGTGGGCCCAACCCCACTAGTCCCGGTAGGGACCGAAGCTATAGTGACTCCCGGTATGGGACGGGTCGTTACAGGTGGGATCAGGGCACAACCTCTCGCAGTACGGTGCTGGTTCGACGACGAACCAGGCAGAAGCTGGTGGGCATGTGACGCCCGGGGCCGAAGAGGGCGGGGAGTGATCGCCGGTGCCAGGGTGCACGGACAATGAGCGGATCCTGGCAGGCTTCTAGGCGAAGGGGTACATGAACGAACCGATCCAACACCAGAATGAGAGGGGATCCTGAGGCTGACAATGTATGGGCGTGTCAGGCTAAGAATCGTATAAAATAATTGATAGTACTACTCATATCACCAAGGTCGACCTACCTTTTCGGGAGTCCATCTATAGAAACTCCGAAGTTAAGCGTGCTTGACTTGGGGCAATCTAGGGATGGGTGACCCCCCGGGAAGTTTCTCAGGGTGCGTGTGAGCGAGTGCGCGAAGCACGCTAAAAGGTTAAATGATGGTACAGTGGGGCCAGACTATCAGTCGGAGTGTGGTGGGCCCAACCCCACTAGTCCCGGTAGGGACAGAAGCTATAGTGACACCCGGTATGGGACGGGTCGTTACAGAAAGTACTGAATCGCTCGATTTAAATCACATGATAATTAAAAGGACAATATCGGCCGATTGTAATGCGAATTGAATCTGGGGTGAGTTTCGGGTGAACGTAAGCTGAATCGAAACGTAATTTGAAAGCGATTCGAGTGAGCTCACTCAAACCCTAATCTGCGAATCCTACGAAAACGAGAATAATATCAGTTAAAAACAGTAGATTACACGTTTTTTCCTTACCAATAGTGAGTTTGGAGCTGTAATAATCGTGGAAAAACAGAGTGTGTTAGTAACGGTGACGAGAGTTGCGTGTGATTGCAGAGGTATTTTGAAAGTGAATTTGGGAGAATCGATGAAGAAAGACTGAGTTTCGGGCGAAACACTATATATATAGGATGAGTTTTGATAAAGAGTGGTTTCGGGCGAGTCTCAGTTTCGCCGAGTGAAAATTACAAAGGTGTTAAAATTTTGAGTTTCGATCGAATTGAATTAGTTTCGGGCGATGATCTGTGTCGCCGTGTAAAATTATAAAGGATTTTAAAACTTTCGGTTTCGATCGAAACGAGTTTCGATCGAAACGAGTTTCGCGCGATAGTCATTTTTGCCGAGAAAAGATTTTAAATATTTGAATATTTTAGTTTCGATCGAATTTAAATGACTTTTGGGCGATACTCAGTTTCGCCGAGAAAAGATTATAAATACTTGAATATTCAATTTCGATCGAATTTACGTGAGTTTCGGGCGATACTCAGTTTTGCCGAGAAAATATTTTAAATATTTGAATATTCAGTTTCGATCGAATTTGAACGAGTTTCAAGCGATAGTCAGTTTCGACGAGAAAAGATTTTAAAAATTTGTGTATTTTAGTTTCGATCGAATTCTTCGCTGAGAAAAATTTTGACTTAAGATAAATAGAAATGACTATCTGAAGATTTTACCCTTCAATTCGATTTGAAGGAAAATTTGACGAAGAATCATAAAAACTCCCTCTTAATTTGTGCAAGGTGTTCAAAGACTCCCCTAGATTAGTGCATCATTTTCAAGCCTCCCCCTAAATCCGTGCATAAATTTTATAAGACTCCGCCTAGATATGATAGTAGGATTTTCAACATACGCATGTAAACATATAGAGTAGGATTAAGTGACCTAGATTCTGACTTCTCTTGAGGTATTTGAAAATTCTTGTAGAATACCATTTGTAATTGTGCTTGATTTCATTAGTTGTCCTTGTAATTAGGGGTGTTTTGTATAGTAGTCCTTAGATTAGGACTAGTTTGATATTTATACCATGTTTGTTTGGTATAAATACATGTAAATCAATTGAGCTTAATATAGAAAGTTTAGAGAATTGATCCGAAGGGCTTGCAATTCGATTTCTAGAGAGAGAAACAACAGTAACTTTCTCACTCTAATTGAATTCTCTCTAGTGTTCTTAACTTGAGTTTTTCGATCGAATTCAATTGATTATCTAAACGATCGAATTACTATGAATTCTAGCCTAGGATCGTAGAGTGTTAATCGTAGGACCTAACAATTGGTATCAGAGCAGATTCGTTCTGTTTTGAATCGTAAATTGTTAGAATTGGATCGAAATTTTATTTCGAACACTGTTCCATCGAAGAACAGATTTGGCGCGAAAAGTTTCGATCTAATAGCTTAATTCTGTGCTTAATTGACTTGAATCTGATGTTTCAGTGCTAGATTAAGTGATAAATGATCATTGCGACTAAATCAGTAGCAGTTTGAACGTCGAAGAACATGAAGAACACTTTCTGATTTTGATCAAATTCGATATATTTTGCTTCATAACGTGTTTAATTGCTTGTTCGTGCGTGATTAGTACTTGATTGCGAGCAATTACCTCAAACTTCACTATCTGATTCTTTGTTTTTGCTCGAATTTGTGTTAATCGTATTCTGTGAATTTTTCTCGATTGCTCAAATTTTCCTCGCTAAGTTTTGCGATCGGATTAGTTTCTCGATCGATAAACTTAGCGCGGGAATTTTTCTCGGTCAGAATACGAAGTCAGCGCTAGAATCGTCATCAGCAGAAACGTTTTTAGTTAGAAATATTTCTCGAGCATTATCCAGCGAAAAACTTTTTCGATTGAGACCAATTTTGACCTTGCATGCGTAATAACTTTCACTCGAAAAACTTTTTCGGTCAAACCTTTTAACGTTTGACCAGGCGAAAATCATTTATACGCGAGAAACTTTTCTAGTCAACGGATTTATTTTGACTTGTCGAGAAACTTACTAACGTACTGTTTCTTTAAGATCGAAATAAATTCACGATCAGGAAATTTTTCTCGAATGAACGATTTTGGGCAATTTATTTCGCTCGTAAAATTTTCCGCTGACAAAATTTCTCGCACGAAAACAGTAAATACATTCTATATCGACGAAATTAATTTCGATCTTACTCTAAAGATTGAATCGAAAATAATTGTCGATCTAATCTTCAAATCAAACGCTACTAACAAATTTCGTCACTTGTGAAGCACTTTACATCGTCTTCAACCCTCAAAACAATCAACGAAGATCCTTCAACAACTCGACTACTATAATACAAACATGGATGCATACTCACTCGGAAATGACAACCGTCCGCCGATCTTGCAAAGAGGCGAATACACAGTGTGGAGAAGCTGCTTCCTGAATTTCATCGCTCTAAAGGATCAAGCCGAAAATCTACTGCAGTCCCATGAAGAGGGACCGACACAGTTCTGGGTTCATGTACCCGGGGACGAAACAGCTACTCCAGCAATTCCAGCTTCTAGGCGACTAAAGGAGCCTAGAGAATACTCTCTGGAGGAAAGAGCTCGAGCTAAGGCTGATCTAGTAGCCATGAATACCCTTATGCAGGGCATCCCCAATGATATATACAGACAAATCGACAGCCTTACATCGGCCAAAGGGATGTGGGATGAGCTGCATAGGATGATGCAAAGGACAGAAGTTGGCATAAAGGCCAAGAAGGCGAACATTCTCACTGCTTACGACTCATTCAAAGCAAAGCCGAAGGAGAGTCTATACGAAATCTACCAACGATACCTCACTCTTCTCAACGAGATGAGGAAGATAGAAATAACGAAGACAAACATGGAGACGAACATTAGATTTCTATCTTCTCTGCCCACGGAATGGAAGAAAATATCCACTCAAATACGACAAAATAAAGATCTGGAGGAGTTGGATGTCCATGCCGTGTTCGATAATCTCGCTCAGCATGAGGATGATATCCGCGAGATTACCAAAGAGTAGAAAGGCAAACAAACCGATGACACGGTTGCCTTAGTCTCGGAGAAGAGGAGCACAAGATCAAGAAAGGAAAAAATCCTTAGGCCACCTTCATCATCAGAGTCGGAAGATGAATCGGACTCCGACATCGAGCCGAACATGAAAGCCCTTGGAAAACAGTTAGCTCTCATTGGACAAATGATGAGCAAGAAGTACTTCAAGAAGAAGTCTTCAACCTCAGCCAATAGACTTCGGACTACAAGCTCCAAGAAAAAGAACGTGCTCCAGAGAGTTTCGAGGTCAAGAATCCCAAAGAGACTAACAAATGCTTTAATTGTGGCAAAGCAGGTCACTTCGCCAGAGAGTGCACTCTCCCGAAGAAAAGAGATGCAAACTACTACTCCAGGAAGCTTCAATTGACAAAACAGAAAGAAGCTGGAGTAGCTCGCATGGCCGAACAGGACCAATGGCTCGAGGACACGTCGAGCTCCGAAGAAGAGAACTTAGCCCTCATGGCCCGTCTCGACAACGAATTGGACGCCGAAACATCCACTCGTACGAACGACGACAACGCATCCACGTCTTCAAATGAGGTAGCCACTCCTTCCACATTATTAACCATGTTAGAATCATATCAAAAGCAATAAGCTAACATGAAACGTGAGCAGAAAAGTATAAAGGAAGTAGAGAACGAACTTGAGAGAGCTCAGGAGAAGATAGATAGTCTCGAACAAGAACTTAGGAGCTCTAGTGAAAAAATAGATGAACTTACTAAGAGCCTCCATTCTAGAGAGACTAGTCAACCTCAACTAGGACAACAGAGCGAAAAGATTAAGGAATTAGAAGATAGGCTAGCAAATAACTACAATTGCTTGGTTAGAAATCTCAATGAGAAAGCCATTTTAAATTGTAGGATAACCGAAGCTACCTCTAAGATCACTAACTTAGAAGCTCAATTAGAAACATCGAATGCTAAGATTAGTGAGCTTAGTAAGGATTTCGATGCCTGTCAAGCCGCTAAACTAACCGTGGAAAATAATTATGCTCTCCTAGGTGAGGAACGCAAGAAACTATATACCAAAGTAAAGAAATTAGACGATATAGTTACGCGTAGGGGACAATCCGAACAGACGATATTTTTGAACAAGCCCAAGGATATAGAGTTCTATAATCCTATAGAAGGCATATGTTTCACTAACCCGTGTGTTTTACAAAAGAAAGAAATATACGATGTTAAAAACATGGGCTTAGGAATAACCTCTCTTAGAAATTTTACTGAATCGTCTTATGAAAATACTTTCGATTCATCTATTAGATAAGGTCCACATGGTCCAGAAATCCCCTTTGACTACAAAGAACTAAATGAAAGGGACAAAAATAGGAAAGAAACTCTAACACATGTCTGCAATTCTACCTCGTAACTCTCAAACACACCACGAGGAAGTTAAAACCGTTAATTATAAAAATTCTCTCTACATACCCCCTATCATAAAACAGATAGAGGAGTCACAGACAAAGTTAAAAAAGAACGAGAGAATTTTGAAGCTGAAAAGAAAAACTTCTTTAAGGAGATGGAAAATCTCAAGGCTTCCTCGTCCTCCCAAACTACCGCTCATGCTATTACAAAAAGCGTGAAAAATGAAAAAAGCCTTTGAAAGATAAAAATTGTAAAAATAATTCTGTTAAAAGTGCTATGACTAATTTTACTTTACCTACGTCTACAGGGAGCGTAGCGTCAGCACTAAAAACAAAGGCGAGAGTGTCTAGCACTAAGATAAAGAAGGAGCCATTAGATTTAAATGTTTCTGAACATGCTACTCCTTCTGTTACAATAAAAGACACTCGTAGAAATAAAAAAGCTATTACCACTTTTAAGATAGTTGCTTCTACTTATTCACTTCAGCCGATTACCTTTAGAAGCACCAACTTCGAAATAGGCTCTACGTCAAAAATTAATCATTCTGAAACAAATGCCACAAGGAAGACTCGTAGGAAACAAGATCCAGCCATAAAGAAAGCTTATGGCGCCGTACATGACTGTACTCACCTAAGGTATCCCGCTGAAATTAAATCCCCCAAGCACCTTAGGAGACTATCACAAGAAAAGATCTTTTCCTCAGTCAAACCCTCCAAAGCATTTGTACGTGCTGAAATTAACCTTCCCTGCAAGGTTCAACCCAAATGGGTTCCTAAATCTCCGCCTAGGACGACAAAAGCCAAAAGGGCCAAGTCTCCTATAGAAGAAAAACCCAAACCCACTTTTTCAAAAGTGCAATGGGTTATTAAGACTCTTCCAAAAATAGATTTAGGAGTCATAGCTGAACCCAAAACTAAATCTGCTAATCCGAGAGGACCCATGCTTAAGTGGGTACCTAAAGCTCTCTAAATTGTTTTTGCAGATCCATCATGTGTGGTACCTCGACTCTGGTTGCTCCACACACATGACTGGTGATCAAGAGCTGCTGAGCAACTACAAAGACCGACCAAACGGCAAACCGAGTATACATCAAGTCCAACCGAACTATTAAGGAAAGCTATAATGTCACTTTACACGAAGTGGTAGATATGGATTCTGGTCAATTCAGTCCAGGACCCGTGCCTAACCCGTTGGTTCCTGCTCAATTCAGTTCAGGACCCGTTCTCAACCCGTTGGCTTCTGAAGACAACATTTCAGAACCCGTAATCACTGGTGTGTTGGCACAAAACCAACAGAAGATGGCAACAACTTCAGGATCAGTGTCAGACGATGCAACGAGACTTGCAATAGACGACTTGGATTCTCTCTTCGAACCGGTATATCGGTCATACACGACTACACCTACAATGGATTCTCTACCGAACGAGACCGACGTACCAAGTTCATCTCACACCTCTACCCCACCCGATTCAGAATTGCCACAGAACACCGAAGAACCTACAGTGGTCATCGAGGAAGTATCATCAGAGACGATCAATCCAAGTGCAGTATCGGAACTTCCTCGGACAAATGATCAATCGGAGACTATAGGCAATCTAGATCCACAGATGGCTGACGCATCGACTTCAGCCTTGCCTCATGAGCGCAAGTGGATGAGAGGCCACTCGGTTGATCAGATAATTGGCGATCCTTCGGTTAGTGTGAGGACACATCGTCAACACAGTCTTTTCAGTTGCTTCCTGAGCCAAAACGAGCCTACCAAAGTAGCAGACGCACTTCGAGACCCAGATTGGACAATTGCAATGCAAGAGGAAATCAATCAATTCGAACGTCTTCAAGTGTGGACCTTGGTACCCCGTCCACATGGGAAAACAGTGGTCGGAACTAAATAGGTTTTCAACAATAAGAAGAATGAAGATGGTGAAGTGATCCGGAAGAAAGCAAGGCTAGTTGCTAAGGGATACAATCAACAGGAAGGCATCGACTACGACGAGACTTATGCTCCTGTTGCCCGTATCGAAGCTATCCGCCTGCTGCTGGCTTATGCGGCTCACAAAGACTTCAAAGTCTATCAGATGGATGTTAAAACCGCCTTTCTCAACAGCGTGTTAAAAGAAGAAGTCTACGTCGCTCAGCCGGAAGGTTTCGTTGATCAAGAACATCCCGATCATGTCTATCGCTTGGATAAAGCTCTCTATGGACTAAAACAAGCCCCACGTGCTTGGTACGATGTCCTGAGTGATTTCCTCGTGAAGTCTGGATTCATACGAGGAACGATAGACACAACTCTCTTCATTAAATGGCATGACAAAGATCTGATAGTCGTCCAAGTATACGTCGACGACATCATCTTTGGATCAACAAATCCTCGGCTCTGCAAGAAGTTTGGAGATCTCATGAAGGGCAAATTCGAGATGAGTCACATGGGAGAGAGCAATTTTTCTTAGGCCTTCAAGTCAGGCAGCTCAATGATGGAATTTTCATCAGTCAGACAAATACATGAAGGATATTCTGAAGAAGTTTCATCAAGACCAGAGCAAGTCTCCCAGCACTCCTATGTCACCAAGCTGCAAGTTGGATGCCGATCCCTCTGGTAAATCGGTCGACATCACACTGTATCGCAGTATTATTGGATCTCTTCTCTACCTCACTTCGAGTCGGCCGGATATCATGTTTGCCACCTGCTTGTGTGCCCGTTTTCAAGCCGATCCCAAAGAATCCTATATGCTCGCGGTCAAAAGAATTTTACGCTACCTTAAGGGCACCTCTACCCTTGGCCTATGGTATCCAAAGGGTACGAATTTTAAACTTATCGGCTACACTGACTCTGACTATGCAGGTTACCGAATGGACAGGAAAAGCACGTCCGGTGGCTCTCAATTTCTACGCAAAAAGCTGGTTTGCTGGTCATCCAAAAAGCAGAACTGTGTGTCCACTTCGACGGCCGAAGGAGAATACGTACGTAGCTGCCGCCAGCTGTTGCTCACAGATGCTGTGGATGCGGACACAGCTTCGCGACTATGGGTACAATCTAACTAATATACCCTTATATAGTGATAGTCAGAGTACAATCGCCATTATTTGCAATCCTGTTCATCATTCACGCACAAAACACATAGACATTAGATATCATTTTATCAAAGATCACATAGAAAAAGGCACGATAGAGATGTACTTTGTGAACACGGAGTTTCAACTAGCCGACATTTTCACCAAGGTCTTGGATGAGAAACGATTTCAATTCCTTGTCGGAAAATTAGGCATGTTGAATCTTCCGTAATATGTGCATTACCTGATTTTCTGTGCTATCACATGCTCTATTCTATGTGTTTTCTATGCTTATTTGTCCTTATCTCGCGTGATAAAAATAATATAAAAATAAAATATAATAATAATAATAAAAAATATATAATATATATTTCTATATATAATATAAAGGGGTATGACGAAATCCTTTAGGATGCTTTGATCTAAAGTCACTTAGAATTTTACCCCGACATGCGATCGATTTAATTGCTTAAAATTTGTCAATCTAAGTCGCATTCTTGTGTCTAAAAGGTCATTTGATTGTTCCACTAGACACAAAGTCACTCTGTTGGTCCCGATTTTTACCCAAAAGAACAACTTCGGACGGATTAAACACGCCTAATAGATCGGAATCGAGAACGGGCGTGGGGCTTGGTGGTGTTCTTGAGGAGACTCTCTCACTCTAACATATGTTTATTTTATCTACACACACAAGCTCACGCACTATGTGCTAGGGTTTTCCTATTTATACCACAAGTTGGTATATAATAGGCGGGCCTCTTGTGAAGGCCCACTACATGAATAACTAAGAACTAACCCAACTAAGAACTAGCCCAAAGTTTAATAAAGCAAATCAACAAAGATAATACAATGAAATTAAACACTACAAAATATTTCCTAACAATCTCCCCCTTAGTGTTCAATCTTCAGTTCAGCGCGGGATATCTTTGTTGGGCATATTGGAGATCTCGATTCCTAGCAAACTCCCCCTACAAGGGATATCTCCTCTTCTTGCGGAGGCATTGATGGCTCGGCTAGGACTCACTTGTTAAGATTCTCCAATATTCTTCTTCTCGACGCCGGATTCGTCGTCTTCGAATGGAAGTTGTCTGGTTTGGCCACGAAGTTGACTCGTCTGGCTCCAGAAGAAGGTAGGCGTGGGGCGTAAAAAATGTGCCAAGGCTCCATTGAAATGTGACTTTCAAGAGCAGGGAGCCCGGTCTTCAGAGTGGTCAGCGCAGTAGTGGCGGAATGTGGTGGATGAGATGTGCCATGGCTCCTTCGAGTGTTCCATTATGAACATAATAGCCTGACACATAAGAATGTGCGCGGAGGTAGTGGAAGCCTCCGGCGGGGCGTAGTTGGTGGAGGTGGCGTGAATGATGGTTGCTGCTGATGCTGCTGTACGATCTTCAACTCATTTCTTCTCCTTTACTCCCCCTTGTGATGATCTCCGTCTTCGGGATCGTCACGTCGTCCGTGGGATGAGTCTGTCTCTGGTGTTGATGGTGGTGATGATGGTGGTTGAGTGAGGCAATCAAGTGGGAGTCTCAGGAGTAGCACCAATTGGTGTTCCTCCGGGTTCAGTTTTGAACACTGGAGAGACGGAGCAGCATGTGGTGGCGTAGGCGTAGGCGTGGTGGAGTGGTGTCGGTGATGGGACATTTTCCTTCATAGATCCTCATTGAGCGCGGCATGGAATGTGTAAGTTCCTCGCTGATTGCTATGAGTCGGGGCTCCATCACGAACGGGGTAACTAACCAGACGGGGGCACAAAGACGCTCCGTCGTCACAACATCGAAACATGTGTCCGATGTGCCGCCTGTTTGCACAGGTCAGAAAGAACCGGAGAGCCACAAAGGCTTTCCGTTCGCACGGACGATGAGACAAGCTCGTATCCGTGGCCCATCGACTGTTGTGGTGAGGGTGGCTGTCGTGGGTCTTCCGCTCTCGGTCACAAGGACGTCATCAAGCGTTCGTGCAAGTTCACGAAGAACCTACGGTGCGTAAAGAGTGTTTGTGTCCTAGAAAGTGGAAAATTTCGGTGGGTGAGGACACTAGACTCTATGTGAGTGGAAGAGGTGCAGTGAGGGGCGGGGCACTACATGTTCAACATCAACCGTCTCCAAGTGGGGCGGTGATGGCTAACGTGGTTCCTCTTGTGCGAATGAAACAGCTATCTGCGAAAGGATAGCTGAGTGGTTGGGGGGTTAATTACGCGGTTGGACAAGATGCAGCGACTTCTACTCGGGAAACGAACGAGTCGTCTCCTGTACCTATGGGCGAGGTCCGAGTTATGGTGTGATAGAGGAGTGCGATCATCTCGTCGTTGGTTCGCAGCTCTTGCAAGCGACTTACGTCATCCTCCCGAGATCGTTGATTGGATCTTTGCGTGGAGAAGGATGTCGCGTGACCTAGACCTAGACTAGAGAGGCTAGGGTAGGCTCGTTCCTGGGTTAGGATCAGGGGGGTTTCACTGATCCATAGGAACTATGGTGGCGTGGCGTGATCGCGTTGAAAGGCGACCACGAGTGATGTCGACGAGGGTGGCCCAAAACTGTTGATCAGACACTTCTGAGACTCGTCAGGTGGTGGTGAGGGCGTAAAGAGGATCACGGTGGCTTAGGACGTCTCCATGTAGCGCACCATGGTGGAATGGATGGTAGTGGGTGGACGGTGGAGTCTGGTACAAGAGATCCACATCGCCTAAGCATCAAGATTGGATGGCGCGCCCACTGATGGTTGGTTGAACTTTTGTCAACCCTTCTTTGTAGGTCTGGGTTCTGCACGGATTTGTACAGAAGTCATGATGGTTGCTCGCTTCTCTGACATCCCTTCTTGCACGTGGAGCAACCCGTGTAACGTGCATGATGGGGTTGGTTGCTCGCAGTGCATATCGGTCATGAATGTGGAGCAACCCATGTATCATTCATGCCGGGGGTGGTTGCCCACGTCGTGTACCAGTCATGTATGTGGAGCAACCCGGGTACCATACATGCTGGGTGTGTGAAATTGGCATTTGGAAATTCCGCTCCGAAAAGTTTGGGGGTGACCTAAACTTTTTCTATAATGTGCCAATCCCGTCCTAGGTCGATCGTTGGGTACGGTGATCGTTGCCGCGTTTTGGATTTGCCTTCAAAAATTTCACAAAAACGTCGTCTATACCGAAAATTTTGGGGCCCGGAAAATTTATTTCGAAATTTTTAAAAAGTGTAAAAAAGACAATGTCCAATGAGCTTGGAAATTTTTTCTCTATCCAATGATTTTTTTAATTATTTTTTTTTAATTTTTTTTTCAATCCGAGGGGGGGGCAGAAATTTTGGTGGTCAAAAACGTTTAAGTGTATTTTTTAAAGAGTGATTTTGCAAGATTTGAAGCTAAAAGATGGGTTTGGATCAAGTTTAAAATTTCTCAGACTTTGAAAGTTTCTCAGGTTTGAAAATTTTCTCAGTTTTGCAAAATTTCTCGGATTTGAAAAAAATTTCTCAGTTTAGCAAAATTTCTTGGATATGAAAAAGTTCTCAGTTTAGCAAAATTTCTCGGGCAGCGAAAGTTTCTCAGGTTGATAAAATTTCTAGGGCAGTGAAAGTTTCTCGGCCAGCGAAATTTTCTCAGGCAAACTTTCTCGGAAAAGAAATTCTCGGCCTGCAAAAAAAAAAAAATTTCTCGGTTTCGAAATTTCTCAGCCTGAGAAAAAAAAAATTTCTCGGATAGAAATTTCTCAACCTGAGAAAGGAAATTTCTCGGTTTCGAAATTTCTCAACCTAAAAAAAAATTTCTCGGTTTCGAAATTTCTCAGCCTGAGAAAGAAAGTTTCTCGGATTCGAAATTTCTCAGCCTGAGAAAAAAATTTCTCGGCTATGAAATTTCTCGGCCAAGAACAGTTTACTGTTGCGAAGGCTGCGCGACTTTTACCAGAAAAATGGCTCGTTTTCGCTCAAATCTCACTCAAAATCGACGAAACTTGTTCCAAAACTTCAGAAAAAACATTCCTAAACACATAATCAACCTTTGGGATGTCTAAAAACAACAAATCGAGGTCGAAATCGCCCAAAAACTGAAAGTGACGAAAAGTATTTTTCCAAGCAATTTTCACTCAAATCTTGCTCAAAACACGCAAATCCGGTCGCGTTGGGCTCTGATACCAAGCTCACGCACTATGTGCTAGGGTTTTGCTATTTATACCACAAGTTGGTATATAATAGGTGGGCCTCTTGTGAAGGCCCATTACATGAATAACTAAGAACTAACCCAACTAAGAACTAGCCCAAAGTTTAATAAAGCAAATCAACAAAGATAATACAATGAAATTGAACACTACAAAGTATTTCCTAACACACTCTACATGCGTGAGGATTCAAGCCTTGTTCCTTTTTCCTTTCTTTGGATCTACTTCTCGAGTGAGTCACACATAAATTACTTGTCTTACCTAGTGATTCTTGGTGTCATACTCATCCTGCGTTAGATCGTCAGGAAAATGATAAGGGAGTTTAGGATACTCCTCATACGGCCTTATATAAACTCCCCCACGTTAACCCTTAGTCATCCACTTTGAGCCTTCTCCGATGTCCTTTTCTTCTTTTGGAAACCCATTCCCAGCCTTCAACCGAACTCTATACTCTTCGAATGGTTGTTCAAACGAGAAAAGGAGGGGAGATAACAAAAGAAAAAGTAAGATGATGACAAAAGAATGCATTGCTCAACGCGCAAAAATCAGACCGAAGGAACCGGCCTTCCGACTACCTTGTAGAAAGTGGCATGGTTCCTGCTGTGAACTTCTCCAACGATAATCTCGTACGCTCGTCAG
The DNA here is from genome assembly GCA_027422505.1 of Craterostigma plantagineum. Lineage (NCBI taxonomy): Eukaryota > Viridiplantae > Streptophyta > Magnoliopsida > Lamiales > Linderniaceae > Craterostigma > Craterostigma plantagineum. The sequence goes on from JAPQWV010000103.1 coordinate 1,652,491, forward strand.
AACGGCTGGAAGAGGAGCAGCACGAAGTGAACTTCTCCAACGATAATCCGGTCTTATATCGGGAAACTAGAAGAGGAGTGCAGCCTCGGGTACGAATTCCATAACCGAGAACTTCTCAAATTGATAATCTCTGAAACCTCTATAGGGATTAAGAGAAGAGGAGCACGGTATCGGCCCGAGAACCAACAAAAAGAACTTCGCCTACGATAATCTCCTAGAGCCTCATGGAGAAGCGGAGCTTCAGCTTGAGCATAACATAAAAAGGGATAGTTCTTAAAAGAAAAGGAGGGAGAAAAGATTGAAAAGCAGAAAGATGCCGAAAAAAAAGGGAGACGGACGTAGAATTGGAAGACGATGAAGAGATAAGCTCACTTTCCTTTAAAGTCCTTCCGTTCTAAGTCCTAGCCAAATTATAACCCTTACAACGCTTTGATTCCACATAGAGGGTCTCTCGCTTAGGTGAAATGATTAAAAATGCCTCGATCACAGGTAATTGACTTAAAATTGCTTGTGTTGACTTGAGTGATAAAAATATAAAAATCCCAAGATAGCTATAATTGAGAGCAAGAGCGAACCTAGTGAGAGTTGTTGAAATGGACCAGTCTATGAACTTAGGACTTTAGTTTGACGACATGACTTGACGGGACTTTCTTCTTTCAAATGTCTCGTAAAATTTTAGGCGTGACGATTGATCGAAGCAAAATAATATGACCCCATAAAAAAAATTATATATACATATATATAATAATAAATAAATAATAAATAATAAAATTCGCACATTTTGACATGAAATGTTATGTTTCATATGCGTTGAATTGAATAAATGCGATTTTCTTTAGTGTATCGCACATTCTAAATGCAATTTTAGATTGCATTGGTACTAAATTGTTTAAATGCGATAAATTTTTCATTGCTTCTACCCTCACACAATATTTTAAAGTACATGTTTTCGGGGACCATGTGTACATGCTTACTTGGTAAATTTGTGTGCTCGTGACTTGAATTGATTTCATATGCTCGCATAATTAGTCAATTTTTGTGCATCATTTGAGGGGGAGCAAGTATAAGACTCGTAGATTAGCTCCAAATATTTTTGACGTTTTTTCTCTGAGTATTTCATATCTTTCAAAATTAAGGAGCGAGACGTCGACACTACACAGAGAGGAGCTAGACACAAGACCAAATATTTCGAAGATAAAATTGCCAAAAATAATTGTTGATTAACTCCATTATTACTAACGATTATCTCTAAGGGGTACAGATTTTTAAATTTCTGCCAGGGGAGCTAGACGTTACTACACAGAAAATACAGGGAGTTAATTGCATTTATTTCAATTACTAAGGAGGAGCCTTACAATGGGTTTTATTTTGAAATAGGGGTCAATCTGAAATTCCTTAGAAGAACTTACTATCGAGAAACTGGATACTAGAATTAATTCGCAATCTAAAGTTTCTTGATCGTAAACAGTGTCGGGATCGATTTTGATTAACCGCGATAATTTGCGATCGAAAAATTTGAATTTTTCGTGTGCAAATAGTAATGGGCATGATCCATTAAATCGCAAAATGTCAAATCACAATGTAATACCCGGGTCCCGTGAGTAAGTTGGCCAATAAATTTGCATGCATATTATGTGTTTATATGATTTTATATTTAGTATTTATTTAATTTGGTGACTATATGATATCTAACATTATTTGGAAATTAGGTATGGAGTTTTAGAAATTTTGAAAAGAGAATTTCGAAATAGTATAATTTTGGAAACTTAGGGTTTCTTTTTGGATAATTTCGATATTGAGGTTTAGAGATTTAGGAGTAAGGAATATGGTTTGCAATTGATTTTGACATTTTAGGATAAATCTCGAGACTTTATTATTAAGAATAACTAACATATAAAGAATAAATATTAACATTTGGTAAGTATCCTAATCATTGAACTTAGTACACGATTGAGAATGAGAAAAAATCATATAATATGGTAATAAAATGGTTGAATATTTAAGCCTTATATTTTTATAAGTGAGGTGTCGAACACTTTAGAAAGGTAATAGAACCCAATATGTGATTAAAGTTGAGGAGTAGTTTAAGTATTTTGTTATTTACCTATCACTAATCTTAAGTGGATGAGATAGAGAAAAGGGAACAATAAAATAAGCACTTCATTTTGTAATTAACGTGAACTAGGAATTGAGGGAGAAAGGAAAGCTGGAACAAGTCGAAATTTAGCTTGGAGTAGGTATAAACTTCTTACTTTAATCTTTGTGTTTTTAATTATGATTAAGTATGTTTTAGGTTTTTGTTAGTTTGAAGGTTGCATAAAATCACGTTTTACATGGATTTAGAGTTTTAAGGTTTAAGTATTTTTTTTTAGATTTTCATGATGTTAATTGTGTTCTTGAGAAGATAAGATTTTGATCGAAATTTTTTAAGGGTTTAGAAGTAAATAGTGTTTATGATTCGGGAAGATTAGAGTTTGCTTAATGTCGAAGTGTTAGATGAGATAGTGCCGAGATTTATATAAATGTCGAGATGGTTGTGTGATGTTGTTTCGAGATTTATAAAATGTCGACATAAAATATCGAGTTGGGATATATGATATGAGGATGTCGACATGAGCTTATTGTGGAGTTGAAAGAAAAAGTCGAAGGCATAATGTCGAATTAAGTTAAGATGTCGACATGGTTTATTTTGGAGTGAAAAAGTCGAATGAGAAGTATGATTAGGGATGAAGATGTCGAGTGTGTCTTAGGTGAAGTGGTTTCGAGTTTTTATGTTGAAAGAGAATATGGAAGATGACGAATGGTGATGTGGAATTTTTGTATAAATGTCGAGATGAAACTAAATAAAGATATCGACATTTTGTTTTGTGGGGTATCGATTGTTTCGAGTTTTAAAAAAAAAATGTCGAGTTCTATGTCCGACATTTTCCTTTAATTATTGTTAGTTTAGCTTGCAAGTGGTTTTCTATTTGAGACTTTTAAGTTTTAGAACTTTGTACTTATTCCTTAATTAATGTATAAACATCTAGAGGATAGGGACATTTACCTAATAATTTCTCTTCAATGCATATGTTACGTTAAGTTAAAAGATGTAAGGGTTCTAGATGACAAAGACATTCACCTTAAGCATGTATTAGTTTTTTTTAATTACTTTAAGGATTATCAAGAATTTCAAAACCCTAATCACATGTAACTTTTCATATTATAATTAAAAGGTCTTGGATTATTTTAATATTGTTTTGAGGGGTCATTTGGGGTTTGTAGAACTCTCTAAAGTTAAATTTGGAATTTTAAGGTTTCTAAATTATAAGTCGAAAATAGGGTTTTCAAATTTAACTAATTTCATGAAATTGTAACTAAATTAATGAATTATAATTTTATATGTTTTTATAAATAGGATTCGAAGGTTAGCGATTTAACTGTGCAATAAGCTAAGGATATCAGGTAAGTGGGAATTTCACCTACAACACATAAATTGATTGATATGTGTATTACTACGTGACTAATTGCTTTGATGAATACGTGGTATGTGAATTATCTGTTATATGCGATTATTTGGAATATTTATTGTCGCATTAATTATGCATCATGATCATGTGCACGCACGAATCATATGAGATATTTTGAGGAATGAGCGTGCATTGTATTACTTGAGTGGAAAGCGAGTTATATATAATGTAGATAGATGAGAATATAGCTACTTCTACAAAGGCACCATGACGGGGGTAAGACCGTCGAATATATTTACCTAAATTATTTAGGTAATGGGAAGGCACATAGTATAACTATAGTGCCAGGAAAGTAATTTGATAGAGGGGCGACCTGGTGAATGATAGGACTGGAGATAAACCCTAGTTTTATCCTAGCCAGAGTGGGCCACTATCGTATTTTTATCCGTAAAGGATTTGAGCTCATGGTTTAATGGTGCGTGTAGTAAGTTAGCTATGGGCCCTGATATAAATGAAAAAGAAATGAGAAAGAAATAAGAATGATATGTGTATGTGAGTATTAGAAAGCACTGGCGCGGATGCCTTTGCTATTTTGGCACGTGCATACATGCATATTTCTACTTACTGAGCTTTATAGCTCATCCCATGTTTTTATGTGTTGTAGATGCAGCAAACACAGTATATGAACGCTTAGATAGTAAGGCTGGTCCTTCTGGAACTTTCGGTGACTTTTGAGGGTGGTGTGTACATGGATGCGACCTGTGTGACGGGCGTTATGTTTAATTATATTGGTTTTTGTAAAATAAGTTTGTATTGTATATAAAGTTTGAACAATGTTGGTATTGTAAAATAGTTGAGTGTGGTGTGCTTTGTAAAATCGAAAAATTCTATCGATGTTTTATATGTGATATATTTTATATTTTCTTTAGTCACGTAAGTTAGTGTAAGAAAATAGTAGTAGAAGACGGGTCGTCACAGGTTGTTATCAGAGCTTCGGTTGCAGTTTCTGTAGACTGTCCATGTACACACACTCAAAAGAGCGGAAGACAGCCTTGATTGTAAGTTATGTGATATTATGAATTCTTGCATTGCATAATTTATTGGCCTTAGGGACTGTTAGGGTAAGAGAGACAACATGGTTAGAACTAGAGGAGAAGGCAGTGGAGGAAACAATCATGAAGGCGAAAATGTAAATCAGACTGACAATCGTGATTCGGCTATCCTTCAGCTCACCGAGTTAGTACGTCAGCAGTCTCAACAGATTCGGGAATTGATTCAGCAGCAAAACTCTGAGGGGACAAAGAATAACGGAATTTCTCAGGCTGATAGGGTTGAAGCAGTTGGTGAAAGATTTCGTAAATTGAACCCACCGACTTTTGAGGATGCTATTGATCCAACATCTGCTGAGGATTGGCTCAGAACATTAGAGAGTATGTTCCAATATAGCAGAATTCCTGAGAATGAGAAAGTTCTGTGTGCTGCATTTCTACTGCGAGGAAGTGCAGGGCATTGGTGGGACACTATTTTGGCGATCGAGGATCCAATCAACATGAGTTGGGAACGTTTTAAGGAACTGTTCCGAAACAAATATTTCACCGCACCTGTGCGAGCCCAACACATGAATGAGTTTATCAATCTCAAACAAGGGGCGATGACAGTGGCGAAATACATCAGAAAATTTGAACAACTGTCAAGGTTCGCGACACATATGGTGAGTACTGATGCTCTAAAGATTGAACGATTTCTTGAGAGTCTTAAGCCGGAGTTGTATCGTGACGTTAATATGGCCGGACTACATGGAGCTTCATATGCTCAAGTGGCGGAGCGAGCGATGGTGGCAGAACAAGCTGAGACACGAATTATTCGTGCTCAAGAGGCAAAGCGAAAGTTTGTGCAAGGAGCAAGGTGGAGTGGGGGTAATCAGAAACGACAGTTCTTTCCAAAAGGTGGGAAGCCAAATTTTCAGAATAGGCCTGGACCACCTCAGCCACAAAATCCTAATCAATGGAGACCCCCAGCACCAATGCCAGCTTGCCCAAGATGTGGACGACATCATTCGGGTATCTGTTTCTCACAAAATGCCATCTGTTATAAATGCGGAAAGACGGGACATTACGCAAGATCATGTTCGGAGAAGACATCAGGAAATCAAGCTATGACTCAAGCGAAACCACCAACTGTGCCAGCACGTGTGTATACATTGACTGCGGAGGAAGCAAAAGTTAATCCATCCGTGGTGGCAGGTATTATACTTATTCACAAATTTCCGACATGCATTTTAGTAGATTCAGGAGCCACGCATTCATTTGCATCCACTAAATACATGGCGAGACTCGGGATTACACCTACCCTGTCTGATTGTGAATATAATGTGACCGTTCCACACGGAGTTGCGATGCGAACCAATTTGATTTTACGGAATTCTCCGGTGTTAATTAATGGAAAAGAATTGTCCGTTGACTTAATAGTCATTCCAATGAATGATTATGAGGTGATTCTTGGAATGGACTGGCTATCGAAATACGGAGCTGTCATCGACTGTAATCGCAAAACAGTTACGTTTAATATTGAAGAGAATGAGCCTTTCACTTTTGTGGGAACAATCAAAGAAAGAAATGTTTCTAGAATTTCAGCGGTAAAGGCACAACGTTTGATCAAGGTGGGATGTGAAGCTTATTTAGTCTTCGCAGTGAAATCAGAGGAACGTATATCTCCGAAATTAGAGAATGTAACAGTGGTACGAGATTTTTCTGACGTATTTCCTGAAGATCTGCCCGGATTACCACCGGATCGAGAAATTGAATTTACGATTGATCTAATACCAGGTTCTGCTCCAATCTCTAGAACTCCCTATCGGTTAGCGCCAACTGAATTGAAAGAGTTAAGAGAACAGTTGGACGATCTGTTACAGAAGGGATTTATACAACCCAGTTTTTCTCCTTGGGGAGCGCCAGTTCTGTTCGTGCGAAAGAAGGATGGGTCAATGCGATTATGTATTGACTACAGGGAGCTGAACAAGATCACAATCAAGAATAAATATCCATTACCCAGAATTGATGATTTATTTGATCAACTACAAGGCGCAACGGTGTTTTCAAAAATAGATTTACGATCGGGGTATCATCAATTGAAAGTTCGAGAAGAAGATATTCCAAAGACGGCATTCAGTACCCGATATGGACACTACGAATTTTTAGTTATGCCTTTTGGGGTAACTAATGCACCAGCGGCGTTTATGGATCTAATGAATCGAGTGTTCAAACAATTCTTGGACAAGTTTGTCATTGTTTTCATTGGTGACATTCTTATCTATTCGAAGACAAAAGAAGAACACGAAATACATCTGAAGATAGTTCTTGAAATATTACGAAAAAATAAATTATATGCCAAGTTCAAGAAATGTGAGTTCTGGTTGAATCAAGTCGCATTTTTGGGCCACATTGTTTCTGGAGAAGGAATTTCTGTGGATCCTAGTAAAATTGAAGCTATCAACAATTGGCCTCAACCAACCAATGTCACAGAAGTACGGAGTTTTCTTGGCTTAGCTGGATACTACAGAAAATTTATTAAGGACTTCTCAAAGATTGCATCAACACTGACAAAGTTAACAAGAAAGAATGTTCCATTCCATTGGAACGAGGAGTGTGAGCAAAGTTTTCAAGAGTTAAAGAAGAGACTCACTTCAGCTCCAGTTCTTACAATACCATCAGGGACTGGAGGATTTTCAGTTTATAGCGATGCGTCAAGAAATGGTCTGGGATGTGTATTGATGCAACATGGGAAAGTAATTGCATATGCCTCTCGGCAATTGAAGGAGTATGAAAAGAATTATCCGACTCATGACTTGGAGCTAGCTGCTGTGGTTTTTGCTTTAAAAATTTGGAGGCATTACTTATATGGGGAACGATGCGAAATATTTACGGATCACAAAAGCTTGAAATATTTCTTCACTCAGAAGGAATTAAATATGAGGCAAAGACGGTGGTTAGAACTGGTTAAAGACTACGATTGTGTAATTAGTTACCACCCAGGTAAAGCAAATGTGGTAGCTGATGCATTAAGTCGAAAAGCGGTAAGTGCGGAGTTACAATTGTTGGAGGTGGAGGTAGTGCAATTGGGAGAAGTTGAAGCAAAGTTGGCAGCATTAACTCTACAACCTACAATATTGGAACAAATCAAACGGGTGCAAGAAAATGATGAGTTATATCTGAAAATCAAAGACGTACAGACGGAGCAAACTTCAACTGATTTCAAAATTCAAGAAGACGGAAGTCTATATTACAAGAACCGTTTATACGTACCTGATAATGCGGAGATTCGAAAAATAGTAATGACGGAAGCACATGCGACGGCATACTCAGTACATCCAGCAGCTACAAAAATGTATAGAGATCTTCGAATAAATTATTGGTGGCCGGGAATGAAAAGAGACATTGCGGCGTTTGTAAGCCAATGTCTAATATGCCAACAAATAAAGGCGGAACATCAAAGACCGGCAGGGACATTACAGCCTTTGCCAATACCTGAGTGGAAGTGGGATCATATTACGATGGATTTCGTTGTTGGTCTACCAAAGACTGTAAAAGGTTATGATGCTATTTGGGTTATAGTCGATCGATTGACTAAGTCTGCTCATTTTCTACCAATAAGTTTGATGTTTTCCCTGGAGCGATACGCAGAAATATATATACAAGAAATAGTTCGACTCCACGGGATTCCATTATCAATTATTTCGGATCGAGATTCACGGTTTTTGTCTAATTTTTGGAAGAGTCTGCAGAAAGCAATGGGGACTAAGTTGTCTTTTAGTACGGCTTATCATCCTCAGACTGATGGGCAGTCAGAACGAACTATCCAAACTTTGGAAGACATGTTGCGAGCATGTGTTTTGGACTTCAAAGGAAACTGGAGCAAATATTTGCCATTGATCGAGTTCTCTTACAACAATAGTTATCATTCAACTATTGGGATGGCACCTTATGAAGCCTTGTATGGGCGAAAATGTCGATCTCCCATACATTGGGATGAAGTTGGTGAACGTGCGATGTTAGGACCTGACATGGTTCAAGAGATGACTGAGGCAATAGCAAAAATACGAGAAAGAATGCAAACGGCTCAAAGTCGACAAAAGAGTTATGCAGACCAAAGACGCAGACCGTTAGAATTTGAAATAGATGATTGGGTATTTATCAAAGTATCTCCGATGAAAGGCGTGAAACGGTTTGGGCGAAAGGGTAAATTGACCCCAATTGGACCTTTTAGAATAATTAAAAGAGTCGGTGAAGTAGCTTATCAACTGGAATTACCAGCCTCATTGGCACAAGTTCATGATGTTTTTCATGTATCGACATTGCGAAAATATGTCGCTGACCCAAATCATGTTTTGAGAAATGAATTTCCATACCAACAGCTCAAGTCAGATTTAAGTTATGAAGAGAAGCCAGTGGAGATTTTAATGTATAAAGTGAAGAAACTTTGAAATAAAGAGATTCCGTTAGTGAAAGTGTTATGGCAGAATCAGTCAACAGAAGAAGCTACATGGGAACGTGAAGATGATATGAGAAGTCGCTATCCAGAATTGTTTCAACTAACCTGATTTCGGGGACGAAATCCTTTTTAAGGGGGGGAGAATGTAATACCCGGGTCCCGTGAGTAAGTTGGCCAATAAATTTGCATGCATATTATGTGTTTATATGATTTTATATTTAGTATTTATTTAATTTGGTGACTATATGATATCTAACATTATTTGGAAATTAGGTATGGAGTTTTAGAAATTTTGAAAAGAGAATTTCGAAATAGTATAATTTTGGAAACTTAGGGTTTCTTTTTGGATAATTTCGATATTGAGGTTTAGAGATTTAGGAGTAAGGAATATGGTTTGCAATTGATTTTGACATTTTAGGATAAATCTCGAGACTTTATTATTAAGAATAACTAATATATAAAGAATAAAATATTAACATTTGGTAAGTATCCTAATCATTGAACTTAGTACACGATTGAGAATGAGAAAAAATCATATAATATGGTAATAAAATGGTTGAATATTTAAGCCTTATATTTTTATAAGTGAGGTGTCGAACACTTTAGAAAGGTAATAGAACCCAATATGTGATTAAAGTTGAGGAGTAGTTTAAGTATTTTGTTATTTACCTATCACTAATCTTAAGTGGATGAGATAGAGAAAAGGGAACAATAAAATAAGCACTTCATTTTGTAATTAACGTGAACTAGGAATTGAGGGAGAAAGGAAAGCTGGAACAAGTCGAAATTTAGCTTGGAGTAGGTATAAACTTCTTACTTTAATCTTTGTGTTTTTAATTATGATTAAGTATGTTTTAGGTTTTTGTTAGTTTGAAGGTTGCATAAAATCATGTTTTACATGGATTTAGAGTTTTAAGGTTTAAGTATTTTTTTTTAGATTTTCATGATGTTAATTGTGTTCTTGAGAAGATAAGATTTTGATCGAAATTTTTTAAGGGTTTAGAAGTAAATAGTGTTTATGATTCGGGAAGATTAGAGTTTGCTTAATGTCGAAGTGTTAGATGAGATAGTGCCGAGATTTATATAAATGTCGAGATGGTTGTGTGATGTTGTTTCGAGATTTATAAAATGTCGACATAAAATATCGAGTTGGGATATATGATATGAGGATGTCGACATGAGCTTATTGTGGAGTTGAAAGAAAAAGTCGAAGGCATAATGTCGAATTAAGTTAAGATGTCGACATGGTTTATTTTGGAGTGAAAAAGTCGAATGAGAAGTATGATTAGGGATGAAGATGTCGAGTGTGTCTTAGGTGAAGTGGTTTCGAGTTTTTATGTTGAAAGAGAATATGGAAGATGACGAATGGTGATGTGGAATTTTTGTATAAATGTCGAGATGAAACTAAATAAAGATATCGACATTTTGTTTTGTGGGGTATCGATTGTTTCGAGTTTTAAAAAAAAAATGTCGAGTTCTATGTCCGACATTTTCCTTTAATTATTGTTAGTTTAGCTTGCAAGTGGTTTTCTATTTGAGACTTTTAAGTTTTAGAACTTTGTACTTATTCCTTAATTAATGTATAAACATCTAGAGGATAGGGACATTTACCTAATAATTTCTCTTCAATGCATATGTTACGTTAAGTTAAAAGATGTAAGGGTTCTAGATGACAAAGACATTCACCTTAAGCATGTATTAGTTTTTTTTAATTACTTTAAGGATTATCAAGAATTTCAAAACCCTAATCACATGTAACTTTTCATATTATAATTAAAAGGTCTTGGATTATTTTAATATTGTTTTGAGGGGTCATTTGGGGTTTGTAGAACTCTCTAAAGTTAAATTTGGAATTTTAAGGTTTCTAAATTATAAGTCGAAAATAGGGTTTTCAAATTTAACTAATTTCATGAAATTGTAACTAAATTAATGAATTATAATTTTATATGTTTTTATAAATAGGATTCGAAGGTTAGCGATTTAACTGTGCAATAAGCTAAGGATATCAGGTAAGTGGGAATTTCACCTACAACACATAAATTGATTGATATGTGTATTACTACGTGACTAATTGCTTTGATGAATACGTGGTATGTGAATTATCTGTTATATGCGATTATTTGGAATATTTATTGTCGCATTAATTATGCATCATGATCATGTGCACGCACGAATCATATGAGATATTTTGAGGAATGAGCGTGCATTGTATTACTTGAGTGGAAAGCGAGTTATATATAATGTAGATAGATGAGAATATAGCTACTTCTACAAAGGCACCATGACGGGGGTAAGACCGTCGAATATATTTACCTAAATTATTTAGGTAATGGGAAGGCACATAGTATAACTATAGTGCCAGGAAAGTAATTTGATAGAGGGGCGACCTGGTGAATGATAGGACTGGAGATAAACCCTAGTTTTATCCTAGCCAGAGTGGGCCACTATCGTATTTTTATCCGTAAAGGATTTGAGCTCATGGTTTAATGGTGCGTGTAGTAAGTTAGCTATGGGCCCTGATATAAATGAAAAAGAAATGAGAAAGAAATAAGAATGATATGTGTATGTGAGTATTAGAAAGCACTGGCGCGGATGCCTTTGCTATTTTGGCACGTGCATACATGCATATTTCTACTTACTGAGCTTTATAGCTCATCCCATGTTTTTATGTGTTGTAGATGCAGCAAACACAGTATATGAACGCTTAGATAGTAAGGCTGGTCCTTCTGGAACTTCCGGTGACTTTTGAGGGTGGTGTGTACATGGATGCGACCTGTGTGACGGGCGTTATGTTTAATTATATTGGTTTTTGTAAAATAAGTTTGTATTGTATATAAAGTTTGAACAATGTTGGTATTGTAAAATAGTTGAGTGTGGTGTGCTTTGTAAAATCGAAAAATTCTATCGATGTTTTATATGTGATATATTTTATATTTTCTTTAGTCACGTAAGTTAGTGTAAGAAAATAGTAGTAGAAGACGGGTCGTCACAGGTTGGTATCAGAGCTTCGGTTGCAGTTTCTGTAGACTGTCCATGTACACACACTCAAAAGAGCGGAAGACAGCCTTGATTGTAAGTTATGTGATATTATGAATTCTTGCATTGCATAATTTATTGGCCTTAGGGACTGTTAGGGTAAGAGAGACAACATGGTTAGAACTATAGGAGAAGGCAGTGGAGGAAACAATCATGAAGGCGAAAATGTAAATCAGACTGACAATCGTGATTCGGCTATCCTTCAGCTCACCGAGTTAGTACGTCAGCAGTCTCAACAGATTCGGGAATTGATTCAGCAGCAAAACTCTGAGGGGACAAGGAATAACGGAATTTCTCAGGCTGATAGGGTTGAAGCAGTTGGTGAAAGATTTCGTAAATTGAACCCACCGACTTTTGAGGATGCTATTGATCCAACATCTGCTGAGTATTGGCTCAGAACATTAGAGAGTATGTTCCAATATAGCAGAATTCCTGAGAATGAGAAAGTTCTGTGTGCTGCATTTCTACTGCGAGGAAGTGCAGGGCATTGGTGGGACACTATTTTGGCGATCGAGGATCCAATCAACATGAGTTGGGAACGTTTTAAGGAACTGTTCCGAAACAAATATTTCACCGCACCTGTGCGAGCCCAACGCATGAATGAGTTTATCAATCTCAAACAAGGGGCGATGACAGTGGCGGAATACATCAGAAAATTTGAACAACTGTCAAGGTTCGCGACACATATGGTGAGTACTGATGCTCTAAAGATTGAACGATTTCTTGAGAGTCTTAAGCCGGAGTTGTATCGTGACGTTAATATGGCCGGACTACATGGAGCTTCATATGCTCAAGTGGCGGAGCGAGCGATGGTGGCAGAACAAGCTGAGACACGAATTATTCGTGCTCAAGAGGCAAAGCGAAAGTTTGTGCAAGGAGCAAGGTGGAGTGGGGGTAATCAGAAACGACAGTTCTTTCCAAAAGGTGGGAAGCCAAATTTTCAGAATAGGCCTGGACCACCTCAGCCACAAAATCCTAATCAATGGAGACCCCCAGCACCAATGCCAGCTTGCCCAAGATGTGGACGACATCATTCGGGTATCTGTTTCTCACAAAATGCCATCTGTTATAAATGCGGAAAGACGGGACATTACGCAAGATCATGTTCGGAGAAGACATCAGGAAATCAAGCTATGACTCAAGCGAAACCACCAACTGTGCCAGCACGTGTGTATACATTGACTGCGGAGGAAGCAAAAGTTAATCCATCCGTGGTGGCAGGTATTATACTTATTCACAAATTTCCGACATGCATTTTAGTAGATTCAGGAGCCACGCATTCATTTGCATCCACTAAATACATGGCGAGACTCGGGATTACACCTACCCTGTCTGATTGTGAATATAATGTGACCGTTCCACACGGAGTTGCGATGCGAACCAATTTGATTTTACGGAATTCTCCGGTGTTAATTAATGGAAAAGAATTGTCCGTTGACTTAATAGTCATTCCAATGAATGATTATGAGGTGATTCTTGGAATGGACTGGCTATCGAAATACGGAGCTGTCATCGACTGTAATCGCAAAACAGTTACGTTTAATATTGAAGAGAATGAGCCTTTCACTTTTGTGGGAACAATCAAAGAAAGAAATGTTTCTAGAATTTCAGCGGTAAAGGCACAACGTTTGATCAAGGTGGGATGTGAAGCTTATTTAGTCTTCGCAGTGAAATCAGAGGAACGTATATCTCCGAAATTAGAGAATGTAACAGTGGTACGAGATTTTTCTGACGTATTTCCTGAAGATCTGCCCGGATTACCACCGGATCGAGAAATTGAATTTACGATTGATCTAATACCAGGTTCTGCTCCAATCTCTAGAACTCCCTATCGGTTAGCGCCAACTGAATTGAAAGAGTTAAGAGAACAGTTGGACGATCTGTTACAGAAGGGATTTATACAACCCAGTTTTTCTCCTTGGGGAGCGCCAGTTCTGTTCGTGCGAAAGAAGGATGGGTCAATGCGATTATGTATTGACTACAGGGAGCTGAACAAGATCACAATCAAGAATAAATATCCATTACCCAGAATTGATGATTTATTTGATCAACTACAAGGCGCAACGGTGTTTTCAAAAATAGATTTACGATCGGGGTATCATCAATTGAAAGTTCGAGAAGAAGATATTCCAAAGACGGCATTCAGTACCCGATATGGACACTACGAATTTTTAGTTATGCCTTTTGGGGTAACTAATGCACCAGCGGCGTTTATGGATCTAATGAATCGAGTGTTCAAACAATTCTTGGACAAGTTTGTCATTGTTTTCATTGGTGACATTCTTATCTATTCGAAGACAAAAGAAGAACACGAAGTACATCTGAAGATAGTTCTTGAAATATTACGAAAAAATAAATTATATGCCAAGTTCAAGAAATGTGAGTTCTGGTTGAATCAAGTCGCATTTTTGGGCCACATTGTTTCTGGAGAAGGAATTTCTGTGGATCCTAGTAAAATTGAAGCTATCAACAATTGGCCTCAACCAACCAATGTCACAGAAGTACGGAGTTTTCTTGGCTTAGCTGGATACTACAGAAAATTTATTAAGGACTTCTCAAAGATTGCATCAACACTGACAAAGTTAACAAGAAAGAATGTTCCATTCCATTGGAACGAGGAGTGTGAGCAAAGTTTTCAAGAGTTAAAGAAGAGACTCACTTCAGCTCCAGTTCTTACAATACCATCAGGGACTGGAGGATTTTCAGTTTATAGCGATGCGTCAAGAAATGGTCTGGGATGTGTATTGATGCAACATGGGAAAGTAATTGCATATGCCTCTCGGCAATTGAAGGAGTATGAAAAGAATTATCCGACTCATGACTTGGAGCTAGCTGCTGTGGTTTTTGCTTTAAAAATTTGGAGGCATTACTTATATGGGGAACGATGCGAAATTTTTACGGATCACAAAAGCTTGAAATATTTCTTCACTCAGAAGGAATTAAATATGAGGCAAAGACGGTGGTTAGAACTGGTTAAAGACTACGATTGTGTAATTAGTTACCACCCAGGTAAAGCAAATGTGGTAGCTGATGCATTAAGTCGAAAAGCGGTAAGTGCGGAGTTACAATTGTTGGAGGTGGAGGTAGTGCAATTGGGAGAAGTTGAAGCAAAGTTGGCAGCATTAACTCTACAACCTACAATATTGGAACAAATCAAACGGGTGCAAGAAAATGATGAGTTATATCTGAAAATCAAAGACGTACAGACGGAGCAAACTTCAACTGATTTCAAAATTCAAGAAGACGGAAGTCTATATTACAAGAACCGTTTATACGTACCTGATAATGCGGAGATTCGAAAAATAGTAATGACGGAAGCACATGCGACGGCATACTCAGTACATCCAGGAGCTACAAAAATGTATAGAGATCTTCGAATAAATTATTGGTGGCCGGGAATGAAAAGAGACATTGCGGCGTTTGTAAGCCAATGTCTAATATGCCAACAAATAAAGGCGGAACATCAAAGACCGGCAGGGACATTACAGCCTTTGCCAATACCTGAGTGGAAGTGGGATCATATTACGATGGATTTCGTTGTTGGTCTACCAAAGACTGTAAAAGGTTATGATGCTATTTGGGTTATAGTCGATCGATTGACTAAGTCTGCTCATTTTCTACCAATAAGTTTGATGTTTTCCCTGGAGCGATACGCAGAAATATATATACAAGAAATAGTTCGACTCCACGGGATTCCATTATCAATTATTTCGGATCGAGATTCACGGTTTTTGTCTAATTTTTGGAAGAGTCTGCAGAAAGCAATGGGGACTAAGTTGTCTTTTAGTACGGCTTATCATCCTCAGACTGATGGGCAGTCAGAACGAACTATCCAAACTTTGGAAGACATGTTGCGAGCATGTGTTTTGGACTTCAAAGGAAACTGGAGCAAATATTTGCCATTGATCGAGTTCTCTTACAACAATAGTTATCATTCAACTATTGGGATGGCACCTTATGAAGCCTTGTATGGGCGAAAATGTCGATCTCCCATACATTGGGATGAAGTTGGTGAACGTGCGATGTTAGGACCTGACATGGTTCAAGAGATGACTGAGGCAATAGCAAAAATACGAGAAAGAATGCAAACGGCTCAAAGTCGACAAAAGAGTTATGCAGACCAAAGACGCAGACCGTTAGAATTTGAAATAGATGATTGGGTATTTATCAAAGTATCTCCGATGAAAGGCGTGAAACGGTTTGGGCGAAAGGGTAAATTGACCCCAAGATACATTGGACCTTTTAGAATAATTAAAAGAGTCGGTGAAGTAGCTTATCAACTGGAATTACCAGCCTCATTGGCACAAGTTCATGATGTTTTTCATGTATCGACATTGCGAAAATATGTCGCTGACCCAAATCATGTTTTGAGAAATGAATTTCCATACCAACAGCTCAAGTCAGATTTAAGTTATGAAGAGAAGCCAGTGGAGATTTTAATGTATGAAGTGAAGAAACTTTGAAATAAAGAGATTCCGTTAGTGAAAGTGTTATGGCAAAATCAGTCAACAGAAGAAGCTACATGGGAACGTGAAGATGATATGAGAAGTCGCTATCCAGAATTGTTTCAACTAACCTGATTTCGGGGACGAAATCCTTTTTAAGGGGGGGAGAATGTAATACCCGGGTCCCGTGAGTAAGTTGGCCAATAAATTTGCATGCATATTATGTGTTTATATGATTTTATATTTAGTATTTATTTAATTTGGTGACTATATGATATCTAACATTATTTGGAAATTAGGTATGGAGTTTTAGAAATTTTGAAAAGAGAATTTCGAAATAGTATAATTTTGGAAACTTAGGGTTTCTTTTTGGATAATTTCGATATTGAGGTTTAGAGATTTAGGAGTAAGGAATATGGTTTGCAATTGATTTTGACATTTTAGGATAAATCTCGAGACTTTATTATTAAGAATAACTAATATATAAAGAATAAAATATTAACATTTGGTAAGTATCCTAATCATTGAACTTAGTACACGATTGAGAATGAGAAAAAATCATATAATATGGTAATAAAATGGTTGAATATTTAAGCCTTATATTTTTATAAGTGAGGTGTCGAACACTTTAGAAAGGTAATAGAACCCAATATGTGATTAAAGTTGAGGAGTAGTTTAAGTATTTTGTTATTTACCTATCACTAATCTTAAGTGGATGAGATAGAGAAAAGGGAACAATAAAATAAGCACTTCATTTTGTAATTAACGTGAACTAGGAATTGAGGGAGAAAGGAAAGCTGGAACAAGTCGAAATTTAGCTTGGAGTAGGTATAAACTTCTTACTTTAATCTTTGTGTTTTTAATTATGATTAAGTATGTTTTAGGTTTTTGTTAGTTTGAAGGTTGCATAAAATCACGTTTTACATGGATTTAGAGTTTTAAGGTTTAAGTATTTTTTTTTAGATTTTCATGATGTTAATTGTGTTCTTGAGAAGATAAGATTTTGATCGAAATTTTTTAAGGGTTTAGAAGTAAATAGTGTTTATGATTCGGGAAGATTAGAGTTTGCTTAATGTCGAAGTGTTAGATGAGATAGTGCCGAGATTTATATAAATGTCGAGATGGTTGTGTGATGTTGTTTCGAGATTTATAAAATGTCGACATAAAATATCGAGTTGGGATATATGATATGAGGATGTCGACATGAGCTTATTGTGGAGTTGAAAGAAAAAGTCGAAGGCATAATGTCGAATTAAGTTAAGATGTCGACATGGTTTATTTTGGAGTGAAAAAGTCGAATGAGAAGTATGATTAGGGATGAAGATGTCGAGTGTGTCTTAGGTGAAGTGGTTTCGAGTTTTTATGTTGAAAGAGAATATGGAAGATGTCGAATGGTGATGTGGAATTTTTGTATAAATGTCGAGATGAAACTAAATAAAGATATCGACATTTTGTTTTGTGGGGTATCGATTGTTTCGAGTTTTAAAAAAAAAAATGTCGAGTTCTATGTCCGACATTTTCCTTTAATTATTGTTAGTTTAGCTTGCAAGTGGTTTTCTATTTGAGACTTTTAAGTTTTAGAACTTTGTACTTATTCCTTAATTAATGTATAAACATCTAGAGGATAGGGACATTTACCTAATAATTTCTCTTCAATGCATATGTTACGTTAAGTTAAAAGATGTAAGGGTTCTAGATGACAAAGACATTCACCTTAAGCATGTATTAGTTTTTTTTAATTACTTTAAGGATTATCAAGAATTTCAAAACCCTAATCACATGTAACTTTTCATATTATAATTAAAAGGTCTTGGATTATTTTAATATTGTTTTGAGGGGTCATTTGGGGTTTGTAGAACTCTCTAAAGTTAAATTTGGAATTTTAAGGTTTCTAAATTATAAGTCGAAAATAGGGTTTTCAAATTTAACTAATTTCATGAAATTGTAACTAAATTAATGAATTATAATTTTATATGTTTTTATAAATAGGATTCGAAGGTTAGCGATTTAACTGTGCAATAAGCTAAGGATATCAGGTAAGTGGGAATTTCACCTACAACACATAAATTGATTGATATGTGTATTACTACGTGACTAATTGCTTTGATGAATACGTGGTATGTGAATTATCTGTTATATGCGATTATTTGGAATATTTATTGTCGCATTAATTATGCATCATGATCATGTGCACGCACGAATCATATGAGATATTTTGAGGAATGAGCGTGCATTGTATTACTTGAGTGGAAAGCGAGTTATATATAATGTAGATAGATGAGAATATAGCTACTTCTACAAAGGCACCATGACGGGGGTAAGACCGTCGAATATATTTACCTAAATTATTTAGGTAATGGGAAGGCACATAGTATAACTATAGTGCCAGGAAAGTAATTTGATAGAGGGGCGACCTGGTGAATGATAGGACTGGAGATAAACCCTAGTTTTATCCTAGCCAGAGTGGGCCACTATCGTATTTTTATCCGTAAAGGATTTGAGCTCATGGTTTAATGGTGCGTGTAGTAAGTTAGCTATGGGCCCTGATATAAATGAAAAAGAAATGAGAAAGAAATAAGAATGATATGTGTATGTGAGTATTAGAAAGCACTGGCGCGG
The DNA here is from genome assembly GCA_027422505.1 of Craterostigma plantagineum. NCBI lineage: Eukaryota > Viridiplantae > Streptophyta > Magnoliopsida > Lamiales > Linderniaceae > Craterostigma > Craterostigma plantagineum. The sequence continues at coordinate 1,671,527 of JAPQWV010000103.1, forward strand.
ATGCCTTTGCTATTTTGGCACGTGCATACATGCATATTTCTACTTACTGAGCTTTATAGCTCATCCCATGTTTTTATGTGTTGTAGATGCAGCAAACACAGTATATGAACGCTTAGATAGTAAGGCTGGTCCTTCTGGAACTTCCGGTGACTTTTGAGGGTGGTGTGTACATGGATGCGACCTGTGTGACGGGCGTTATGTTTAATTATATTGGTTTTTGTAAAATAAGTTTGTATTGTATATAAAGTTTGAACAATGTTGGTATTGTAAAATAGTTGAGTGTGGTGTGCTTTGTAAAATCGAAAAATTCTATCGATGTTTTATATGTGATATATTTTATATTTTCTTTAGTCACGTAAGTTAGTGTAAGAAAATAGTAGTAGAAGACGGGTCGTCACACACAAGCCCGAAAACAACTCAATGCTAGTTAATAAAAGTTTAACTTTTGTCAGTCGAAAAACTTTTTCTTACGCAAAACCTAATCGAAAAAAAAACAACTCTCTCTCGCAAACTTTCTCAGACGATAAAAAATCCTTAAAAAACTTTCAATTTTTCACTCCCAATCGTCTGATTAAGGTAGAAATTCGATTCGGTTAACGATTGTGAATGATATAAGTTGATTTGCATTTACATTCTGTAGTTTTTCGCATGATTAGTTAAAATTTGTCGACTGTTCTTCAAAAACTAGTTAAACGTATACTGTTTCACTAAAATTGTGGCATGCTTCTAGGATTTTCTGAGTTAAATGCCCGTTTTTTTTATAGATTTGATGTTCTTGATGAAACAGATAGTTTAATCTTCGAAAAATCTGCATCTGTGACGTTAAAATGAGTTTAGATGAAACTGGGTTTTGAAGTTTTGAAGCTGTCGTAGAACTTTGTCGATCGCAAATAATCCTAATAGAATTCCAATTCAATTGAGATACTATTTGTGTCGATTTAGTTTTCGATCGCAAAATTTTGATTTAGTCGTCACGATAAAAGATTTTAACCGTTACACTTACCATCGAAAAATCCAATTATAATTTTCTGCGAGCGAAAAACTTATGCACTGACTAGACAATTTAGATGCAATTTTATCGAGCGTAAAACTTACTATCGCAAAATAGAATTTTCGATTTAATTTCAATTTGGTCGCAAAAAAAAAAGTTAGCAGCGAAAAATTAATTTTTCAACTCCTAATTTTTCGATCGTAAAATTCGCCGCTTAGGACTTAATTGATCGGGAAATTTCTCGACGTTTGACTTAGTCTTTCGTTGACTAATTTCTCGATAAAAATATATCGCAGCGAAAAAACTTCTACTTTCAATCGAAAATCATATTCCGCTCGACAAATTTCGAATCGAAAAATTTTATTCAATCGAAGAAAATGTTTCGATAGTAAATTTACCTGAAACGTAATTTCTCGATCGTAAATTTACACGGAATTTTTCTCGATCGTAAAATTGATCGACTACAGTCACGCTTTCAACTTCAACACTTAGGATTTTCTAAGTCTTTTACACTGTAGCTAACAATAGCGGATAAAATTCTTCGATCGCAAAATTTAGACAGAATTCTTTCAATTGAAATCAATATATAGGAAATCAAATTGAAATTCAATTTTCTCGACCGAAAATTTTCTCGGCATGAACAGCGACTTACTGATTTAATATTTAGCGAAATTTCGAACTATTTTTCACACGACATATATTTCATTCGAAATTACATTCATGCCATCACGATTTTTTGAAATTGAACTTACACTATGCATTTGATATGATTTTGATTCACAATTCATCGAACATGCTATTACTTGCGATATTACTATAGTTTGATGAAATTTATTCATATTTCGACTGAAAATAAAATTGAACTAATAAACGTTTATATATCTTATTTTTCAGATGGATCGCTACCCGAAATACAACCACATCTACGATCACAACCTTTATCTAAAGGTTCAAGATACGAACTTCCAGCTCGATCTGAGCACGTTTAGGTGTCCAGACGAGATCATCGTATCAATCCTACAAGGCCACCCCATCTGGCATGCGTTAACGGTCACCGCATCTGTGCCGATGGTATATCTCCAGCAGTTCTGGGGCTGCATACAAGGAGAAGTGGACAATGGAGCCTTCAGATTCTCAACAAGGATAGGGACGCGGCATATCAGCATGGACAAGAACCAGTTCGGCATGGTACTGGACTTGCCCCACAACAATAATTAAGACCCGCTCCCTTCGGATGCTGAGATGATTCAAGACTTCTTGCACATGGGCTACCAACCGCCGCTCACAAGATTAGCTCAGGTCCAGAGCAGCGGAATCCCACACCCGTGGAAGACACTATTCGGAATAGTGAATAAGTGTCTGTCGCCCAAGCACGCAGGATTTGATAAGGGCAACAGCAATATTTTGAGGATCTTCCACGGCATCGCCTTCTCAAGAAATTATGACTACACTCAGCTGATCTGGAACGACCTCGCGGACCAGATTCGGCAGAAGGAGAACCGGCGATCAAAGAACGTGCCTTATGCTCGGTGGTTCATCATCATCATCAGGGAGATCATGGCGCTGCACCAGACAATCCCTACTCTGCCTCCTGGCAGAAATTACCAACCACCAAGGCTTATGTTCTTCCATAACCCACACGGTTCACGGACTTGGACCAACCGTCGATGCCGATCTCATTCGAGCTCCTTCGTCTCGCGGACCCCAACGAAGACGTCTACAAGCTATACTGTCGGGATAGGAATCTCACCGAGGAAATGATTCGAGGGCCCCCGACAGTGCTTGGAGCTAGCCCTCAACAACAACAACAACAGCTAAGCCCTGAGGACGCGATGATTGACGATGTCGCTCAGGAGCTAGCTCAGGAGCCAACATTGGTCGAAGAGCCAATGCCCGACGTAGATGATACCCTGATAGACGTCGTGGCTACAGAGATGGAGCTCGAGGCTCCTGCACTCGAATTACAAGTGGACGAGCCCGTACATGTTGGCGTGCTCGAAGAAACTTTTGAGGAAGTTCTTCAACAAGAAGCACAGCCCGAAACGGAAATGGGGCACAGCCCGACGAGGAAATCAGTCTGATCAGGAGGACTGCCAGAAGACTCCGTATTCAGTTGGAGTCCCTCTTCCCAGCCGTCACCAACGCACCAGATACTACGCTGACCACAACGACAAGTGTTGCCGGCACTTCTTCGCTCAGTCTTGAGCTGCAACCAACTCACGTGGTGTCTGGTTCGCAGGCGCAACCTGAGCCTGCCTTAACACCCATAGAGACGAATCCTCAAGATTCGACTCGAGGATTGGGTGCAAGTCTCATACAGTCACAACCTCAAGTGACTGTGAGCCAACCCGCAGAGTCGGTGTCTACTCAAGGGTTGATAACAGGCGACATCAGTCGTCCTGGTCCATTCACGGAGGCGTCCGCACCCTTTGTGACGAACGAGCAGTTTCAGGCCGCTCTCTCTGCCGTTGTACAGTCAATGGAAGACAAGATCACATAGAAAGTACTTCAAGCAATCGAGGCATCCCGAAGAGATACCGGGAAAGCACCTGCCTCTGAAGGCCCTTCGTCACAAATCAACCCCACACCTCCACAACCCACACCCACCGACCCTCTAGCCACTTCCTCCATCCTCATCAATCCATGCACAATCCCCATCACCGAGCTCCACGACATTCTCCTCGCCCGTCTGATAGGCCTTTCCATCCGATTGCCGCAAGAAGAATCCCTCTATAGGCGATTGGTGGACCATCCTGAGCCACCGACTGACACCTGCCGAAGCCAAAGCTCCCACTCACAGCGCATACATGACGATCCTGACGATCAGGACCCTCATGAGGGGGAGAAGAGGCCAAGGACATCTACAAGTGGCCAAGAACAAGGCTCGGGCGCTACGCAGACAAGTGCTGGAGCTGACCAAACCCATACTACTAACCAAACCCAAACTACCCACACCACGCACCGCACCGCCCACATCGACCCACCAACCTTTCACCTCAGGACGCCTCCGCCCACACCGCCGATCTACTCAAGCCCTTGCTTCCGGAAGAAGAAGCAAGTGCTGCAATGCTTGTAGCTCTAGCAGCTACCCAAGCCACTCCCTCAGTCGCTCCAGACCAACCGGGACCCTCTGGACATGGCGTCAATCCACACGAGGTCCTAGACAAATATATCTTCGAAGGACAGTGGATGACCCATTCCATGCCCGAGGAGCATCAAAGGCGACGGCTTCACGATGTTCGGCGCTTTCTACAACAAGCATCTATAGACCTCGTAATCATAGAAGACGACGAGCTTCAGGAAGGTGAAGACTACGAGCGAGATATCCCAAGGCTACCAGAATAATTGCTCAACAGGCGGTTCCCTCTCCAAGGCTAACGCCAGGGACCGTTCGGATCGACACGCCATGGGAGAACATCCAAATAGAAATTCCCTTCCTAGAAGAAGTTCGTGAGAATATTTGGAGGTCTCCGGACAGAGTCAAAAAGACGAACGAGTTTGAGCATAGGGGGATCTCTCATTGGGATCACCAGAAGAGGATGACCTACCTCTGGATGCTGACCAAACTAGGACCTGATGTTAGGCTGGGGATGACTAAGGCACAAGCCAAGAGCCATTATAAGAGTCTCTCTCCAATAAGCCAACTACTCAGCGTCTACTGTGACAAAGGAGGACTTCCAACACCTCACTACATCATCGAACGAGTGGACAGGACCCGAGAGGAACTGAGCGAGAGCGACCTGCCGTACCTCCTCGCCGATGAAGTGTACCATCTTTATCAGCTATACGTGGAGAAGTACAAAGGTCCTCAGGGCTTCATCAAGAAAGAAGGCCTCGAAGGGCTCTACCGGTTCATGATGCGACAAGTCAAGTACGTCGCCGCTCACGACCTTCAAATGGCGCTTGAGAGCAATATGAAGAAGGTCAACATGACCGCTCCGCTCAACAAAGGACCTGAGATCGAAGGACTTCCCAACAATCATGTGCACATCAGCTCAATCCTAGGCATTACCTACAACAATCCAATAGCAAAGAAGAATAGGTTGATGCTGAAGACTGAAATCAACAAGTTTTGTGATGGGATGCTCAAGGTCATCAGGAGGAATATCGAGCAGAGGTTGGAAGAAATAAATAGAGACACTATGCTGAGGATCCACAGGTTCGTGAGAGAACAGCCGCTCCTAATGGAATTGCTTGAAGATATCGAGGAGCGATTGGAGCTGAGGATCACGCTGAGGAACTACTAGTATGCGCTGGGCTTGCACAGATCGTATTACGCCCGACGAGGACAAACGGCGCGGAGACGCAATCAAGCACAAAGGGGGAGATTGTAGAATACCATTTGTAATTGTGCTTGATTTCATTAGTTGTCCTTGTAATTAGGGGCGTTTTGTATAGTGATCCTTAGATTAGGACTAGTTTGATATTTATATCAAGTTTGTTTGGTATAAATACATGTAAAGCAATTGAGCTTAATAGAGAAAGTTTAGAGAATTGATCCGAAGGGGTTGCAATTCAATTTCTAGAGAGAGAAACAACAGTAACTTTCTCACTCTAATTGAATTCTCTCTAGTGTTCTTAACTTGAGTTTTTCGATCGAATTCAATTGATTATCTAAACGATCGAATTACTATGAATTCTAGCCTAGGATCGTAGAGTTGTTAACAATTCTCTTGACGGCGAGCATGTGAGACTCCTTTGGATCAGCTTGAAAGCGAGCACAAAGACACGTGGCGAACATGATGTCAGGTCGACTGGACGTGAGATAAAGCAAGGATCCTATCATGCCTCGATAAGTCGTTTGGTTAACAGATTTTCCTGATGAATCTGCATGAAGTTTGCATGAGATGGACATGGGAGTGCTGGCAACGTTTGAGTTGTCCAAGTTGTACTTCTTGAGTATGTCGTGAATGTACTTGGATTGACTGATGAAGATTCCATCATGAAGCTGCTTAACCTGGAGGCCTAAGAAGAAGATTAGTTCGCCCATCATACTCATTTCAAATTTCTGCTTCATTAGGTCTCCAAAGTTCCTGCACATTCTTGAGTCCGTTGAGCCGAAGATGATGTCATCGACGTAAATCTGTACCAGCATAATGTCAGAGTTATCCTTCATGATAAAGAGAGTCGTATCAATCTTCCCTTTTGTGAAGCCGGAGGAGATGAGAAAATCCGAGAGGACCTCGTACCAGGCTCTGGGAGCTTGTTTAAGTCCGTAGAGAGCTTTATCGAGTCTGTAGACGTGGTATGGGAGTTGTTCGCTTCCAAAACCTTCAGGCTGAGATTCAAAAACTTCTTCTTTCAGTATTCCGTTGAGGAATGCAGTTTTGACATCCATCTGGTAGACTGTGAAGTTCTTATGTCCAGCGAAAGCTAAGAACATCCTGATGGCTTCAATTCTTGCGACTGGAGGATATGTCTCATCATAGTCGATTCCTTCATGTTGATTGTATCCTTTTGCAACCAGTCTGGCTTTATTTCGGATAACAACTCCTTGCTCGTCCTTTTTGTCTTAAACACCCATTTAGTCCCTATGATAGTTTTCCCAGCCGGTCTAGGTACTATGTTCCAGACTTTCAACCTTTCAAACCGATTGATTTCCTCCTGCATTGCGATTATCCAATCTGGATCGGCGAGTGCTTCAGCTACTTTGCTGGGCTCTTTTTTGAGTGAGAAAGCAAGAATAGAGGGTTTCATTTATCGTTGATGCTCAAGTTGTTACACCAGTGGAAGGGTCCCCAATTATTTGTGAGTTTGGGTGTGCTGGGTCCACTTTCTTGTATTAGGTTGTGATGATCCAGCTGCATTGGTATCATGTATTGCTCCTTCACTTTGATCAGCCTGATGCTCCTTCACTTTGACCAGCTGGAGATGATCTCAGTATCAGTTGGGAGTTCACTATCGTCATCAAGGTGAAGATTTTACATCATAGGAGGGGAATTGTCATTGCTAGTCTCTGCAGAATCATTATTTCCTGGTGCTACATAAGTTGTTGGAGCAGTGGGTGGCGACGACTTAGAGAAGAGATCCTCGAATAAGAGATCGACTTCCAAGTTGCTCAATGTATTGGATTTTGAAGGTTCACCCACGAAGGAGGTGCTTGGTTGATCCTTTGTCAACTCACGTAGAAGTCCGGGTTCTGGAGTGATTTGTGAGAAGCTACTCGGTCTACTTCATAAAACATTACGTTAATACTTTCCGTAATCGATCTTTTCTCCTTGAGGTATACTCGATAGGCTTTGGAAGTCGTCGAGTATCCCACCAGTATTCCTTTGAATGATTTTGGGTCGAGTTTGCCTCTATCTTCACGATCATTTGCTACGTAGCACTTGCATCCAAAGACTCTCAGGAAGGAGACGTCCGGCACTGCGATTTATCAACTCGTAGGGAGTGCTATTGAACCTCTTGTGAATGGAGCCACGATTTTGAGTAACACATGCTGTGTTCGTTGCTTCGGCCCACAAGTAGTAAGGTAGTCCAGAGTTAATGAGGAGTGTACGAGTTGTTTCAACTTAGGTTCTGTTCTTGCGCTGAACTACACCATTTTGTTGAGGTGTTTTTGCTGCTGCGAACTGTTGGGTGATTCCAAGTGATGCGTAGAAATCACTGAGTTTTTGGTTCTTGAGTTCTGTCCCATTGTCAGTTCTCATGATTTGGACACTTAGTTGGTAGAGGTTTTGTGCGGTTTTGATAAACTCAATGATTAGACTTGGAGTTTCGTCCTTCGTTCTGAGAAATTTGGTCCATGTGTAGCGCGAGAAATCATCCACAATAACCAACACATATCTTCGCCCATTGATGGTCTGAGTGCGCATAGATCCACACAGATCCATGTGAATGAGTTCGAGAGGTTTGAAAGTTGAGGCTATATGTTTGGTCCGGTGAGATGCTTTTCCTTATCTTTCCCATTTCACACGCCGAGCAGAGATGCTCTTTGTGATATCTGAACGAGGGAAGTCCTTTGACCAAGTTTTCTGATCGCAATTTGTTAAGGTCTTTGAAATTGAGATGGGAGAGTCGCTGATGCCAGAGATCGTTCTGATGTAGAGAGGCACGGGAGATGAGACACGTCGGTCGGACAGTTTTGAGGTCAATGGAGTAGAGATTCGTCTTTTTTGTGGCCACTGAGTAGTCCTCTTCCATTTTTATCTGTGACACTACATTTGATGGTCTCGAAGTTCACCTTTTAGCCTTTGTCACAGAAACGTCCGATGCTGAATAAATTGTAGCTCAGTCCTTCGACGTAGGAGACCCCTTTGATGGTCAGCCTGTCATGGATGAGATCACCCGTTCCTAACGTGGGTGCTGATTGACCGTTTCCGAAGTAGACCTTTCCTAGAAATCCCTCAGAGAAGTTGCCCAACAGCTCTTTGTTTCCACTCATGTGTGAAGGAGCAACCTGAATCTAAGTACCACACATGATGGACCTGCAAAAAGAATCAAGTAAGCTCAGGTACCCATTTATAGATTGTCCCTTCTTTGATAGTAGGTGTAGAAGCTAACGTATTTGTTGCTAGATTGAATTCTTTGCTGGATTGTTGGATAACTGATTTAAGAACCCAAGCATGACAATTTCCTATGGGAAGCAGTTGGGATTTCGAAATCCAAATTTGTTTTTGCCTTAATTTCTTGTTCTGCTTGGTCTTGGAAGTGGTGTGTTTCTTTATCTTAGGTTCGATAGTATGATTGGTGAGCATGGGAGAAATGTCCTTATAATGAGTGATCTTTGACGTGGAAGCATTTTTGCTGAAATGATCGTCATGAGGATGGGAAAATACATCATTGTTTACATGGCAATATTTTGATTTCTGGGCATAAAATAAAGAAACACGATCTGCGACATTACAAGAAGTCACTTTTGGAAACGCAAAAGATTTGACAGCATGAGAAGAAAGGTTTGAGACTGGTCTCTTCTTCTTATCAGGGACTGTTGTCTTATTTGCTGAGCCAGATCGAACCTTCTTCGCTTCCTCAGATCTCATGCCTTTGTCTGTGGGTACATGTGATACGAAGTTAGTGTGAGATGATGGAATTTTCCTCGTAGTTTGCTTGCATTTATATGTAGAGGATTCTGGAACAGGACGGGAGGTGGAGGGTTTGTAAGCGTCAGGAAAGTTTTCAAGAGTATTAATTTTGCTTAACAAAATAGTTTTCTCTTCTTCGTGGGCTTTCTTTTTTGATTCTAGCGAGGCTGTGAAGGCTCTGATTTTGTGAATTATCTTTGGAATATAGATAGATGATAAATGGGTTAGCCTGCTCATCTTCCTGAATTTCGGGTCCAAATGGTGACATGTAATCATCAGAGAGTGTTATCTCTCTAGTTTTGCAGCATTATTGAGTTCTGTGTAATCACACGCGATTTAGCCGATTCTTTATTCCTCGTTCTGTTCGTCAGATTCATTCACCTTACTTGATCCTACGAAGGGCCTTAGTTGTTCAAGGCTCAACCCAAAACGTTTAGTGCTGTACAGAGAGAGTACTTTATCTTTTTCTGGGTTAGTGGTGGGTTAAATCCCAATCCTTGGCGGGGATCATAGAATTCTACATCTTTAGGTTGGCTAAGAAAGAGGGTTCGTTCTGATTGACCTCTTTTGGTGTTAATATCCTCTAACTCTTCGACTTTATTGTATAGACGAACACGTTCGTTGGTGATCAGTTCATATTTAGATAATACATTTACTCGTTCTTCTTCGTTGTCTTTTAAGCTTCTACAAATATCGCTAATTTGTTTTTTCTTGCTTTCTGTAAGATCTTCTAAAGTCTTTACTTTAGTTTCAGACAAGGTTAAGAATTCTTGGAGAATAGCTATCTCTTCCTGTTGTTTGTTTAATAAGGCATAATATTTGTCAAAATTGCTTTGGAGTTCTGAGTAATCTTTACGGTTCATGGAGAGTTCGGCTATCCATTTACAGATGGAGTGTATACCTCCAGGTCAGATGAAGAGACATCCGTCCTGTCTGACCCTATGGTTGACCCTATGGTTGGCTCGTCCTCGTCGGAATCATTATCATTGCTTTTCACCATGAAGGCCATTTCATCTTCCTCCTCGTCAGACGTGTCCTCCAGCCATCCATCTTCCTCAGCAACCAAGACAATTCCCGCCTCCTTGCGTTGTGAGAGCTGGAATTTTTTCTTGTAGTATGCAGTGTTTTTCTTCTTAGGTCTGAAGCATTCAGAAGCAAAGTGACCTGGTTTGCCACAGTTGAAGCACTTCTTTAATACTTCAGATTTCTTAGCTCCAGCCTCTTCACGGGTAACAAACTTCTGTTTCCTGCCCGAGGTTCATTGTTTGTTGAAGGAATATGATGATTTCTTGGCACTCATCTTATTGACCGTCTCTTTAGATTTTCTCGAGCTCATGTTGTTTGATTTCGAGGTCACGAGTGCAATTGGTTCCATGTCGACATTTGTCTTTGGCATACTGGGAGTATTGTGAGAGGTTATCGTGTAAGGAGTGAATGTCCATAGCATCCAGATCTTTGTTTTGCTGCTTAACCAGAACTGCAATCCGTCCCAACTCAGGTTGAAGTGTGGAAAGGAACTTGATGTTGTTTCGAGATTGGAGCGTTGGATGTTGATCTTTCTCATCTTGTTGATGATGGTCAGGAAACGAAGGTAAACATCTCGAAGTTCTTCCCCCTCCTTAGCTTTGAAGGAGTCATAGGCAGTGAGGATACTGGACTTCTTAGATAGATTGCTAACTTCTGTCCCAACCATCATTTTGCATACTTCATCCAAGATTTCCTTTGCAGTGACCATTGCATCGACTTGCTTGTAGACATCATTTGGTAGGGCCTGAAGTACGTAGTGTCGAGCAAGCTTTGGTCCGCTCTGGCTCGTGCTCTCTCAGCATCATTGTATCGACTAGGGTCATTAGGAGTTCTCCTCTCTGGAATGGGTGGAACCGCATCGGGTTGAGCAGGGATGATTGTCCAAAATTGAGCGGGTCCCTAAAAATGGAGAAAAGCATGTCATTTGCGAAGTCTACATCATTGATTTCTATGAAGTTGATGAATCGTTGCTTCCATATGCCGTACTCTCCCCATCTTAGTAGTGGTGCATGGTTGTCAGATCCAATAGCAAGACCGCCATGTTCTTGTTTGGTAATGATCGTTAACGCGAAATAGATCTGCGAAGTGAAGTGGTTTAGTTTTGAATGAGAAATAGTCAAGTTTGAATAATTTTAGTGTTGAGTCAAAGTAAGTAAATTCACTTAGGTTGCGTTTGGATTGATGTATTTGAATTGAAATCCGTGATTTGAAATTATGAATTATGAAATCCAAATTTTAAATCCAAATCCACCGTTTGGCAAACGTTAGGATTTCGAAAATCCGAATTTCAAAATGTCCTCGAGCTCTCGAGCCGGCTTGAGCCATCGGTCATCGAGCTCGAGCAGGCTCATCGAGTTCGCGAGCCGACTTGACTCATCGGTCGTCGAGTTCGCAAGCCGGCTCGACTCATCGATCGTCGAGCTCGAGCGGGCTCGTCGAGCTCGCGAGGACTCATGTCGTCGAGCTCGTCGGCCGACTCGACTCGTCGTTCGTCGAGCTCGCGGTCGGCTCGACTCATCGTTTATCAATAATAATAATAATAATAATAATTTAAGAAAATAATCACGGCAAGATTTGGTATTTCGAAAACGGACCGTTTCCGATCGAATTTCAAATCCATCAAAATACAAGCGCTCGGATTCTCCTTGGATTTGGATGAAATCGAAATCCAAATCCGAGCGGTTGCCAAACGGGTTATTTGAATGAAATTCGGATTTCAAATCGAAATCCCCCAATCCAAACGTAGCATTAATGAATTCTGACGTAATTTAAAAAAATTTGATGATTTTTGTGTAAGGCTTGAGGATCGGACGATTGGAGTTATGCGAAATTAAAAGTTTGGTCTACCCAAATTTTAGTGCTTGATCGATTCTAATTTCGGCAGCGATTGATCCTAAGTGCTGAGAATCGGGCGATTGAAATTCTAAGATTTTAAAATCGTGCAATGAAAATTTCAATTTAGAGTTCTAGAATCGGGCGACAGTATGAATCGTACAATATAGATCCTAAAGGCTTTAATCGGCCGATAGAATGTGAATCAGGCGAAAGTGTTTGGAAAAAGGTTTGTTTCGGGCGATGGAGAGATTTTTCCATTTGGAATATTTTGTTTCGATCGATAGAAATGAAGGAGTTTCGGGCGAATTTGGTCCAGATAAATTTCGTTTCGATTGACTAAAATTGGATGTGGCTTATCGGGTAGTTGAGTGTCGGGCGATACAATTAAAATGGATTGACAATCGCCGAGAAATATATCGGGCGAAACTAGTAACTTTGGTACTGTAGCCTTTCGGCGATTCAAGTGTCGGCCGAAACTGTGAAATTAGCTATCGCCGAAACTCAAATCGATCGAAACTCCTCACGAAACTGTGAAATTAGCTAAGATTCACCAAAACTCAAATCGATCGAAACTTCTCACAGTGGGTTTCGGCCGAAACCTTCAAATTCGATGGTACTGTTCTATCCGCTACCCGAAAGTGATGAACACTTCAGTAAAAACCAGATTTTCAGACTCGTTTTTGCTCAAATCCTACTCAAACTTGACGGAAATCGACGTGAAAGACGATAAATGTACTCATTATCAGTTTTCTAACGTCTTAAAGGAAAGATGTCACTAAAAACGATTTGAAAACACTCTAAAACAGTTAAAAAATTGAAAATGAGTTTTCAAGCAAAAACTTCTTCAAATCACGTCGGAATCGAGCGAAACTGGATTCAAATCGAAGATATTGATCCGCGTCAGGCTCCGATACCACTTGTTGGCCCTTTTATTACCAAACAAGGATCAAAAGAAAGGATTGAATGATTAAACCGTGAAGAACACCTTGAGTGCGTGTTAGTGTGTGTATTTCTATGGAAAAGTACAAGGTGGCTTACCTTTTGATTTCTTTTGATAAACCCTAATTAGGGAAATGTTGGGGCTTTATACACCACAAGTATTTGGTATATTAAAGCCCAGTCCCAAACTCTTACAAAATATCATAAGTCATCCCAAACTACAACAACCAATTAAATAAAAACATATAAACCCAAGATTACATAAATTGAAGCATGCTGCAAAATATTCCAAACACTTATAGTCATAGAATTCTAAATCTTTGGGCTGATTCAAAAATATAGTTTGATCAGTATGTGCCCTTTTCACAAAAGATCTTCTAATTTCTTAATTTTATTGTATAGCTTCTTACGTTCAGCGTCTAAGGTAGCATAGTTATTTAGAGCAATGCTCTTTTTGGCTTGACTGGCGTCTAGACTTTTTCGTGGTTCACTAATCTTAGAATTTGACTTAGTCAATTCTTCTTCGAAACTAGTGACCTTCTTAGTTGCTTCCTCAAGTCTACTTTTAACAACACTCTTTTCTTCTAAGTTTCTTAGTAGACATTTGTGGTTATTGTCTAGTCTGTCTTCTAGTTCTGTTGGTCCCGAATGCACCAAACAAGGAATCAAAGAGGCTTTAATGGAATGAAAAGGGAGTAGTCTCACCTTTGAGTGTGTGTATTGTGTGAAAAATTTGGATAAGCCTTTGATATTTGATTACCTTCAAAAGTGAGTTGGTAATACCTTATATACCACATTAACCCTAGGTATATTAAGGCCCAACCACTAAGTATGAAATAATTACATTATAGTCCTAAGCCTAAGCTAAAGGATAATTACAAAATAAATCCTAAGACTTAAACTATTGCAAAGTGGTATCAGAGCAAACGTGGATCGATCTGCATTGATTTGAATCCAGTTTCGTTCGATTCCAAGAAAGATCAAAGGTGTTTTGGGCAAAAAAAATAAATTATTTTCGGACATTTCGAGCTTGTTTTGGGGTTTTGATGCTTCGTTTTTGTGTTTAAAACCTTCCCACAGATCGAGTATATGCCTAAAATGTTTTTAGAACACTTTTGGATCAGTTTTAACGAGTTTTGAGCAAGATTGAAGCAAAAACTTTTCAGAAAACGTCATTTCGGCCATTCTCTGTTTTTGGTCGATTTGATCCATTTTTTTGTTGTTTTAGCTCACAAATCGGTCGATTATGTGTTTAGGGAAGAATTTCTGAAGTTTAGGATCAAGTTTGAGCGATTTTGGTTGAGATTTGAGTGAAAACGGACGGTTTTCTGGGAAAGACTCGCAACAAGCAATGGAACAGTACCTTGATGTTCTTGCCAGTGAAACTTTCAGAATCGTTCAAATCCGCGAAAGTTTCATATCCGCGAAGTCGATTCCGAGAATTCTTAAAACCGCGAAAAAATCCACTTTCACTGCATTTTTTTTCGCAACGGCCTATGCTCAAAATCCGAGAATTTTTAAACCGCGAAAATTTCACTTTCACTGCATTTTTCGCAACGGCCTATGCTCAAAATCCGAGAATTTTTAAAACTGCGAAAAATTTCTCTCAGACCCAATTTTTCTCAACTTCGTACTCTTTAAAATCCGAGAAACTTTATATGCGAGAAAGTCTATTCCGCGAATCTTTCTGAGCCGCGAAATTTTTCTTTCAAGACCGAGAAAGTTTTAAACTTCGCGAAAATTTTTACATCCGAGAAAGTTTTCAAAGCCGAGAAAGTTTATCTCATCTGAGAAAGTTTTTTTTAATACCACATCTCTTTCAAATCCGAGAAAATTTCCTAAGACCACACTTCAACTCTCGATGCGAAATTTTCTTGTGAAGCTTTAAAAACTCTCAACTGAGAACCATTCTCACATGCGAAATTTTTAAAATCCGAGAAATTTTCAACTGAGAATTGTTTTTTAGAATTTCTCTTTAAAACTCACAAACACCGAAATTTCTCAACACATTTTCTCGGATAACTCTTCATTTAATCACGTCCCTTCGAACTGCAAATTTTTTTTTCCTCTTGACGTGTTAAGTCTTTTTCTCGTGTTAAAATCTTCTTGGGTTAAACTTTTCTCAAACTTATTTAAGATTTGATCCTAACACTTCAGTCCTAACACCCTAGACCACTTTTGACATAAAATTTGTTTTTTTTGCTCCTCAAGTCTCGATTTAAATTTCTAGAACTTCTCCTAATTTCAAGATATATTTCTCTTCCATACATTATCGACCATCACACGCTCACTTAGTTCTAAGAGATTCTTTAAACAAATTTATTCTCAAAACTCTGCTCATTAAACTCGTATTTCTCTTATCGTTCGTTACTAACTCTCTCATCTATACAAGATCAAAACCACGGACGATTCGACTGCACCAACCATGTCTACCACGAATGACATCTCCACAGTGGGCTCCGACACCAGGCCTCCGATGCTGCGACAAGGCGACTACAGCATATGGACAAACCGGTTCCTCACGTTCATCAGGAACAAAGGCGCACCACTCTCTCAATACCTTCTGGACTCCATCTTCAACGGCCCAGCACAGTTCTGGACAATCATCCCTGCACAGCCAAACGCAAACCCTCCCATGGATGAACGCCGCACTCCAAGAGGTCCCATCAATGAGGATGAACTGGCTCGCGTACAGGCCGACGAGACTGCCAAAGGATACCTCTTCCAGGCTATGGGCAACGAAGTCTACGCTCACATCGAGTGCTGCACAACTGCTAAGGAAATATGGGATGAACTCGTAGAAATTATGGCAGGCACAACTGAGAGTGCTCAGGGGAGGAAATCAGCATGTCTCTCACAGTATGAACATTTCCAAGCCTATAAAGGAGAGGAGCTGCGTGACACATATCTCCGTTACTTGAAGGTCATCAATGAACTCAAGAAAGCCAGGATCTCGAGGGACAAATTCGACATCAACAACCGCTTCCTTGGTAGCCTCAAACCACATTGGGGAAATGCAACTGTTATGATGATTCAGAGTAAGGACCTCTCCAACACCTCCATTCATGCTCTCTACGACAGTCTGTCTGCCTATGCTCCATACGTGCAACCTCAGTCCGCCAACACTCGAGTCGACCCACTGGCCGTCCTCTCGAACAAAACCAATGAACGATCTTCCACCACTAAGACCAAACAGAACAAAGGGAAGCTACCAGCTGTTGTATCTGACACCTCTTCAGGATCCGAAGCTGATACAGAATCAGACGAAGATGTTCGTGATATACGCAAGCAACTGGCAATGCTCACTAAGTTGGTCTCAAAGAAGATCGGGAAAAAATCCTCATCCTCCTCCAATCGCCAAAGAACCTATAGCGGCACCAAAAAGACCACTCCCACAGAGGAAAAGCCAAGCCAACAAAGAAAGAAGAGGACTCCGCACCTCAAAAGTCTGTGAAGTGCTTTCGGTGTGGAAAGATAGGCCACTTTGCCAAAGAATGCCACGCCCCACGCGTGAAGGACTCCGGCTACTACGACCGTAAGGCCAGAATGACCCGCAAGATGGAAAGTGGGAAAGTTCTACTCACCGAAGAAGCTGAATGGGTGAATGACACTTCAGAAGACGAGGAGCCTAAGGATGAAGATTGCTGCATGGCAAGGCTGGTCGAACATGACGAGGACGAGGAGATGGGTCACACCGGTGAAAATGCAGCTAATACTCCTACCAACGCTGAGTCTGAGGTACGATCTCACACCTCGATGATGTGTTTAATCACCGACACGCCATTAAGAAACCCACCGTAGACGCTAGGGATTATGATGAACTTAAGCTAAAATTTGAAAACAACTATGCCTTACTTAGTCTAAAAGTAGAAGAACTTGCATGTGCAAACGAACGTCTAATGGCCTCTGAAGCTTTAGTCAAACGTCTGCAAAGCAAGAACAAACAAAGTGAGACTAAGGTTAAGGAAACTACACTAGCCATAAGTTCATGTGAAACCTCTCGCCTCCTGACGGCCTCCCAATATGAACTGCTTACGAAGGAAAGAGTTAGGATATACCGCAAGGTGAAAGAACTTGAAGAGCAACTTCACCTTAGAAACGAAAACTCACGCATCTTATGCCTATTGAACCAACCAGTGGAAACAGAATTCTACAACGCCCGGGGGGGTCGGACTGTCTAGCAATTGCAATCCAACACCGCTAACAGTTAAAAGATATAACATGTGCAACACTACATTCTTGCAAACAAGAAATGGTGCTCCCCCACAACTTAAACCATTTGTGAGATCATCCTCCGCTGCCATCTCAGAAGAAACAAGAGAACAGAACATTCATTGGGCAGAAATCGCGTATGACTACACAGAATTGAATAATAGAGATAAGACTAAGATATCCTCACTCTCGGAGGATGTCGAAACCTTACTCCCAAACAAAGAACAGGAAGTTGCTTTCCAAGATGTGCTCTCTCGCACCTACATCCCAAAGAAACTACTACTCATAGCAGAACTAGAACGACAACTAGAAGTAGAAAGGAAGGCCTTTGCAAAAGAGCGAGATGAACTACTTAGCAAAATCTACACACTAGAAAAATTTCCCAATACGAACTATCCCTCTACATCGAGTCAAGTACCCGATTCTCAAACATGTAAATGTAAGAGGACGGCGAAAATGACTCCTGAAGCTGACTTATGTTCTAACGCTAACTCTAGTATTCTTATGGATACAGGGAATATGAGTTCGACGTCTCTGGAAGGCAGTTCGTATCGAATAAAGGAGAACCCGCTCTTCGATGACAAGATGAAAAAACCATCCTATATTCGTCCTTCCTCTCTATGTACTGAATCCCACTGTCCAACGTTCGTAGACAATTATGTTGCTGCAATGATTTTGTTCTCCCACGATTTCATGAATATGAAACACATGAACACGCAACACTCCGACCTCGCAAGCGAACCTCCTCTACAACGTCACTGAATTCTCCCATCTCGCCAAAACCTAAGGTCAAGCGAAAACGTCTCTCGTCGTCAAACGCAAACTCACCTACTACTCGCAAGCCAAAGGCGACCAAAACCGAAGCACGAAAACGACAACCACATTCCCCGCGCCAATTCATGTATAAGGCGCCATACATGCAAGCACAAATTAGGAAAATATGGGTTAGAAAAACCATAATCCCGCCTAATCAAACAAACGACAAAGGGAAAGCTAAATTAGATTCTCTACACAATCTGATTCAGAATCCACATTTCCCATTAAGCGCATGAAAATTTTACTTGTATCACAAGAATGCCCCGTCAGTAAACGGGGACCCAACATTTGCTGATGATTGCAGGTCTGTCATGTGTGGTATCTAGACTCGGGTTGCTCCACACATATGACGGGGAACAAGAAGCTGCTGAGCAACTTCTCCGAGCGCTATCTCGGAAGGGTCTCCTTCGGAACAGTCAAATGGCGCCAATTCTCGGAACTGGTGATCTCGTCCATGACAAACTGACGATCAAGGGCATATCTTACGTTGAGGGTTTGAGCTACAGTCTCTTCAGCATTGGTCGTTTCTGCGACAAAGGATACAAGGTTCTCTTCGAATCTGACATCTGCAGCATTATAGATGCCTCGGGACTGCCACTTCTTTCTGGAACGCGCACGTCTCACCTCTACGTACTCAATCTCACGACCTCTCGACCAGTATGCCTTCTCTCTCGGGCTGCACCCAAGTTGAATGATCTATGGCACCGACGTCTTTCACATCTCAATTTCAAGACTATCAACAAACTGCGTCAGAATAAACTCGTCAACGGTCTACCCCAACTAACATATCATAAGGAACACCTCTGCTCTGCCTGTGAATTGGGGAAGATGAAGCGATCGTCTCACACATCCAAGGAAACACCGTCCTCTAAGCTAATCCTCGAGCTGTTACATATGGATCTATGTGGCCCAATGCCTACGGCCACACTCGGAGGAAGACGGTATATTCTTGTGATTGTCGACGATTTTTCACGCTACACATGGACGAAACTCATTCGTACAAAGGATGAAGTTCCTGATATAATTATCGAGTTTGTTGTTACGTCCCAAACTCTTCATCAACAGAAGGTTCGGGTTATCAGAACTGACAACGGAACTGAGTTTAAGAACAAGAAGCTCAGTGATTTCTATGCCACTCAGGGCATCACTCAGCAGTTCTCAGCTGTGAAGACACCGGAACAGAATGGTGTCGTTGAGCGTAAGAATAGGACACTAGTTGAAGCAGCTAGGACTCTCCTCATCCAATCCGGCCTTCCTCACTCTCTTTGGGGCGAAGCTATTCAAACGGCCTGTTACACGCAGAATCGGGCTTCCATCCACAAGAGATTCAACCGCACTCCATACGAGATGTTGAACAACCGTCGTATACCAGATATATCTTATCTAAGGATTTTCGGATGCCGATGTTTTGTTGCCAACGATCGCCAACATCTTGGGAAGCTTGATCCAAAAGCACTCGAAGGAATCTTTGTTGGTTATTCGCTAAACTCGAAGGCATACAGGGTCTATCTTAAGGAGAAACGATCTGTCATGGAGAGCACAAATGTCACCTTTGACGAAAGCGAAGGCGACCTCATGGCTTCTGCTCATATTAGTCCAGAACCAGGTCTTCTACAGTCGTTGACAAAAGGTCAACCTTCAACGGCGGGGACTTCCTCATCTGAGGGCAACTCTGGTGAACTGAATCTCGATCTGCTTTTCGAGTACTTCTATCCAGTTCCCAAGACTCCCGCCGTCACCACTCAACCTACCGCTGCACCCACTTCACCTACACCACCAGCTATCGGCAATGACGTCGTCCCTCCAAACTTGGATACACTCAATCTCAATGAAGACGACATTTTACCCAACCCTGGGAACATTGCTGATCCTGATGCTGAACCTTCTCAATCTAATACGATTGAGATCTCTTCTTCGGACACCGGACCTCAATCTAATGAGTCTCAAATTGTAACGACCCGTCCCATACCGGGTGTCACTATAGCTTCGGTCCCTACAGGGACTAGTGGGGTTGGGCCCACCACACTCCGACTGATAGTCTGGCCCCACTGTACCACCATTTAACCTTTTAGCGTGCTTCGTGCACTCGCTCACACGCACCCTGAGAAACTTCCCAGGGGGTCACCCATCCCTAGATTGCCCCAAGTCAAGCACGCTTAACTTCGGAGTTTCTATAGTTGGACTCCCGAAAAGGTAGGTCGACCTTGGTGATATGAGTAGTACTATCAATCCTTTTATACGATTCTTAGCCTGACACGCCCATACATTGTCAGTCTCAGGATCCCCTCTCATTCTGGTGTTGGATCGGTTCGTTCATGTACCCCTTCGCCTAGAAGCCTGCCAGGAGCCGCTCATTGTCCGTGCACCCTGGCACCGGCGATCACTCCCCGCCCTCTTCAGCCCCGGGCGTCACATGCCCACCAGCTTCCGCCTGGTTCGTCCCTGAACCAGCACCGTACTGCGAGAGGTTGTGCTCTGATACCACCTGTAACGACCCGTCCCATACCGGGTGTCACTATAGCTTCGGTCCCTACAGGGACTAGTGGGGTTGGGCCCACCACACTCCGACTGATAGTCTGGCCCCACTGTACCACCATTTAACCTTTTGGCGTGCTTCGTGCACTCGCTCACACGCACCCTGAGAAACTTCCCAGGGGGTCACCCATCCCTAGATTGCCCCAAGTCAAGCACGCTTAACTTCGGAGTTTCTATAGATGGACTCCCGAAAAGGTAGGTCGACCTTGGTGATATGAGTAGTACTATCAATCCTTTTATACGATTCTTAGCCTGACACGCCCATACATTGTCAGTCTCAGGATCCCCTCTCATTCTGGTGTTGGATCGGTTCGTTCATGTACCCCTTCGCCTAGAAGCCTGCCAGGAGCCGCTCATTGTCCGTGCACCCTGGCACCGGCGATCACTCTCCGCCCTCTTCAGCCCCGGGCGTCACACAAATCGATACAAATGCGGCCAGCTCCTCACAAACAAATGTACCACTTTGGGCTCGCTCTCATCCTACCGATCAGATTATTGGGGATCCCACATCCGGTGTTTCAACGCGTTCAGCTACGATGAATGAAAGTCTGTTTGCTTGCTATCTCAGTCAAGTCGAACCATCACGAGTAGCTGAAGCTCTCAACGATCCCGATTGGCTGATTGCTATGCAGGAGGAAATAAATCAGTTTGAACGTTTACAAGTTTGGGAACTCGTACCACGACCCCATAATAGATCCATTATCGGCACAAAATGGATATTCAAGAACGAAAAGGATGAAGACAGTGTTGTTATCCGCAATAAAGCAAGACTTGTGGCTAAGGGGTACAACCAACAAGAAGGCATCGACTACGATGAAACTTTCGCCCCAGTCGCCAGGATCGAAGCCATACGAATTTTTCTTGCCTTTGCTGCTCACAAGAACTTTATACCAAATGGATGTGAAGACTGCATTTCTAAATGGATTTCTCAAAGAAGAAGTGTACGTTGATCAACCTGAAGGGTTCTTGAGCGAAGAGTTTCCTCATCACGTATATCGACTCTACAAGGCCCTCTACGGACTAAAACAGGCTCCCCGAGCTTGGTATGACGTCCTCTCAGACTTCCTTGTTCAGTCTGGGTTTAAGAAAGGATCTCTGGATACAACTCTCTTCACCAAGGTGGCCCGGACATAATGATTGTACAGATTTATGTCGATGACATCATTTTTGGATCGACTAAACCACAACTGTGCGAAGAGTTCGCAGAATTGATGAAAGAGAAATTCGAAATGAGTATGACGGGTGAGCTGAATTTCTTTCTTGGTCTTCAAGTAAAGCAACTTCCCAACGGAATCTTCATCAATCAGTCCAAATACATCCATGACATCCTCGAGAAATATGGAATGAAGGATGCCAAGACTGCTGCTACACCTATGTCACCCTCTGGCCGACCCGACGCGGACCCATCTGGTGTTCCCGTTGACCAAACCGTCTATCGAGGGATAATAGGCTCTCTTTTGTACCTTACTGCTAGTCGACCGGACATCGTTCTCTCGACAGGAATCTGCGCTCGTTTTCAGACAACACCAAAGGAATCCCATCTCACTGCTGTCAAAAGGATCCTCCGCTATCTCAAAGGAACACCCATTCTGGGTTTGTGGTACCCCACTCTATCGGACTTCAAACTAGTTGGATTCTCTGACTCGGATTATGCAGGATGCAAGATGGACCGAAAAAGCACCTCTGGAGCTGCACACTTCTTGGGAGGTAAACTCGTAAGTTGGTCGTCTCGAAAACAAAACTGTGTCTCAACTTCGTCGACGGAGGCAGCATATGTCGCCGCCGCTAGTTGCTGTTCACAACTTTTGTGGATGAGAACCCAACTACGAGATTTTAATTTTCATGTTGATAAAATTCCCATTTACTGTGACTCAAAAAGTGCTATTGCGATGACGAGTAATCCAATACATCACTCAAGAACGAAACACATAGACATTCGTCACCACTTCATCAAAGAACATGTCGAACAAGGCACGATTGAATTGCACTACATCACAACCGAAGATCAACTGGCCGACATCTTCATAAAACCGTTGGATGTCAAACGATTCCAACACCTAGTGACTATGTTGGGCATGTTGAATGTTCAGTTGTGATCAATCGACCCTACATGAACTTTGATAAAGTGTACATATTTCCTTTTTCACTTCACTTCATTTTCTATGTGTCTTCTGAATTATGTCTTTTGAGGGGGAGTTTTCGATTAAGGGGGAGCGTCTGATTTTTCATTATTTAAAACGGGAAGTTTTTCGATTAAGGGGGAGCGTCTATTTTTTTTCATTATTTAAAACGGGAAGTTTTTCGATTAAGGGGGAGCTTCTGATTTTTCTATTTATTAAAAAAAATAATAATAAATAAATAAATAAAAAATTTATATAAATAAATAAATAAAAAAATTGGGTTGAAATTTTAAAGTTTGGTCAAACTGAGTCAATATTGGACCGATTAAAATGTTTTGGGTTGAATTTCTAATTTTTCTGGTCAAAAAGGGTCAAAATTGGACCAATTGAACGTCAATTGGACCCAACTTTGACCAAACCCGCGAAAATTCAGCTCAGTTGAGTTTTGACCAAGCCCACGAAATTTCGGCCCAGTAACTCAAAATTTCGCATGTACAGTAACAAAACCCCTAAAACCCCAAAACCCTTAACGATTTTCACATTCCTAAAAATTCCCGAGAAAATTCAAAAATTTCGCATCCCCTCTTTCAAAAATTCGCAACCCCTCGCATCTTCGTCGTCGTCAAACCTGTATTCAAAATCCGTATATCTGCATTCTCCGTCTTCAAAATCAAGCTTTCCGGTATGAATACGCGTCAAATAAACCAAGTTCGATTCATTTTATCCTGTTTTGCCCCGTTTTTGATTAAATCTGTTAAAATTAATATTAATTTTTCTCGGCTCTGAATCGAACGCATGTTAGATTTATGATGTTTAATACCCTCAAATATGCATTGCCCACCTAATTACGAGTCGATTGAGTTCCGATTATTGCATTTTGGTTGAGATTTGCGTAGGTCTAAGGCTAAATCATTGCGTCGTTTCGCACGATATCGCACTGTGTTCTTCACCGCGAAAATTTCTCAGAAAAAATTGCTTTAAACGTTAAATTTCGCTGCTACAGTGAGCAAGGTTCCGCGAAAATTTCTCCGAGAAATTTCTTATATTGAAAATTTTCGCTGCTACAGTGACTAAGAAACTGCGAAACTTTCGCTCGAGAATTTACATGTGTTAAAATTTTTTTTTCGCTGCTACAGCATGTTAAGTCCCGCGAAAGTTTATCTGAGAAAATCTTTTTCCCTCACGACAAAACTTTCTCTGCTACAGTGAGTTTAGCCCCGCGAAATTCTAATACATTTCACTTCACTTTACATCTTTTCGCATCTTCACCATTTCGCAACTACAGTGAACAAAATTTTCTCAGTCCACAAAGCTTTGTCCCTCCGCGAAACTGTCATAAAACTTGCGAAAATTTCTCATTATATGCGAAAATTTGAACAACTTGTGAGATTGCCTAACTTGCGAAATTTTCCATACTTGCGAAATTTTAGTCAATCTGCGAAAAATTCTCACGACATGTCTATGTGCTATCACTTGCGAAAATTTTACTCTGACTGCGAAACTTTCTCATGACATGTCTATGTGCTATAACTTGCGAAAGTTTCCTAATACATGCGAAAATTTTCTCTACCCTGCGAAATTTCCTTGATATGCAAAAAGTAACTTTGCGTGCGAAAATTCCTACGTATTACACTTAGCGAATTTTCCATTACATGCGAACCTTTACACAACATGCGAAAATATACTCAAACTGCGAAAATTTCTCACGACATGTCTTTGTGTTATAACTTGCGAAAATTTCCCAATACATGCGAAACTATACTCTGAATGCGAAATTTCCATGCTACATGCGAAAATTCACTTTATGCGAAATTTCCTTGTTATATGCAAAATTCATGAATAAGACTGAGTGCGAAATTTCCTCTATATCCGCGAAAATGTCCTCTCGACATGCCTTTGTGTGATAATCTGCGAAATTTCTCATTGCATGCGAAAATTTTGGAATGCTTGCGAGACCTCTTAACGTGCGATAATTTTCCATGCATACGAAATTGTACAAAATTTGCGCAAACTTTCTCGACATGTCTACGTGTTATAATCTGCGAAATTTCCATTACATGCGAAATTTGACACAAAATGCTAAATTTTTTTTTTCTCAACATGTCTATATGTTTACTTAGCGAATTTTCTCATTCTCGCAATTTAATCCATACTAATCATATCACAATTACGGTCAAGCACAGATATGACTGACAAAGATCAAAGCACAATTGAAGCGCTTGAGGCGGCTGCAATCCAAAGGAACATTGCTCGCATCGAACTCAACACACGTCTCTATGTCCCACCACCCGAGCAGATCTTCCCACTAAGTCAATGGGCGGCCCTGATTCCCAACAACTATATGGTGGACCTGAACAGCTTTTGGTGCGATGCCCCCGTGATTGTAGAAATCCTCAAAGGGCACCCACTTTGCCACGCCCTCACACATGGCGAGCCAGAAGCACAGGTGTATCTTCAACAATTCTGGCATACACTGCAGATAGCAGGACCACTCCATCTTGCCAAAAACTTATCCGCCCAAATTGATCAAGAAACGGTGGTCCTCACTCGCAAAATAGTGCAAGAAGTGCTTCAACTCCCCGTCTACTCGCCCTACGACCCACTACCGACGCATGAACAACTCATCGAAGACATAGACCGGCTGGGCTATCAACCAGAAACCAAGAAGAAGAAGGGCCCACTTGTCCTCAGTGAAGTCATCACCCGCAATCTGCCTCAACCCTGGCGAACACTGTACCTGCTGGTGAACAAGTGCATGTCAGGAAAGCATGCCGGTCAGGACCGCGGAAACCTTCAAATCCTCACCATCCTAACCGGCATCGCCCACAACCGCAAGTACAACTACGCCGACATCATCTGGATGGATCTCGTCGCGATGATCCAACGTCGCGACCGGGAAGTCGCCAAGGAGTCACTAACCGCTTCATCCTTTACATGCGGTGGCTCCCAGCCTTCATCAAACACTTCCGCATGCACTCCACCAACATTCGCATGCGGCCGGCAGCAGAACACTTCCTCATCCCCACAGTCGAGAAGTTCGCCAAGAAAAACACCCCGGCGAAGGATCGACACGCCATGATAATTCCGGACGAAGTTCTCGCCTACGCAGACCAGACAAATCCACACGTCCGAGAATATCGCATCTCAACCGCCTCATCCCGAGAAAGCCCCAGACCTCTATCTACTGTCCCTACGGAGCAGATCAACCCCCCTGCTCCTAACCCCGGGACTAGCCAAAACCCCACCACCACCTCCAAAAAGTCATCGAGTCGCGCCACATCCTCTTCCACCCGCGCTCCGAAAAAACGGTCGCGAGAGGATGACGTAAGCCGCCCCTTGGAGCGTCGATCGAAACAAAAGCACGATCGACCTCCTCCGCCACAGATAAGCCGAGCCGAACCAATAGGTACAGGAGGTGATGTGTTCACCTCCCGAGTAGAAGTCGTGGCATCTGGCTCAACCACGCAAACGACCCCACCAACCCACTTATCTTCCTCTCTACAGGAAGATATTTCATTGCACGAGGAGCCACGTATACCATCGACATCCCACTTGGAGATGATCGATGTTGAAACAAGCAGTCCCTCGCCTCAGACTGCATCCTCTTCATGCACATCGAGTATAGTGCCCTCACTCCCCATAGTTTCTAGGACACATACACCTTTTACTGCACCACAGAGTCTTCGTGACTCTGTCAGAACGCTCGGTGATCTCTCTATGACTGAGAGCGGAAGACTAGCACGGCCAACATCACAACAACCGTGAGCCTAGGCCATCATTCGATTGAATCCGTCTCATCGATGATGCCAACGGGAAGTCTAAGTGACCCCGTCTTTTCCAGTCCTGTGCAAACGGGCGGCCGATCGGCAATCTTCTCCGATTCGGTGTCAGTTGGCATTCTCCGTGAATCCAACTTGTTAAACTTACCCCAATTCATCACCGAGACCGCGCTAGAGACACGTCTTCAAGAGTTTGCAAAGACTCTTGAGGCGTCGATTCTCGATAAAGTCTACGCGCGTCTCGATGCGTCCACCGTCGACAAAGGGAAAGGTGTGGCCCCGGAGACGCCACCACCGACTCAAAATGTGGACGCTGAAGCCATTCTCTCTGTCATTTCCGCGAAGGAGCTATTCTACCTCCTACGAGCAAGATTCGAGTCGATGACGGAACTCGACGAGGAGGAATAGCAGATGAAGAGAATGATGACTCAACCCATGACTTGTCGCCCTCAAGGCGAGTCCAGCGGGATCAGGCGCGACGATCAAGACGATGATCAAGATCGCCGCGAGGGGGAGAATAGGCAGCTAGGCCAACAATCCCAAGGACTTATACACTCGACGCCGCCCTCCTCCTCCGGGCCTGAAACAACGCCCGTAACAGAAACCTCACACCCCACTAGCCAAAAAACCCACCTTATTTACCCTGAGTCACTAGCCAAATCACCCTCACCACCACCCACTACCGTCTCCAAAACTCTAATCGTCACATCGACGTTAGAGACCACCCCCACACCGTCTCCACCCACAGTCTCCGAACCTCTAACTATCACATCGATGTTAGAGGCCACCACAACACCTACACCACCCGACACCCAAATCATCCTTGCCAAAACCATCACCACAACTGAACCACCAGAATCTCCACCACAACCATCCCCACAATCCACAAACTCAAACTCTTCCGACGCAACACCCTCGCCACCACACAGTGACACTCCTCTCAACACCGATTCCAACATAGCTCCCGAGGACGTCTACTGCGCACAGAACGAGATCGAAGCCTACATCTTCAACAATGAATGGCTGTACACACCCACCGATGCAGTAGCAGCCAGGAAGCTGGTGGAAAACGCTCGACGTCTGCTAATGGAAGCCTCACTAACGCTGATCAACACTGCAGACAACGAGGACGGAGAGGAGTACGACGCTGAACCTCCCGATCTCGAGAACATCCTACAATTCCAAGCGCAGCAAACTGAGGCCCCTGCTGCTCAAACGGATGTACCCACGGTGGATACACCGGAAGCACCGTGGGAAAACAAAAAGATCACCGCGCCGTTTCAAGAAGAGATCAGGAAGAGGATCTGGCGACGCAAGGAGCAGATCATCACAACCTTCGACGAATATGAGCTGATGAACATCCAAAATTGGAGCGAGACAAAGAAGCAGCTCTATCGATGGAGCCTTCTCTGCCACAATGCACAAAAAGGACGCTATCCGATGAGGAAAACATCGCTCAGGAAATGAATCGGGCCCCCATCTGCAAAGTCACTGACCTCCGCCAAGAGTCCAAAGGACCTGTCCATTACCCTGTATTCACAGTAATGAGGCAGGATGAGAGCTACTGTGAAGACAGTGAGGCGGACTTCAAGTTTCTGCGCCTGGGCGACCTGTACAGCATGCTGGAATCCATGAAGCAGTTCAGACTCGTCCTCAGAAGCTCTGGACATCTCGTACGTGCTGAACCGGTCACCATGGGATATGTGGCTCTCAAACGCCACATGCTCCGACAGGTCAGATTCTTCGCCACCCACGATCTGCAGATGGCGGTGGAGCACAACCTGAAGAAGGTGAATCTGACTCGCCCATCTTTCAAGAACGCGGACGACTACCGAGAAGGCGATGTGATCGACGGAGACGATCCGGCGGTCGCCTACTCGAACTATAAGGGAAAGATGAGGATGCTGCGCTGCTCCGAAGTGGCAAAGTTCTCGGATGGGACGCTCACCATCATCCAAGACAAACTCATGAAGATTTGCCGCATGCTTTCAGAAGAAGATCCTCTCTGCCGATCCAAGTTCGCGAAGCTCATTGACGCTATAGCTAATCGAATGGTACTTCGAAGGAATCTCCGCGCCTTCGAGTTCAAGCTAGGGCTTCGCGAAACACTCACACGATAATCCACCACCGCTACGCTCAAGATCCAAGACTCCCAACAATTGACACAAAGGGGGAGATTGTTAGGATATTTAATAGATTGTGTCAATAGTTTAAGTCTTAGGATTTATTTTGTAATTATCCTTTAGCTTAGGCTTAGGACTATAATGTAATTATTTCATACTTAGTGATTGGGCCTTAATATACCTAGGGTTAATGTGGTATATAAGGTATTACCAACTCACTTTTGAAGGTAATCAAAGATCAAAGGCTTATCCAATTTTTTTTTTTTTTTTTGAGGCTCAAAAATTTTCTCTCTAGAATAGAAACACTCACAAGCACACCTAACTATGTGTTAGAGTTTTCCTATTTATACCACAAGTTGGTATATAATAGGTGGGCCTCTTGTGAAGGCCCATTACATGAATAACTAAGAACTAACCCAACTAAGAATTAGCCCAAAGTTTAATAAAGCTAACCAACAAAGATAATATAATGAAATTGAACACTACAAAATATTTCCTAACAAGTTACTTTACTCCCGAACTATGCTTCTCTAACAAGGTATGCTTAGTTTCCTTTGATTGGAGTCTCTTAGTCAATTCATCGATTTTGAGACTAGAACTCCTAACTTGTTCTTTGAGACTCGCTATGATTTCCTTAGACCTAAAAAGCTTTTTCTCTACTTTTATTCCTCGTTTCAGCTCAGTTATCATGTTAGCAAATTTGGAGTTTAACTCATCTAGCAAGTCAGAATTTGTAGAGTCAGAGGTTTCTACCTCCTGAGATGATGTGGATGCTTTCTCGTCATCCGTTTCTGCGGGAGCATCATCTTCCTTTTCATCATCAAGGCGTGCCATTAGGGCAAGATTGTCGGCATCTGAATCTGAGCTGTCCTCTAGCTAGTGGTCCTGCTTTGCCATAAGAGCTACTCCAGCTTCCTTTTGTTTGGTTAGTTGAAGCTTCCTGGAGTAGTAGGAAGCATCCTTTTTCTTTGGAAGGGTGCACTCCCTAGCAAAGTGGCCTGCTTTTCCACAATTAAAACATTTTAGTGTGTCTCTAGAGATTGTGGCTTCTGAGGACTCAGATGGCTTCTCTTTATTCTTCGAGCTTCTAGTTCGAAGTCTGTTGGCAGAAGGTGACGACTTCTTCTTGAAGTACTGCTTTGTCATCATCTTAGCTACTAAGGCCAGCTGTTTCCCAAATTCTTTGATCTCAGAGGGAAGTTCTGAATTAGATTGTCTTCTTCCTCTGAGGAGCTAGGGAGCTTGACGTACTTTTCCCTACGTGACGGGAGCTCTTCTTCTCAGAAACTAGAGCTATGGAGTCATCGGTCTGTTTGCCCTTTAGCTCTTTTTGTATCTCGCCGATGTCTTCTTCATGTTGTGCAAGGTTATCAAAAACAGCGTGAATATCCATCTCATCCAAGTCCTTATTTTGTCGAAGTTGGGTAGAGATTTTCTTCCATTCGGTGGGCAATGCTGACAGAAAATGGATATTCATCTCGATATACGTCTTTTTATGTCAATATTTCTCATTTCGTTGAGAAGGGTGAGGTACTACTGATAAAGATCGTGTAAGCTCTCCTCATTTTTGCCTTGAAGGAGTCATACGTTGTGAGTATGTTAGCCTTCTTAGCTTTGGCGCCGACTTCGGTTCTTTGCATCATCCGTTCCAGTTCATCCCACATCCCTTTAGCAGTTGTGATGTTATCTATTTGTCTATAGATATCATTAGGGATCAGTGTGTTCTTGGCTATAAGATCTGCTCTTACTCGTCTTTTCTCAGCTGCCGTACTCACTTGGTAATTTTACTCGCCTAGTGGGTTCGATTGGGGGATTGTTTGAGCGATGACCTTCTTGGTTTAAATATTTCCGGTCCCTCATGAAGTGATTTGAGTAGATCTATGAATTAATTGACTGGAAAAGTTTCTCGTACGCAAATGATTTTCGCTTAGTCAAACTGAGAAGTCTGACCGAAAAAGTTTTTCGACAGTAAATTTTACGAGCGCAAAAATCAAAATTGATATTGTCAAAAAAATTTCGCCAAGTAAAGCTCGAGAAATTTTTCTTCTAAAATTGCTTCTAACGACGACGACTTTAGTGCTGACTTTAGAGTCTTGATCGAGAAAAATTATCGCACAAAGTTCTCGATCGAGAATTTAACTCGATCGAAAACTGGAGCGAGAAAAATTAAAATCACTTAATCAGTCGAAGAATAACACTGATTCAAGCAAAAAACACCAAATTAGAACGTGAAACTGCAGGTATTCACTCGCAATCAGTTACTTAGCACGCACGAACAAGTAATTAAACACGTTATGAAGCAAAACATGTCGAATTTAATCAAAATCAGAACGTGTTCTAACAGTTTATCGCGCGAACAACAACTATTCAAAATCGATCAATTCTACTAGAATGATGTTCTAAACGCTACTGATCTAATCACAACCGTTTCGTATCACTAAATCGAGCACAGAAACATCAAATTCAAGTCGATCAATCACAGAATTAAGCTTATCAGATCGAAGTTAGGTTTCGCGCCAGAAATGTTCTTCGCACGGAACAGTTCCAGAAAATGAATTTCGATCTAATTCTAACAATTATTGATTCAAAAACAGAACGATCTGCTCTGATACCAATTGTTAGGTCCTAATTAATCAACTCTGAGATCCTAGGCATGAATTCGAAGGCAATCGATTAGAATTGTAAAGATTGAGATTTCGATCGAAAACCTTCGTTGAGAGCTCTTGAGAGAATTTCACTTAGAGTGAGAAGATTTCGTGTGTTTCTCTCTCTAGAAATTGAATTGCAAGCCTTTCAGATCAATTTCTAAAATCTTCTCTAATTAGCTCATGTTTACAATGATATTTATACCAAACATATTTGGTATAAATATCAAACTAGTCCTAAACTAAGGACAAATATATGAAACGCCCCAAGTTACAAGGACAACTAATAAATCAAAGCACAATTACAAGTGATATTCTACACTTTGGTTTGCTGACGTGACTTGACGGCATAATATCTTTCAAGTGTCTCGTGAATTTTTTAGGCGTGACGTTGATGGAAGCAAAATAATCTGACCCCATACTATAAATAATATTAATATTCATACGAAAAAAATATAGATAAATGATAAATTTTTCTTGAAAATTTTCTGACTATTTTTCTGATTATTATATGTTATGAAAAAAATAAAAAATAAATAATATATATATATATATATAAGGTAATTCGCACATTTTGATATGCAATATCACTTTGCATTTGAGCTGAATTGATAAAATGCGAATATTTTGTTCATGTTCATACCCTCGCGCAACATTTTGAATACATGATTAGGGGACCATGTATCTAGGAGAAATTGTCTGAATTGCATATTACATGTTTGGTACTTGAAAATGATTCTATGTGCTTTCATGCTAAATCAATTTTTGGTGCATTATTTGAGGGGGAGCATTGACAAAAGTTTATGCCTTGAGCTCCAAATAGTTTTGATGGTCTTTCTCTAAGAGTTGCAGAAACAATGAGGAGGACTTCACGAATTATTCATGACTTGGAGTGCACGACATTGGATTAAATTTTGGTTGGTTAAACATTTTGATCGTTGACGTGATTTACGGATTTGAATTTAACCAACTCTCTTCAAATTTAACAGAGTGGTGTCTCGCCTAAATAGAAAAATAGCTTCCAAAATTAACCCTAATGTTCTCGACATTTTTGCTCTAAGTATTGCAGATTTCAAAATTCAGCTATGGAGCCAGATGTCATCGTTCTTAATTACAGGGGGTTAATTGCGTTTATTTCCATAGATAGGGGGAGCAATTATGTGATTTTTCCTTGAAATTAGAGTCAATCTGAAAACTTAGAAAAACTTACTATTGAGAAATTTGGGCAAGTTATGTAATTTTCGATCACAGTTTCTAGAGCAAAAATTGATTTTGAACCGAAGTTAATTTTCACTTCCAATTTCTCAAGCGAAGACTAAACAGGACCCAAATGAAAATTCTCGATCAGAATTCGTCGAGCGAAAATTAAAAAGGTACCAAATGAAAATTCTCGATCATAAGTTTCTCGATCGTAAACAGTAACGGGTTTAGAAATTGCTAAGTATCGAAAACATCTAATCATCCCACTTAAATAAAATTAATGTCTGCAGTCTAAAATCCCTAAATACACGCAGAAACCCTCGATCGCAAAATTCAACAGTCAAAGTTTTTCTCTCTCGCAAAACTTTTGTCAAGAAGACGAACATCAAAATCCTTTAAATCTTGCATTTCCAACTGATTTTCGTCTTTAAGGTGGAATCGATTCTTCAGGGAATACCGTGTGTTTAAACTCCATTTGCATCTATATTCTGTGATCTTTCACATGATTCTGTGATAGATTCTCGTCTGTTCAAAATATGAAAACTCGAGTGCTATTTTGCAGTGTTTACGACCTTCTATGTGTATAATCTGGGTTAAGATCTGCATTTAAAATAGTTTCGGTGTTTTGTTTTCATTCCATGAGTATATTTCTCCGCATATCTGCGTTCTTAAAGTGTGATTGAGCGTTAGACTGAACTGGGTTTTCAATGTTTGAAGGCGTCGAAGAATTTTCTCGCTCGAAAACAGTGTCAATTGTATTTGAATTTGATTTAGTTACTGTTTGCAGCTAAATTTCTGACTTAAATCGGTAAAATAAATAACATTGGTCGAAATATACTTAAAATCGAGAAATCGAAATTTGATTTTATGCGAGCGAAAAATTACTGAAGGGAATAGTTCAAATAGATGTCATTAAATTTCGAGCGCAAAACTTACAATCGAAAACAGTAATTTCGATTTCAATTTTGTTCTCGGTCGAAAATTTTGGCGGCGATAAAATTAATTTTTCAACGATAAAATGTCTCAATCATAAAAATACGCAGCTATAATTTTGATGATCGAACATTTTCTCGATGATTAACCTCGTTTCTCGTTTTCAATTTTCTCGATCGTAAAATTTCGCAGCGAAAAACTATTTTAAAATCGAAATACTTTCTCGCTCAATAACTTTCACGGCGAAAAATTTTATTCACGCGCCAAAAATTTCTCGATCGTAAATTTACACGAGAATTTTTCTCGATCGTAAAATTTCTCGGCTACAGTACCACGCGTATATCGTTCAACACTTAGTAAAATTTTCTAAGTCTATTTCATTGTAGCAGACCTTAGCGAATAATTTTCTTTTTTCGATCGTAAATTCGAACGGAGATTCAAATTCAAAATTCGCACTTACAAAATCAAATTGAGAACTTCAATTCTCGTGCGATAAAAAGAACGCAGTGAACAGTGCTTCATTTTCCTATTTCAACACTTGGAATATTTTTGACTGAACTTACATGAACTCTTATATGCATATGTCGAAATATGATTATATCTTAAATATTCACTTCGTATGATCTATGTGCAGATTCATGGTTTCAATTATGAATTTGTCAAAAATGCTATGGCATGATCCATTATTATGGTTTGATAAATTCAAAGTTCGACTCAAATTAAGTTTTTGGACTAATGATTTGTTTTCTTAATTGTCCTATTTCAGATGGCAAAATATCCAGTGTTTGACCACATATACGGCCACAATTTATACCTCAGCGTACCAGACACTAACTTCCAGCTCGACACGACCACCTTTAGGTGCCCTGACGGGATTACAGTGTCACTACTTCAAGGCCATCCCCTCTGGCACGCGCTGACGGTGACGGCGTCGGTTCCAAGGTCTGTCTCCAACAGTTTTGGGGAAGAATCAAAAGCCTCATAGTGGAGGGCACATATCGTTTCACCATGGTGATTGGGACGAGGCACATCAGCTTCAACAAGGATGATCTTGGCCTCGCCTTGGACTTACCATTCAGCCACAACTATGACCCTCTGCCTACGGATGCCGAGATGGTGCGTGATTTTCTTCAGATGGGATATCGTCCGCCGCTTACTAAGCTTCTCCAAGTCCAGAGCAACGACATCTCGCACTCATGGAAGACACTGTTTGGAATTATCAACAAGTGTCTATCACCAAAGCACGCAGGCTTCGACAAAGGCAACGGCAATATTCTCAGAATTTTCTACTGGATTGCGTTCTCACGAAATTACGATTTCTCTCAACTGATCTGGAACGATCTAGCAGAACAGATCAGACAAAGGGAGAACAAGAGATCAAAGAATGTACCGTATGCCCGGTGGTTTTCGGTCATTATCAGACAAATCATGGAGATTCACGAGAACATACCTCGTCCACCTCCTGGAGGGAATTACCCACCACCAAGACTCAAATTCTTCCATAACCCAAGAATCACGGACTTGGATCAACCGTCGATGCCAATTCCATTGGAGTTGCTTCGTCCAGCCGACCCCTCGGGAGACGAATATCAACGCTACTGTCGGGAACACAATCTCACGGAGCAGATGATTCGAGGGCCCCCGACAGAATTCACTGTGAGCCCTCCCCAACAACAACACTCAAGCCCTGATGCTGCGATGATCGATGCAGTGGCCCAGGAGCTTGAACAAGAGCCTCCAATCCAAGAAGCTCAACTACAGATATTGAAGCCACAATGATCGATGAAGTGGCCCACGAGCTGGAAGTTCAAGCTCAAGTCCAAGAGCTCCAAGCAGAAGTGCCCATTATTATTGGCGTGCTTCAAAGATCGATTGACGAGATCCTGCAACCGGAAGCACAGCCCGAAGCAAAAACGGAGCACAGTTCACCTCCACTGGCTACAACGCCAAAAACCGAGGCTCTGATCTCAACGATTCAGACCAACGAGCCTCTGGTGACAGTACAAGCACGTGAGGGAGTAGCACGCGAATTATCACATCACACGGTTACCCCGTCAGACACCGAGTCAGACGAGGAAATACGTTTGATACGACAGACTCCAAGGCGACTTAGTATCCCATTCGAGTCCATCTTCACAACTGTCACCACTGAGTCCATCTTCACAACTGTCACCACTACATCAGACACGACACCAGCAATCACTCCAAGGGCTGCGGACCCTACTTCGCTCAATCTTGAGCCGCAGCCTAATCTATCAGTGTTTGTCGAGGCCGAGACTCTAATTCCACTCACTACCGGCCTTGACCCTCAAGTGTCTGCTTCGCAGGTTCAATCAGTGCCTACCCCAACATCCATAGATGAGAATCTACAAGATTCCAGTCAAAGATTGGATGGAAGTCTCGGACAGTCACAACCTCAGGTGACTACGAACCAACCTGAGGAGCCGGTGTTAGCTCAATGGTTGTCAACAGGCGACATCTGTCGACCTGGTCCATCAACGGAGGCGTACATTCAGTTTGTGACTGAAGCGCACTTCCAAGCAACTCTCTCTGCAGTCGTCACATCCCTAGAAGACAAAATGATGGAGAAAGTGATGGCAGCCATCGAGACGTCCCGACACGACACTGGAAAAACATCCGTCTCAGAGGGCACTTCAGTGCAAGCAAACCTCCCAACCCCACAACCGTCTCCCACTGACCCACTCACAACCCCATCCATCCTCATTAACCCATACACCATACCCATCACCCAACTCCATGATAGCCTACTCGCGCGACTTATCGGCCTTCCCACCCGAACGCCTCAGAAAGAATCACTCTACTGGCGTCTCGTGGATCATCCTGAGCCACCTACTCAATCTTGCCGAGGCCAAAGCTCCCGCACACGACATCGAAATGACGATCCGAACGATCAGGACCGTCATGAGGGGGAGAAAAGACCTGGGACATCATGGTGTGGCCAAGGAGAAGGTCAAGGACAAGGTCAGGCGCGACGTAGACAAGCGCTGGAGCAGGTGAAACCCAACCCACTACCTAAACAACCACCATCACGCGCCGCATCACCCAAACTCTAACCCAAATCGACCCACCAAACTTCCATATAAGGACGCCTCCGCCCACACCACTACAGGCCCTCACAAGCCCCTTATTTCCGGAAGAAGAAGCAAGTGCCGCTATGCTCGTAGCCCCGGCGCAGACTCAAGCAAGTCCAAGCTTGTTCGCTCCAGACCAATTGGAACCATCTGGACATGGAGTCAACCCACACGAGTTCCTTGAAAAATATATATTCGAAGGACAGTGGATGACCCATTCTATGCCCGAAGAGTATCACAAAAAACTCCTCAAGGACGTTAGACACTTCTTGCAACAATCCTCGGTCAACTTAGTTCTGTTAGAAGATAAAGAACTTCAGGAAGGGGATGACCATGAACAGATTCCCCAAGGGCTTCCAGATCTGATTGCTCAACGAGCGAATTCTCCTACTAGACTAATGCTAGGATCCGTTCGAATCGACACGCCGTGGGAAAATATCAGAATTCAAATTCCTTTCCTTGAAGAAGTTTGGGAACATATATGGAGGCGAACAAGTTAAGAAATTGAACGAGTTCGAGCTCAGAGGGATCTATCACTGGGACCAGCAAAAGAGAATGATCTATCTCTGGATGCTAACCCATCTTGGACCAGATGTGAGGTTAGGGATGTCTAAAGGGCAAGCAAAGAGCCATTACAAGATTCTATCGTCCATATGTCAGCTACTAAGCGTGTTATGTGCTAAAGGAGGTCTTCCAACACCATACTACGCCTTCGAGCGAGTAGTGTTAGGTCCTACGATTAACAACTCTACGATCCTAGGCTAGAATTCATAGTAATTCGATCGTTTAGATAATCAATTGAATTCGATCGAAAAACTCAAGTTAAGAACACTAGAGAGAATTCAATTAGATTGAGAAAGTTACTGTTGTTTCTCACTCTAGAAATCGAATTGCAAGCCCTTCGGATCAATTTTCTAAACTTTCTCTATTCAGCTCAATTGATTTACATGTATTTATACCAAACAAACTTGGTATAAATATCAAACTAGTCCTATTCTAAGGACTACTATACAAAACGCCCCTAATTACAAGGACAACTAATAATATCAAGCACAATTAAACGTATACTCTACAATCTCCCCCTTTGTGCTTGATTGTTTCCGTGCCGTTTGTCCTCGTCGGGCGTAATACGATCTGCGCAAGCCCAGCGCATACTCGTAGTTCCTCAGCGTGATCCTCAACTCCAATCGCTCCTCGATATCTTCAAGCAATTCCATTAGGAGCGGCTGTTCTCTCACGAACCTGTGGATCCTCAGCATAGTGTCTCTATTTATTTCTTCCAACCTCTGCTCGATATTCCTCCTGATGACCTTGAGCGTCCCATCACAAAACCTGTTGATTTCAGTCTTCAGCATCAACCTATTCTTCTTTGCTATTGGATTGTGGTAGGTGATGCCTAGGACTGAGCTGATGTGCACGTGATTGTTGGGAAGCCCTTCGATCTCAGGTCCTTTGTTGAGCGGAGCGGTCATGTTGACCTTCTTCATATTGCTCTCCAGAGCCATCTGAAGGTCGTGTGTGGCATAGTACTTGACTTGGCGCATCATGAACCGGTAGAGACCTTCGAGGCCTTCTTTCTTGATGAAGCCCTGAGGACCTTTGTACTTCTCCACGTATAGCTGGCAAAGATGGTACACTTCATCGGCGGGGAGGTACGGCAGGTCGCTCTCGCTCAGTTCCTCTCGGGTCCTGTCCACTCGTTCGATGATGTAGTGAGGCGTTGGAAGTCCTCCTTTGTCACAGTAGACGCTGAGTAGTTGGCTTATTTGAGAGAGACTCTTATAATGGCTCTTGGCTTGTGCCTTAGTCATCCCCAGCCTAACATCAGGTACTAGTTTGGTCAGCATCCAGAGGTAGGTCATCCTCTTCTGCTGATCCCAATGAGAGATCCCTCTAAGCTCGAACTCATTCGGCTTCTTCACTCTGTCCGGAGACCTCCAAATATTCTCACGAACTTCTTCTAGGAAGGGAATTTCTATTCGGATGTTCTCTATTCGGATGTTCTCCCATGGCGTGTCGATCCGAACGGTCCCTAGCATTAGCCTTGGAGAGGGAACCGCCTATTGAGCGATTAACTCTGGTAGCCTTGGGAT
Source organism: Craterostigma plantagineum (assembly GCA_027422505.1). Classification (NCBI taxonomy): domain Eukaryota; kingdom Viridiplantae; phylum Streptophyta; class Magnoliopsida; order Lamiales; family Linderniaceae; genus Craterostigma; species Craterostigma plantagineum. The sequence continues at coordinate 1,709,891 of JAPQWV010000103.1, forward strand.
ATCTCGCTCGTAGTCTTCACCTTCCTGAAGCTCGTCGTCTTCTATGATTACGAGGTCTATAGACGCTTGTTGTAGAAAGCGCCGAACGTCGTGAAGCCGTCGTCTTTGATGCTCCTCGGGCATGGAATGGGTCATCCACTATCTTCGAAGATATACTTGTCTAGGACCTCGTGTGGATTGACGCCATGTCCAGAGGGTCCCGGTTGGTCTGGAGCGACAGAGGGAGTGGCTTGGGTAGCTGCTAGAGCTACAAGCATCGCAGCACTTGCTTCTTCTTCCGGAAGCAAGGGGCTTGAGTAGATCGGTGGTGTGGGCGGAGGCGTCATGAGGTGAAAGGTTGGTGGTTCGATGTGGGCGGTGCGGTGCGTGGTGTAGGTAGTTTGGGTGGTTTATGTTTGGTGGGTGGTTTGTGTTTGGGTTTCACCAGCTCCAGCGCTTGTCTGCGTAGCGCCCGAGCCTTGTCCTTGGCCACTTGTTGATGTCCTTGGCCTCTTCTCCCCCTCATGAGGGTCCTGATCGTCAGGATCGTCATGTCTGCAACGTGAGTGGGAGAGTTGGCCTCGGCAGGTGTCAGTCGGTGGCTCAGGATGGTCCACCAATCGCCTATAGAGGGATTCTTCGTGCAGCTCGGTGATGGGAATTGTGTATGGATTGATGAGGATGGAAGAAGTGGCTAGAGGGTCGGTGGGTGTGGGTTGTGGAGGTGTGGGGTTGATTTGTGACGAAGGGCCTTCAGAGGCAGGTGCTTTCCCGGTATCTCTTCGGGATGCCTCGAGTGCTCGGAGTACTCTCTCCGTGATTTTATCTTCCATAGACTGTACAGCGGCAGAGAGAGCGGTCTGGAACTGCTCGTTCATCACGAAGGGTGCGGACGCCTCCTGAGATGGACCAGGACGACTGATGTCGCCTGTTATCAACCATTGAGTAGACACCGACTCTGTGGGTTGGCTCACAGTCACTTGAGGTTGTGACTGTATGAGACTTCCACCCAATCCTCGAGTCGAATCTGGAGGATTCGTCTCCATGGGTGTTAAGGCAGGCTCAGGTTGTGCCTACGAACCAGACACCACGTGGGTTGGTTGCGGCTCAAGATTGAGCGAAGAAGTGCCGGCAACACTTGTCGTTGTGGTCAGCGTAGTATCTGGTGCGTTGGTGATGGCTGGGAAGAGGGACTCCAGTTGAATGCTAAGTCTCCTGGGAGTCCTCCTTATCAGACTTATTTCCTCGTCAGACTCCGTGTCAGACGAGGTGGCCGTGTGAGGAGTGAGGTCTCGATGGACGTCCTCCAGTGCCTGACCCGTCACCGGTGGAAGTGAAGCCCCATTTCGACTTCGGGCTGTGCTACTGGTAGAAGAACCTCCTCAATGGTTTCTTCGAGCACGCCAACATGAACGGGCACTTCCACTTGGTATTCATGTTCAGGAGCCCCGACCGCCATCTCGGTAGCCACGACGTTATCAAGGTCTCATCTACGTCGGGCATCGGCTCTTCGAGCAAGGGAGACTCCTGTTGAAGCTCGTGAGCGACAATATCTATCATCGCGTCGTCAGGGCTTGGTTGGTGTTCCGGTTGGGGAGGGCTCACATGGTACCGGGGGCCCTCTGATCATTTGCTCCATTAAATGGTGTTCTCGGCAGAATCTTTGATACTCAGCTCCCGCGGGGTCGGCAAGCCTGAGTAGTTGGAGCGGAATTGGCATCGACGGTTGGTCCAAGTCCGTGAGCCGTGGGTTATGGAAGAACTTTAGCCTTGGGAGGCAGCTGTGGGATGTTCTCCGCATGTAACTCCATGACCTCCCTGATGATCACGTTGAACCATCGAGCATAGGGCACGTTCTTTGACCTTCGGTTTTCCTTTAGCCGGATCTGTTCAGCTAGATCATCAAGATTAGCTGTGCGAAGTCGTAGTTTCTGGCGAAGGCGAGACTGTGAAAGATTCGCAGTATATTGCCGTTGCCCTTGTCGAAGCCGGCATGCTTTGGTGATAGACACTTGTTCACGATCCCGAACAGTGTCTTCCAGGGGTGAGGGATACCGCTGCTCTGGACCTGAGCTAATTTGGTGAGCTGCGGTTGATATCCCATTTGCATGAAGTCATGGACCATTTCTGCGTCCGACGGGAGCGAGTCGTAGTTGTCGCTGTGTGGCAAGTCCAGTATCATCCCGAACTGGCTCTTGCTCATATGAATATGTCGCGTCTCGATTCTTGTTGTGAAGGAGAATGCCCCATTCGCTACAACTCCTTGTATACATCCCCAGAATTGCTGGAGATAGACCATTGGCACTGAGGCGATGACCGTCAATGCGTGCCAGATGGGGTGGCCTCGCAGGATAGATACGATGATCTCGTCCGTACACCGAAATGTGCTTAGATCGAGCTGGAAGTTCGTATCCTGGACCTTCAAATATTGATTGTGATCGTATATGGTTGTATGTTGTAAATTTACGATCGAGAAATTACGTCTCAGGTAAATTTACTATCGAGAAATTTTCTTCGATTGAATAAAATTCTCGATTTGAAATTTGTCGAGCGGTATGTGATTTTCGATTGAAAGTAGATTTTTTTTTTCGCTGCGATATAATTTTATCGAGAAATTAGTCAACGAAAGACTAAGTCAAACGTCGAGAAATTTTCCGATCAATTAGGTCCTATGATTAACAACTCTACTATCAGCCGCCAAGGCTAAAGTTCTTCCATAACCCACGGCTCACGGACTTGGACCAACCATCGATGCCAATTCCGCTCCAACTACTCAGGCTTGCCGACCCCGCGGGAGCTGAGTATCAAAGATTCTGCCGGGAACACCATTTAACGGAGCAAATGATCAGAGGCCCCCGGCAGATTACCGTGTGAGCCCTCCCCAACCGGAACACCAACCAAGCCCTGACGACGCGATGATAGATGTTCTCGCTCAGGAGCTTCAACAGGAGTCTCCCTTGATCGAAGAGCCGATGCCCGACGTAGATGAGACCTTGATAGACGTCGTGGCTACCGAGATTGCGCTCGAGGCTCCTGAACATGAATACCAAGTGGAAGTGCCCGCTCATGTTGGCGTGCTCGAAGAAACCATTGAGGAGGTTCTTCTACAAGTAGCACAGCCCAAAGTCGAAATGGGGCAAACTTCACTTCCACCGGTGACGGGCCAGGCACTGGAGGACGTCCATCGAGACCTCACTCCTCACACGGCCACCTCGTCTGACACGGAGTCTGATGAGGAAATAAGTCTGATAAGGAGGACTCCCAGGAGACTTAGCATTCAACTGGAGTCCCTCTTCCCAGCCGTCACCAACGCACCAGATACTACGCTGACCACAACGACAAGTGTTGCCGGCACTTCTTCGCTCAATCTTGAGCCGAAACCAACCCACGTGGCGTCTGGTTCGCAGGCGCAACCTGAGCCTGCCTTAACACCCATAGAGACGAATCCTCCAGATTCGACTCGAGGATTTGGTGGAAGTCTCATACAGTCACAACCTCAAGTGACTGTGAGCCAACTCACAGAGTCGGTGTCTACTCAAGGGTTGATAACAGGCGACATCAGTCGTCCTGGTCCATCTCAGGAGGCGTCCGCACCCTTCGTGACGAACGAGCAGTTCCAGACCGCTCTCTCTGCCGCTGTACAGTCTATGGAAGATAAAATCACGGAGAGAGTACTCCGAGCACTCGACGCATCCCGAAGAGATACCGGGAAAGCACCTGCCTCTGAAGGCCCTTCGTCACAAATCAACCCCACACCTCCACAACCCACACCCATCGACCCTCTAGCCACTTCCTCCATCCTCATCAATCCATACACAATTCCCATCACCGAGCTGCACGACATTCTCCTCGCCCGTCTGATAGGCCTTTCCATCCGATCGCCGCAAGAAGAATCCCTCTATAGGCGATTGGTGGACCATCCTGAGCCACCGACTGACACCTGCCGAGGCCAAACTCCCACTCACGTCGCAAACATGACGATCCTGATGATCAGGACCCTCATGACGGGAAGAAGAGGCCAAGGACATCAACAAGTGGCCAACGACAAGGCTCGGGCGCTACGCAGACATGCGCTAGAGCTGGTGAAACCAAAACACAAACCACCCACCAAACACAAACCACCCAAACTACCTACACCATGCACCGCACCGCCCAAATCGAACCACCAACCTTTCACCTCAGGACGCCTCCGCCCACACCACCGATCTACTCAAGCCCCTTGCTTCCGGAAGAAGAAGCAAGTGCTGCGATGCTTGTAGCTCTAGCAGCTACCCAAGCCACTCCCTCTGTCTCTCCAGACCAACCGGGACCCTCTGGACATGGCGTCAATCCACACGAGGTCCTGGACAAGTATATCTTCGAAGGACAGTGGATGACCCATTCCATGCTCGAGGAGCATCAAAGACGACGGCTTCACGACGTTCGGCGCTTTCTACAACAAGCGTCTATAGACCTCGTAATCATATAAGACGATGAGCTTCAGGAAGGTGAAGACTACGAGCGAGATATCACAAGGCTACCAGAGTTAATCGCTCAACAGGCGGTTCCCTCTCCAAGGCTAATGCCAGGGACCGTTCATATCGACACGCCATGGGAGAACATCCGAATAGAAATTCCCTTCCTAGAAGAAGTTCGTGAGAATATTTGGAGGTCTCCGGACAGAGTGAAGAAGCCGAACGAGTGCGAGCTTAGAGGGATCTCTCATTGGGATCAGCAGAAGAGGATGACCTACCTCTGGATGCTGACCAAACTAGGACCTGATGTTAGGCTGGGGATGACTAAGGCACAAGCCAAGAGCCATTATAAGAGTCTCTCTCCAATAAGCCAACTACTCAGCGTCTACTGTGACAAAGGAGGACTTCCAACGCCTCACTACATCATCGAACGAGTGGACAGGACCCGAGAGGAACTGAGCGAGAGCGACCTGCCGTACCTCCCCGCCGATGAAGTGTACCATCTTTATCAGCTATACGTGGAGAAGTACAAAGTCCTCAGGGCTTCATCAAGAAAGAAGGCCTCGAAGGGCTCTACCGGTTCATGATGCGCCAAGTCAAGTACTATGCCGCACACGACCTTCAGATGGCTCTGGAGAGCAATATGAAGAAGGTCAACATGACCGCTCCACTCAACAAAGGACCTGAGATCGAAGGGCTTCCCAACAATCACGTGCACATCAGCTCAGTCCTAGGCATCACCTACCACAATCCAATAGCAAAGAAGAACAGGTTGATGCTGAAGACTGAGATTCATAAGTTTTGCGATGGGATGCTCAAGGTTGTCAGGAGAAACATCGAGCAGAGTTGGGAAGAAATCAACAGAGACACTATGCTGAGGATCCACAGGTTCGTGAGAGAACAGCTGCTCCTAATGGAATTGCTTGAAGATATCGAGGAGCGACTGGAGCTTAGGATCACTCTGAGGAACTACGAGCATGCGCTGGGCTTGCGCAGATCATGTTACGCCCGACGAAGACAAACGGCGCAGAGACGCAATCAAGCACAAAGGGGGAGATTGTAGAATACTATTTGTAATTGTGCTTGATTTCATTAGTTGTCCTTGTAATTAGCGGCGTTTTGTATAGTAGTCCTTAGATTAGGACTAGTTTGATATTTTTACCAAGTTTGTTTGGCATAAATACTTGTAAATCAATTGAGATTAATAGAGAAAGTTTTGAGAATTGATCCGAAGGGCTTGCAATTTGATTTCTAGAGAGAGAAACAACAGTAACTTATTCACTCTACTCGAATTCTCTCTCTTGTTCTTCATTTGATTTTTTCGATCGAATTCAATTGCCTATCTAAACGATCGAATTACTATGAATTCTAGCCTAGGATCGTAGAGTTGTTGATATGAGGACCTAACACAAATGATTTTCGCTTAGTCAAACTTAGAAAGTCTAATCGAAAAAGTTTTTCAACGGAAATTTTTGCATGCGCAAAGGTCGATTGGTCTTCGTCGAAGAAGATTTTCGCTTAATATTGCTCGAGAAATTTTTCTGCTAAAGTCGTTTTTGGTAAAGATGACTTTAGGTCTGACTTGGTATTCTGATCGAAAAAAATTTTCGCGCAGAGTTTATTGATCGAGAAATTAACCTGATCGAAAAGCCTAGCGAGAAAAATTGAGCGAAAAAAATCACAGAATACAATTAAAACTGATTCAAGCAAAAACAGGCAATTACAGAATGAAATTGCAGATACTTGCTCAGAATCAACTGCTAATTACGCACAAACATACAATTAAACACTTCATGAAGCAAAAAGATGTCGAATTTTATCAAAATCAGTACGTCTCCAAGTTGTTCTTAGCGCAAACAGTAACGACACAGATTGAATCAGTTCTGCTTAATCGATGTTCTACACGCTACCGATCTGATCGTAAATGTTTTATAGAACCTAAACGAGCACGTAAACATCAAAATCAGGTCAAACAATCATAGAATTAAGTCTATAAGATCGAAATTGATTTCCGCGCCAAAACTGTTCTTCGTACGGAACAGTTCCAGAATTTAATTTCGATCTGATTCTAACAATTTTTTATTCAAAACAGAACGAATTCGCTCTGATACCAATTTAGGTCCTAATTTATCAACTCTATGATGCTAGGCAAGCAATCCTGTTAGGTCATAATTTATCAACTCCTAGATCTTAGACTTGAAATCTAAGGAATTCGGTTAGAATTGTAGAGAGTTAGACTTCGATCGAAAACCTTTCGTTGAGAGCTTCGAGAGAGATTTCGAGTAGTGGGAGAATAAATTCTGGCTTTCTCTCTCTAGAATTTGATTTGCAGGCCTTTCGAATCAATTGACTAAAATTCACTATTAAGCTCATTGTTTGTACAAGTATTTATACCAAACACACTTGGCGTAAATAACAAGCTAAGTCCTAAACTAAGGACAAATACAATAGAAGCCCCAATCTTCGAACACAGCTAATGAAATCAAAGCACAATGAAATGGTATCTACATTCTCCCCCCTTGTGCTTGATTGCCTTTCCGAGCTATCTGTCCTCGTCGGCAAAGTAAGACCTGCGCAAGCCCAGCGCATGCTCGATGTTCCTAATGCTGTTCCGCAGCTCCAGTCGCTCCTCGGTGTCCGCAAGAAGTTCCATCAGAAGAGGTTGTTCTCTCACGAACCTATGAAGCTTCAACATCGTCTCTCTGTTGATTTCATCCAACCTCTGCTCTATGTTCTTGTTGATGACCTTGAGCGTCTCATCACATAATTTATGAATCTCAGTCTTCAGCATCATCCTAGTCTTCTTGGCAATCGGATTGTGGTAGGTGATTCCTAAGTCTGAGCTGATATGCACGTGATTGTTGGGAAGCTCTTCGATCTCAGGTCCTTTATTGAGCGGAACGGTCATGTTAACCTTCTTCATGTTGCTCTCCAGAGCCATCTGAAGGTCGTGTGTGGTGAAGTATTTGACTTGGCGCATCATGAACTGGTAGAGTCCCTCGAGTCATTCTTTCTTGATGAAGCCTTGAGGACCCTTGTACTTCTCTACATATAACTGGTTGAGATGGTACATCTCCTTGTCAGGGAGGTACGGTAGGTCTCTCTCGCTTAATTCTTCTCGAGTTCTGTCTACTTGTTGGAACTATTTAATTGTATTCAATTAATATAGTTGTCTTAGTCTTGCTATGCAAATTAGTAGTCTTGAGCTAAATTGTAATTAGTCATTTTGTAGGACTACTTGTGTAAATATATCACGAGGTGTATATATAAGTGAACTCCTAAGAAAATTAGGAGTGCGCTTAGTATGGTTTACGGATCGAAAAATTAGAATTGGAAAATTAGAGAGAAGATTTTAGCGCCCTTGTGTTCTTCAACGTCGTTTCTCTCTCAAACCACAACTTAGGTAAATCACAAGCGTAAGTGCTCGAAATTCTCAGATTTACTATCCGATTCTTTGTGATTCGATCTGTGTTGGATATCTAAGGACCTAACAATTGGTATCAGAGCCAAACGTGTTAGGATTTGGATTAAATTTTGACTGATTTATGAATTTTCGACACTGATTTTTCCTAATTTTTTGCGACACTGTTCTTCAATGAAATCCAATCCGATTCTTCAAAACTTGGTTTAATCTGCTATTTTTAGGCGTCGATCGATTCGTTTATACTGTATGAGCTCAACTTTGATTGATAGAAACATGATTTTGAGTGCATTTTGAAGATTTGAGTCAATATGCTTGTCGAACTGTTCTTAGAAATTTCAATCTGATTTCTAAAATTTTCGATTTGATTTGCTGTTTTTGTTGATCGATTGTGTGTTTCACGCTGATATGTGCTTATTTCCGATCGATCGGACCAATTTCTCTGCTAATTTTGAACTTTGACTGAAATTAGGTTTCGACTGTTCTTCAGATTTTTCAGAAATATTCGACCAAATTTGCTCTGATTTTGTTAAATTGATTGTTTGTTCTTGTTAATTGCTTGATTTCGATCAATAACCCAAGCCAAATTCGAATAATTTCGTGTTTGGATCAAGATTTCGGGTATTTTTTTTTGGCTTGCATCTGTTCGGCACTGCTCTTCCCTGTTCTTCAGTGTTCTTCGCTGATTCTGGTTAGCTTCCTCGATCGAGAAACTTGCCGATGCGAAATCTGTTCAACGCGAAATCTGCTTGAGCTTCGTTTGATTCAACGCGAAATCTGCCTTAGCTTCATCTTCTTCGTAATCTCTTCGTCGATCAACGTCGAAAAAAAAAACTGTTTAACACTCGAAAAATTTGGTCAACGCGAGAAACTTCATTCTATATTCGCAAATCCAGTCGAGAAACTTTGACGCTCGAAAAACTTGTTCGAGAAATTTTTACGATCGAAAAATCGTTTGGATTTTTTACGATCGTGAAATCTACAGCTTAGTCTTCTTCTTCGCTTGTTCATACACATATACAGGGCAAAATGCATTCCCTGTCCGAAAAATATTATTTCAGTCCCTGCAGTAACATTTTGGTCCCAAATTGTTTTCGATTTAGTCCTGAAAAGTTTTGATCTAGTCCTAAATTTTCAATTTAACCCCAGAACTTTCAATTTATTGGATTTCTCACTCATTTACGTGATTTTACGATTGCAAATATTTTTTTTCTTAGTCGCTTTTACAGGTTGTCGTCGCAAAACTTGTTTTTCGCCCGCAAAATTTTTTTTGTGATCGAAAAATTTGATTTTGAAGGTTTAGATTAACATCTCAGAACGACGCGTTTTATCAAATCGCAAAACTTTTACGATCGTAAGTCTATATATAACTATTTGAAATTCAAAACTATCGTCTAAAAACAGTAAGTCGAAAAAATTTAACAATAGAAAACAGTGCTCTACATCTTCACGAAAAACTTTTACTCGAGAATTATTTTCGATCGAAAACAGTAACCTTCTATTGGCACATTATAGAAAAAGCTTTTGGTAGATACTATTAAATTTCTAAATCAAATCTTAAAAACCAAAATCTTTTCGAAACTGAATTTTAAAAGCCAAATAGTTTAATCGGTATTTAAAAAAAATCCAAATCACAAAACACGTCAACGATCAAAATATCCAACCCAAAATTAAACTACAATAAAAACATTATGAATCCAACTATAAAGAAATTACAAGACGAAGTAAAAACACTACAAGACAAAGTAACTGAGCTAAATCGTCTCGAACTCAAATCACCTCAGTGGAATGAAGTCACTGAACAATATGAGATTATCCTAACATATCGCTGGTACACTAGAGTTATCTCTTTAGAGAAAATTATTGCGAAGCTAGTAGAAACTAACACATCCTCTCAGGAGGCAGTGACTTCTAACTCTACATTGTTTAACATGTTAGAATCCTTACAAACTAGGTATGCTAACATGAAAAATGAGCGGAAAAGTACAAGAGAGTTAGAGGACGAATTGACTAAGTCTAAGGAGAAAATAGCTAGTCTCGAATTAGAACTTAGAAGCTCTAATGCGAAAATAGATGAACTAACTAAGAGCTTGAATTTTAGTGAAACTAAGCATATTGAACTAGAGAAATATAGTTCTATAGTGAAGCAACTTGAGCACAGGCTAGACAACAACCATAAGTGTCTTGTTAGGAATTTAGACGAGAAAAGTCTCCTTAAGTGTAGACTAGAAGTTGAGAGCAAAAAGGTCACTAGTCTAGAAGCCGAAGTAGATAAATCTAATTCTAAGATTAGTGAATTAAGAAAGAGTCTAGACGTCTGTCAAGCCGAGAAGAGCACTGCTCAAAATAACTATGCTTTCTTAAGAGAAGAACGTGGGAAGCTCTACTCTAAGATTAATCAATTAGAAAATCTTCTTGCGATTTCTAAGACCAAGGAAGCCCAATCTCATCATTCTGAAAATTCTTCTTCCGTCGATATATCTCATATTCTTAAGAAAGTAGAGGATTTAAATTTTACATTAGAAACTGAACGAAAGAATTTTGAAGCAGAAAAGAATACACTTCTAACGGAGATATCTAATCTCAAAGCTTCCTCCATGTCAAAACACGATAAAGGGACGCAAACGGATGATCTCGTTCCTACCATCGAAACGACTTTTACTAATTCTACGTCAATCTTGACCAAAGCTGAAATTCAAAGTAAAGTCCCGCACGTTCTATAATCAAGGAACAAGTCCCGCAGAAACGAGAGAACAGAAAAGCTCCAAGACTGAATAATAAGGATCAAAAGTCTTCCTCTCCCGCTCTCAAAAAGAAATATTTTCACGAAAATATTTCAAGTTCTAGCGCACAAACTTCATCGTGTGTTTCAAATGATTCTACTAACTTTTCACTTAAAAAGCCTAGACTTGAAAATAATTTTCGAAATTCTTATTCTCATGTGAAAAATGTGCATTCTCCACGTAGGAATTACGACACTTCTACTTTACATGCTTATCACTCTATTTGCTCGTATTCTTACATGAAGTACCCAGTCAATATTCGTCCCGAAAAGCATTTATTACGACTAGGTACTGAGAAGATCTTTAAAAATACACATTCTAGGAGCACATTCTCAAAAGCTGAATTTTCATATCCGTGTAAAGTCATGCAAAAATGGATTCCTACGTCGGATATCGAGTCACAGAGTCCTAGTCTAAAATGTATTCCTAAGGCTATTTCATCGACCGACATAGGATCACACCCTAATTGTACACGATTTACGAATAACTCATTTTCTGCTAATAAGGGAGGACCCATACGACAATGGGTACCAAAGTCCCGATAGTTTTGCAGATTTCCCTCATGTATGGAATTCAACGTAGTGGCTCCACGTACAGCTGCTGCAACTAAGTTTCAACGAGGTATATTTCAAACTTACATATGCATATGAGTTTCGTCAAAAATAAATATACCTATTTCCTTTCAAAACTTTTCAAATGATACATTTTCGATATGCATTTCATCGCTTTAAATGGTTTTAAAATTTTCAAATGCATGTTACGAACGGAAACGATAAATATCATTTTTCGATTAATACTTTCAAATGAGCTTTAATTGAGGGGGAGCTACTCATTATTTTAATAAGAGCAACCTTTATATTTTTAAGAAGCACAAATTTTAATTCTTGAGGGTGAGAAAACTTACAATGAGCGATTTAAGGGAACGAGATTCTTAATATTCGTCAAGCTAACTACGCAAATTTCTAGGGAGATACTATATTAATAATATACATATATATAGAGATTTGCTATGGTGCCCACCTACCGTGAGCAACCACCGTGAGCACCATAAGCAAATCTCTCATTTTCTTGCGTTTTTTCGATTCTCAACGCCGCCAACACCTACGTAGACAATCTCATATCCATTGCTAACCTAAATAATCCTCTCCATCACGTTAATTTTTAAGAAAATCCATTATTTATTCTTCACATGTGGACGACATACCGATGTGATGATTTCTTAAAAATTAACGTGTTAGAGCGGGTGATTTAGGTTAGCAATGGATATGAGATTGTCTACGTAGGTGTTGGCAGCGTTGAGAATCGAAAAAACGCAAGAAAATGAGAGATTTGCTTATGGTGCTCACGGTGGTTGCTCACGGTAGGTGGGCACCATAGCAAATCTCCATATATATATATATATATACATATATCCAAAAGAAAAAGGGGGTGAAAAAAAGTGAGATATGAAAAAAACAAGAAGAAGAAAAGGGGAAATATGAAAAAAATGATATAAAAAAAGGAAATATGAAATAAAAGGAGATAAAAAAAGGAAAGTACATTATTGCCTCATATTATTTATATGCTTTCACCTTGTTGTTTTCCCAAGATTGTGTAGCTACACAGTTCAGTTTGTGAGCCCAATCTTTATTTTTTTTCTTCTCAATTGTTGGTGATGATCGGAAAAAAAAACAAAAAAAAAACAAAGGAAAAGAAAAAAAAACAAAAAAAAAAGAAAAAAATGATTAAAATAAAAATAAAAAATAAAAAAATCAAATATTTTCGATATGCTTCTCGATTTATTCTCCCACATCCAAAGAAGGACGTACCACGAAGAATCTCGAGCTTTCAAACGGATACAACTTTCCAAAGACTACGGTGACGATCTAAGTGAAGATCAAATGCTCCGTATTTTCATCGACTGGCTCCGGCTTGCTAATTCAACTAGAGCAACACTTCTCACGTACCCCGGAAGCACGGATTTCATGTTCCTGTGGTTCAGTCTAATCCGACTTGATCCTAACCTCGGAACGCGTTCGAGCATTTTGAGACCAAGCAAGATTATTTCGATGTTGCCTAGGAAGTCTTTGAAGGTACATCACTCCCTTATCACACATAATTTTCGGACCAACCCCGCAGGTGCTAATTTTAATTAGCTCCCGGGTAGAAGTCGTGCATTAGGTCCAACGGCGCATGCACAACCGAGCCTTACCCACTCGTCTATCTCTTAAAAGATAGGTGTTTCATAAATCACGCGGAACTACGTATGCTATCACCGCTTCACTCGGAAACGGGAGATGTTGAACTTAGTGGTATTCCTCCCCGTACCACGCTTTTATTGATCACTCGCGTCTAGTGTGTCCTAACTCCGTAAAATTTTCAAATTTTTAGGACACATACACTTTTTAATACACCTAATCTTTGTGATTACGTTAGAACTTCCGTAGACATGTTCTTTTAAAAAGACATGCTTCAAGGATCGGAAGGAAGTCCGGCCGTTGCAACATTAAAGCAACAACGGTTTCGGCCATCTTCTACGAGCTTTGCTCCTAGTTGATGTCAACGGGACGCCTATGTGGCCCCGGTACTCTTTTCGACGGATTGCCTTTGTGGCTCCGTCCGGTTATTACCCACACCGACCTTTTTGTATGTCCTTTTTCTACCTCCAAATTAACATGCCGAAGTCGTTAACACGATTCGTCATGAGGGGGAGAAGGGGTTATGCATACACAATCGGTCGGTCCACCCACCAAATTACGCCGTGCATACCACTCTAAAACCGGGCTCTCTCACAACGCCACCTTCAAAGGAAGCTCGGTACAACTTCAAAAAAAAAAAAAGAAAGAGACGGCCTACCTTCTTCCGGAACTAGAGACGCTTCTTCGAGGCCGAACCAGACAACTTCCATTCGGAGAAGACGAATCTAGCGAAACGGAGAAGATGGCTAAACCCTGAGCCCTCTCAACGACTCTCTCATGCCCCTTGCTTCCGGAAGAAGAAGCAAGGACCGAGGACCGAACGACACGTGACTGAAGCATCATCAAGGACTGAAGTTGCCAACGATGTCCACTGAATCAGGGACCAAGTTGCCGACTATGTCCACTGCATCAATGATCGAAGTTGCCAACCGTGTTCACCTCTCCAAACCTCACATCGGATTCCCCCATCTCAACACAAGGTTGACCCAAATAGGGGGAGTTTCGTGCGCTTTCAACGGGAGAAATGGAACGAGGACTTTCCAAATCTAGCAAGAATACTTCGTACATCTTACGGCATTTAGGAGAAGAACTTCAAAGGAAGATTCAAAGTAAAAGCCAATGCCTAGAAGACCGGGTGAGCTTGAAGATATTCTAAAGAGGAAATTTCGAGGACTCGAGGACTCTTTCCACTTGCAAGACGAAGACAACCCGCGCTATATTGGAAATTGAATACATAGGGGGAGATTGTTGGAACTATTTAATTGTATTCAATTAATATAGTTGTTTTAGTCTTGCTATGCAAATTAGTAGTCTTGAGCTAAATTGTAATTAGTCATTTTGTAGGACTACTTGTGTAAATATACCATGAGGTGGTATATATAAGTGAACTCCAAAGAAAATTAGGAGTGCGCTTAGTATGGTTTACGGATCGAAAAATTAGAATTGGAAAATTAGAGAGAAGATTTTAGCGCCTTTGTGTTCTTCAACGTTGTTTCTCTCTCAAACCACACCTTAGGTAAATCACAAGCGTAAGTGCTCGAAATTCTCAGATTTACTATCCGATTCTTTGTGATTCGATCTGTGTTGGATATCTGAGGACCTAACAATTATTGTTAGGTCCTACGATTAACAACTCTACGATCCTAGAGAGAATTCAATTAGAGTGAGAAAGTTACTGTTGTTTCTCTCTCTAGAAATCGAATTGCAAGCCCTTCGGATCAATTCTCTAAACTTAATCTATTCAGCTCAATTGATTTACATGTATTTATACCAAACAAACTTGGTATAAATATCAAACTAGTCCTATTCTAAGGACTACTATACAAAACGCCCCTAATTACAAGGACAACTAATAATATCAAGCACAATTAAACGTATACTCTACAATCTCCCCCTTTGTTCTTGATTGCATTTCCGTGCCGTTTGTCCTCGTCGGGCGTAATACGATCTGCGCAAGCCCAGCGCATACTCGTAGTTCCTCAGCGTGATCCTCAGCTCCAGTCCCTCCTCGATATTTTAAAGCAATTCCATTAGGAGCGGCTGTTCTCTCACGAACCTGTGGATCCTCAGCATAGTGTCTCTATTTATTTCTTCCAACCTCTGCTCGATATTCCTTCTGATGACCTTGAGCGTCCCATCACAAAACTTGTTGATTTCAGTCTTCAGCATCAACCTATTCTTCTTTGCTATTGGATTGTGGTAGGTGATGCCTAGGACTGAGCTGATGTGCACGTGATTGTTGGGAAGCCCTTCGATCTCAGGTCATTTGTTGAGCGGAGCGGTCATGTTGACCTTCTTCATATTGCTCTCCAGAGCCATCTGAAGGTCGTGTGCGGCATAGTACTTGACTTGGCGCATCATGCAAATGGCAACAGGTTCTCATTTCTACCTTAAACAGACAATTTCGTGTTGAAAATCGAAAGATTTTTGAGAAATGTGAACTATCTGTGAAAGTTTTTCGAGAGAGAAATTTTTGCGATTTAGGGTTGCGTGAGAGAAAGTTTTTCGACTGACATAAAAGTGAACTTTTATTTACTCGCTGTAAGTCGATGATGGGTTTACGATTTGACATTTTGCGATTCAATGGAACAGGCCCATTACTATTTGCGCTCGAGAAATTTTCGACTCGATTGTCTGAGATTGATCATTTGTCTGAGGAAGTTCCGATACTGCACTTGGATTGATCGTCTCAGATGATACTTCCTCGATGACCACTGTAGGTTCTTCGATGTTCTGTGGCAATTCTGAATCGGGTGGGGTAGAGGTGTGAGATGAACTTGGTACGTCGGTCTCGTTCGGTAGATAATCCATTGTTGGTGTAGGCGTGTATGACTGATATACCGGTTCGAAGAGAGAATCCAAGTCGTCTATTGCAAGTCTCGTTGCTTCGTCTGACACTGATCCTGAAGTTGTTGCCATCTTCTGTTGGTTTTGTGCCAACACACTAGTGTTACGGGTTCTGAAATGTTGTCTTCAGAAGCCAACGGGTTAGGCACATGTCCTGGACTGAATTGACCAGAAGCCATATCTGCCACTTCGTGGAAAGTGACATTATAGCTTTCCTTAATAGTTCGGTTGGACTTGATGTATACTCGGTACGCTTTTGATGTTGAAGAATACCCGAGAAATGTAGCTTCGAATGCTTTAGGGTCGAACTTTGCACGTTGCTCTCGGTCGTTCGCCACAAAGCACTTGCACCCGAAGACTTTAAGGAAAGAGATGTTGGGCACTCTATTATTCACAATCTCATACGGAGTCTTGTTGAACCGTTTGTGAACCACCGTCCTGTTTTGAGTAAAACAAGTAGTATTGACTGCTTCAGCCCATAGAAAATGTGGAAGTTCCGATTGGATCAGCATTGTACGAGCGGCTTCCACTAGTGTTCGATTTTTCCTTTCAACGACCCCATTTTGTTGAGGTGTTTTGGCGGCTGAAAATTGTTGACTTATTCCAAGTTTCTGATAAAACTCACTGAGGTGATTGTTCTTGAACTCAGTGCCGTTGTCTGTTCGAAAAACTTGAATAGTCTGTTGCAGCAGATTTTGAGTTGTGTTCATAAAATTGATAATCAAGTCACCGGTCTCATCTTTCGTTCGGAGGAACTTTGTCCACGTGTAGCGAGAATAGTCATCTACAATCACTGGGACATACTTTCTTCCATTGATACTCTGAGTCTGCATCGGACCACAGAGATCGATGTGAATTAGTTCCAATGGTCGAGAAGTAGATACAATTTGCTTGACGTGATGAGAAGCTCGCTTCATTTTTCCTAATTGACATGCCGAACAGTGATGCTCCCTTTGTAGTTGTATAGTTGGAAGACCGTGAACCAACTTTTTCGTAGAAAGACGTTGGAGAGCTTTCATGTTTAGATGAGACAGTCGTTGATGCCATAAGCTGTTCCTCTGTAAATCAGTCTGAGAAATGAGGCATACAGCTGTCGAGGGCCGCACAGACTTCAGGTTGATCAAGATTGGATCTCCGAAGTCCTTGAAGGAGTTCTGTGTCCTGACTATCCACAATTCTGCACCGGTCAGCATGGAAGACCACCTGGAAGCCTTTGTCACAGAATTGGCCTATGCTGAACAAGTTATGGCGGAGGCCTTCGACGTACGAGACATCTTTAATGGTCAGATTCTTCAGAATGATATCCCCAAGTCCTACAATCGGGGCTGAATCGTTGTTCCCAAATCTGACTTTGCCGTTTGGTCGGTCTTTGTAGTTGCTCAGCAGCTCTTGACTACCAGTCATGTGTGTGGAGCAACCAGAGTCGAGGTACCACACCTGATGGATCTGCAAAAACAATTTAGAGAACTTTAGGTACCCACTTAAACATGGGTCCTCTCGGATTAGCAGATTTAGTTTTGGGTCCAGATATGACTCCTAAATCTATTTTTGGAAAAGTCTTAATAACCCATTGCACTTTTGAAAAAGTGGGTTTGGGTTTTGCCTCTATAGGAGACTTGGCCCTTTTGGCTTTTGTCGTCCTAGGCGGAGATTTAGGAACCCATTTGGGTTGAACCTTACAGGGAAGGTTACTTTCAGCACGTACAAATGCTTTGGAGGGTTTGACTGAGGAAAAGATCTTTTCTTGTGATAGTCTCTATGGTGCTTGGGGGATTTAATTTCTACGGGATACCTTAGGTGAGTACAATTATGTATGGCGCCATAAGCTTTCTTTATGGCTTGTTTCCTACGAGTCTTCATTGTGGCATTTGTTTCAGAATGATTAATTTTTAACGTAGAGCCTATTTCGAAGTTGGTGCTTCTAAAGGTATCGACTGAAGTGAATAAGTAGAAGCAATTATCTTAAAAGTGGAAATAGCTCTTTTATTTCTACGAGTGTCTATTATTGTAACAAAAGGAGTAGCATGCTCAGAAACATTTAAGTCTAATGGCTCCTTCTTTATCTTAGTGCTAGACACTCTCGCCTTTGTGTTTAGTGCTGACGCTACGCTCCCTGTAGACGTAGGTAAAGTGAAATTAGTCATAGCACTCTTACCAGAATTATTTTTACAATATTTATTTTTCAAAGGCGATTTTTCATTTTTCACGCTTTTTGTAATAGCGTGAGAGGTAGTTTGGGGGGACGAGGAAGCCTTGAGATTTTCCATCTCCTTAAAGAATTTTTTCTTTTCAGCTTCGAAATTCTCTCGTTCTTTTTCTAACTTTGCCTGTGACTCCTCTATCTGTTTTATGATAGGGGGTTTGTAGAGGAAATTTTTATAATTAATGGTCTTAACTTCCTCGTGGTATGTTCGAGAATCAGGAGGTAGAATTTGAACTAAATTGCAGACAGGTGTTAGAGTTTCTTTCCTATTTTTGTCCCTTTCATTTAGTTCTTTGTAGTCAAAGGGAATTTCTGGACCATGTGGACCTTGTCTAATGGATGAATGGAAAGTATTTTCATAAGACGATTCAGTAAAATCTCTAAGAGAGGTTATTCCTAAGCGCATGTGTTTAACATCATATATTTCTTTCTTTTGTAAAACACACGGGTTAGTGAAGCCTATGCCTTCTATAGGATTATAGAACTCTATATCCTTGGGCTTGTTCAAAAATATCGTCTGTTCGGACTGTCCCCTACGCATAACTACTGTAGCGACCCCCACCCTCTAATCGCTAATTAGCGACAAATCGCGTCGGGTTTAGCAGCGAAAGCCGCGAAGAACCCATTTTACAAAAATATTTATTTGTACAAAATGTTACTACGAACGGGCCGAAGGCCCAAAACACACCCTATCACTCGCCCACAGGTCGTCATCCATGTACAGCCCCGCCCTCAAAAGCCCATGGAAGCTCCGATAGCCAGCCTCGATCGTCGATTACCTACAACACGCAAACACTGAGCTATTGCCAAGTAGGTGAAACAATGCATGCACGTGTGACTTGCTCACGTTCACTCACCCCCAATTCTCACTAATGCAATGCCACTCACTATCGCTCATCACAACCGGGATACACTCACCACCTCGCAACGGGCCCTGGGCTCCATACTGTGCACCATCACGCAAAATCACTACCACGATCACGATTACAACCACAACACGATCACAACGCTACGGCAGTGGCCTACACCGAGCAGCCTCCCTGAGCCATATCAGGTCACACTCTCAGGTCGCCTCTCCATGCAAGTTCGTGAACGCCGCAGTCGTAGATGTCTCGCATTTTCAACGAAAAAAATATAGCACGAAAGCACTATTCACGTGATTCTATTATAAAAAATGAGATTTGCGAAATACATAGGTGTCCGAAGATGTCATGCGTATAAAAAAAGGTCTGCAACTCGAGGTCTGCAACACGCTTAACTTCGGAGTTCTGATGGGATTCGGCGCGCATTAGTGCCGGTACGTTCGCACCCATTTAGTTTGTTGCGCGTCTTTGTTTGTACAGGTGAAAATTTACTGAAAATTCGCAGCAAGACGGGTGCGTTGCTCGATAACCACGTTAGTTCGTGAACGTCGCTGTCGTAGATGTCTCACATTTTCAACGAAAAAAAGCACGGAAGCACTATTCACGTGTAACTATTATAAAAATTGAGATTTGCAAAATCCACAGGTGTTGAGAGTGAAAACTAGCACCGTCACTTCCTTGCAAAATTAATACCCGAAGATGTTGTCACGCGTATAAAAAAAGGTCTGCAACACGAGGACTTCCCAGGGGGTGACCCATTATAGTACTACTCTCGGCCAAGCACGCTTAACTTCGGAGTTCTGATGGGATTCTGCGCGCATTAGTGCTGGTACGTTCGCACCCGTTTAGTTTGTTGCGGTCTTTTGTTTGTACAGGTGAAAATTTACAGAAAATTCGCAGCAAAGACCGGGACATTGCTCGATAACCAGGTTAGTTCGTGAACGTCCCAGTCGTAGATGTCTCACATTGTTCAATGAAAAAAAGCACGGAAGCACTATTCGCGTGTAACTATTATAATAATTGAGATTTGCGAAATCTATAGGTGTTGAGAGTGAAAACTAACACCGTCACTTCATTGCAAAATTAATACCCGAAGATGTTGTCACACGTAAAAAAAAGGCTGCAACACGAGGACTTCCCAGGGGTCACCCATCCTAGTACCACTCTCGCCCAAGCACGCTTAACTTCGCAGTTCTGACGGGATCCGGTGCCTTAGAGCCGGTATGTCGCACCCATTTAGATTGTTGCGCGTAGTTGTTTTGTTTGTACGGGTGAAATGTATTGAAATTCGCAACAAAGACCGGTACGTTGCTCGGTAACCATGCTAGTTCGTGAACGTCGCAGTCGTAGATGTCTCGCATTTTCAGCAAAAAAAAATATAGCACGGAAGCACTATTCACATGATTCTATTATGAAAAATGAGATTTGCGAAGTACATGGGTGTTGAGAGTGAAAACTAACACCATCTTCATTGCAAATCAATACCCGAAGATGTTGTCACGCGTATAAAAAAAGGTCTGCAACACGAGGACTTCCCAGGGGGTGACCCATCCTAGTACTACTCTCGCCCAAGCACGCTTAACTTCGGAGTTCTGATGGGGTTCGGCGCGCATTAGTGCTGGTACGTTCGCACCCGTTTAGTTTGTTGCGCGTCTTTGTTTGTACAGGTGAAAATTTACAGAAACTTCGCAGCAAAGACCGGTGCGTTGCTCGATATCCAGGTTAGTTCGTGAACGTCGCAGTCGTAGATGTCTCACATTTTCAACGAAAAAAAACACGGAAGAACTATTCACGTGAAAACTAACACCGTCACTTCATTGCAAAATTAATACCCGAAGATGTTGTCACACGTAAAAAAAAAGGCTGCAACACGAGGACTTCCCAGGGGGTCACCCATCCAAGTACCACTCTCGCCCAAGCACGATTAACTTCGCAGTTCTGACGGGATCCGGTGCCTTAGAGCCGGTATGTCGCACCCATTTAGATTGTTGCACGTAGTTGTTTTGTTTGTACGGATGAAAATGTATTGAAAATTCCCAACAAAGACCGGTGCGTTGCTCGGTAAACCATGCTAGTTCGTGAACATCGCTGATCGACACGTGGTGCGTGAATGAAAGTGCGACAAGTAATAATTAAAACGAATACCTAATTACTAACACCGACGTGCGATAGGCAGTGGACCTATCGTTTTTAGTGCAGTAAAGTGAGTAAACGAGTATCGAACACAAGGAATAAATCAAGTACTAGTAGTGACCTATCGACTCGATATTTAGCCTAAATAAAATACGCAGATTGTTTTATGACTTAACCTAACAGACCGCTCCTAAATCAACTAGAAATTCAACGAACACGCTTAGAACTGATACGAAGCTTCAGATAATAAAGATGTGATCGGGATTCGAATCCCGCTAGGTGTGATCGCCCAAGACAATGAAATATCGTGCCAACGTGATTCTTGACTAAATCGCAGTAATTTTCCTACCCACTCGCGAATTTGCTGTCGCCCTAAACGCTCGTGGGGATCTAAAGTTCAGTAATTACTAATAACGAGGATCGAGTATTTGCTTTCGCCCTATACTCGATTCCTATCTTCTACGAACGGCCTAATCGTTATTTAGCTGTCGCCCTGAACGATTTTCCATACATTCACTTTAACACATAGACATATTAAAGCGAAGAAACAACTTCATAGAACAATAAATAGTTAGAATACCCAAATCACGATAAACATATGTCTTAAGTACGAATAATCCTAGCGTACATCTAATCCCAAACACATAGGGAATTTAGCTACGCATAATAGATGATCTGGGGTGGTAGCGCGGATGAATCTTCGTTCTTCGTTCAATTGGGCATGTTTGCATCGTTGATCCGTCTCTTGCGCTCCGGGACGCAATTCTGTGTTCTTCAGGGCTCTTTTTCGTCTCTTGAGGGATTAGGGTTGATATCTGGTAGGTGTGTTGTTTCTGGATCGAATCTGGGCTTTTTATACTGATTCCCGTGTCGGTCACGGCCTGGGACATGGGCCGTCACGGCCGTGACCAACACCGCTCGCGTCTCGTCACTTTCTGTCAAAGGTCACGGCCAACCGCATTGCACGTCACAGCCGTGACCATCATCAGCGCCAGTCTCTGCCTTGCGTCACGGTTTGGTGCAAGGGTCGTCACGGCCTTGACGACCGACAGTGCCTTCGTCTTGATTCTCTGCCGAGTGTCACGGTCTGGTGCAAAGTCCGTCACGGCCGTGACCATGGTCAGTGTTATTGCCTCCGCTCTCTGTCCCTCGTCACGGCCAGACACATTATGCGTCACGGCCGTGACCGAGGGCAGTGTTACCCCTTTTCGCGCCGTTTTGCCTCGTTTTCGCTCCTTTTCGCCCGAAACTCATCCTAAGCTCCTTCAACAACAAAACAAGTGTAAATATATCAAATAAATGCATGAATTCATTGCTAAGGTTCTATTATTCCCCAAATAAATACTATGATAAACGCATTGAAATACGTTTATCAAACCTCCCCACACTTAAGCATTTGCTTGTCCTCAAGTAAATTAGAGTTCAGAAAAGGCATCCAATCAGGATAACGGCATGATTGTTCGCAATTTATCATCAAAGCATAGAAAGCACAATACGAAATCAAGTAAACAATCACGGACATTACACTAATGACCTTCACTTATCAATCATGAGGTTCCCTAGCGCTGCAAATCGAGACCTATACCTCACAAGGGTTCACTGAATTCACTCAAGTGTATAGGCTAGCATATAATGAGTCGCTCAATTCGTGCACTAGTCCAACCTCTACCATACGCTCGCAAGCTAATCGCATTTCTACTATCTAAAGTGGCGAGCATAAATTTGAGGGTCTTTTCAGGTGGACATGGGTCACATAGTTATAAAACGATAAGCATGTAATGGTCACGTAATCTTAGAGCTAGGGCATGTAAGTGAATAGTATCAAAGAACATAGCATAATCAAAATGATAATCACATGCCCCAATAGAAGACTCGATATTCTCGCTCTGAAATTCTAGACTTTTCTGCCCGACCCCCTCGACTCAGTTCCCTTTCATTTTCTGCCCTTTCACCTTAGTTACTCTCTACTTTTATGCACTGCCCTTATTCCTTAAAAACATCAAGGTTCGGCTTTTGTCGCATAGAATACATCGTCACAGCGAATGCCGTGTACCTAAAGATACTTATTACCGAAACCTATATCTTGCCAAAGGGTTATGAGCATGCTTATGAAAGGGATCGGGTCATTTCAAAAAACGGTCAAGTCAGGGACGAGTCATTTCTCGAATAGCAGAGAAGAACATCAAATCATACACTGAAACAGTAACTCTCAAGTTCGACTTCTGCTCTATTCTAATTAATTGGGGGTTCATATAATCTCTGGAGGCTTATTCGGGTCAGCGGCTTTTACAACATACGAGGTAAGCAACGAATAGGCTCAGGCTCAACGTGGCTAACTAATGGGGTTCGTCATGGTTAAGAAAATTTTGGCCCTGGACTTGATTCCCATTGCCCTCATCATTTTCACACTAACACACCAAAACAGTTTCAACACGCATCAGACAGGCAAGTTCTAGAGAGATATAGACTAGGCACGTCACACAACCAAGAAAAATGAGCATAAGCTCGTCAAGCTCAAACTCTCACACGATACAGGGTTATGTGTACGGATCTCTCAAAACAGTGCTATATCTATTCAGGCAGATAAGATTCAATCAGTCATGCATGTCCTAATTGCTCACAGAATTTCATAGAATGCAGACCAACTCGAGATAAACGCAAACAATTATGCCTGATTCAGTAATTCATGCCTTTCCAACGAACTCAACGACTCACGGACACGTCATAAAAATTTAAAAATTTTCACGTAAGTTCTAAAACTGAATTCCCCTCCCCACACTTAAGTCAGACGTTGTCCTCAACGTAAAAATGAAAAAAGGGAAAGAAAAAGAGTTTAAAAGAACGGGACTCCCCTGACGTGGTCGTGTCGTAGTTGTTTATTATGCGCGTGAAGGTCGTGTTGTAATCCGTTAGGCGTATCCTGGCGCTAGCTAGAGATCAATAGACACGAAAAGAGAGTAGTCATAAGCATAACTTGAAACATAGTTATAAGCGCAATGTCATAAATGAAACACACGCGACTACGCAAGCAAACGCAATGTCATAAAGGAAAAAGAAGGGATCCTAAGGAGGTGGCGGCGGTGGCTGTGGTGATGGTGGCCTCGGGCGTAGGAAAGCCATCGATTGCTGGGAATACTTGAGCTCCGTGTCCATGGCTTGAAGGGCCTGGTTATAACTCTCTAGCTCTGCGTCGTAACGGCGGTGGGCTTCCTCATTCTGGCGCTCGTACTCTTCCTGTCGGCGCCAAGTCTCTTCGTTGTATCGCTGGAGCTCGTCGTCCCTCTGTAGCGAGTCGGCGTTCATGCGCATCATGTCCTGGCGCAGTGCTTCAAGGTCCGCAGTAGACGCGAAGTGGGCGACGCCGGATGACTCGCCGTGGTGGTAGCCGGATGAGTAGGAGGGCCCTGTTGTTGTCGTGTCTGTCTCCACTGGGTGGGGACCCTCGAGGTAGAGCTGGTTGTCGGGGACGGCCCCGTGGTCGGTCTGGCCGCGATACATCTCGTGCCAGATGTACACCTTGTTGGCACGAGTCCAGGTGGGCGCCTTCACGAGCATCTTCATCTTCACTAATACCTCCTCGTTCACGGGGTGGCACCCGCCTACGATCTCCATCTCGGGCGCATTCTATGGCTAGTAGCCTAATCCCTTGATCACCTTGGTGATGAGTGGTCCTACAACGATCTTCCCATTGCGTCGTGCTTCCGCCTGAGCGCTGAAGGCGTGGGCCACCGCCATCCCCAAATGGACCCGTTCGCCTCGCTGGAGCTTGGCCAGGTAAAATAAGTCGCGGAGGGTGACTGCTCCGTGTGAGTCACCCCTCGGTGTAAGCGAGGTCGTCAGGAGGCGGTGAATGTAGCGCAGTCCTGGGCTCCTCAGTGCAGACGCCTTCGACGTCTTCGCGCTGGACGCCGGTTCGCCAGGTCGGGCGATGTCAGCCCAGCAACCCTGTCGTCCGCCCGGTTGATCGAAATAAGTCGCGTAGGGCTGGTGTGGGTGTGGACGTGGTACGCCAAGTGCACGGCACAGGTTGTCGTCCATCACTATCTGCTCTTCATTGAACGCCTGGAATCTGAGCTTGCTGTCGCCGTATTCGTCGTAGGAGAACGTGGCAAGGAACTCCAAGGTGAGTTCCTTGTACGCCGGTTCGTCGATGCCCAGGAATGTGTTCCACCCACTGAGTGATAAGTACTGGGCGACCTGCGGTCGATGTGGTGCTTCGCCAGCGTCTCATGGTCGATTTGGTCTATGGCTATGAACTCCATTCCCTTCAGCCTGGTGTATCGCGCCGTCTGGGCCTCGTCAGTGAACTGACCCATGGCTTCTAGCATAGTCGGCGGGGGCCCGCGTCGCCTTTGACGAACGGGCGAACGCGAGGCCGGGTCAGGTGAGGCTGAGGATCGACTTTTACCCATAGTACCTGAAAGTGAAAGTGTGAGCTCAAAGAGACAGCAAATAAACGCAAGCAACCTGACTCGACCAAAATATTTACAGGAGACATGTAGTAATCTCGATCACATGCAAAAGTTCAAAGCGGCATTTTGTCGAACACGTCACGGGTAAGTTGGGGTAAGCATATCAAATCCAAGATTAATGTTCCAAATCAACAAATTACGCATACCCAACATGTCAATAGCATGTAATCATCATAAAATAGCACGAAGAACACGAAATTGGGCTTAATTTCGAAAAGCCCCAAAATCGAAATTAGGGTTCTTCGTAAACATGTCGCAATTCATCGTCAATTCACGTAATTAAGCATGATTGAAGAGCTCCTAGCATGTATCTACCAGTAATTAGAGCAAGTCAAACACAAAATTGATCCCAATTCAAAAAGCCCCAATTTCGAAAATTAGGGTTCGTCATCAAAATCCGAAAATTCGCAACTAATTTCAACGAATTAAGCATACCCAATATTAGATATATCATGTAATGAACAATTAAGAACAGATTCATATCCAAAAATTAACAATTTCGACGAGATTCTCCAAAATTTAGATCGAAATAGTGCAAAGAAGAAGAAAGTGCATACCTTGAAGTTTGAATTAAGCTAGGGAAGAATCTCCGTGAATTTTAGGAGGTTATCGCCGGAGTTGGGGGTGACGGCGGCGGTGGTCGAAGGTGGTCGAAGGTGGTGGTTTGAGAGAGATGAGAGGGAGAGAGGGAGAGAAATCGCGAGAGAGAGAGGGAAAAAGGAGAAGAGCTCGGTCGAGGAGCCACCGGTCCTGGAATTGAAGCCGCTGCCCGAACATCTCGAGTACGCGTTCCTTAGCAGCAATGGAGGGCTGCCGGTCATCATCTCGTCGAGCCTCGACGACAGACAGAAAAGCCAGCTCTTAGACGTGTTGAAGGCGCACAAGAAGGCTTTGGCGTGGAAGATATCCGACATAAGGGGTATCAATCCGAGCTACTGCACGCACAAGCCTCATGGAGGACAACTTCAAGCCGGTCGCTCAACGTCAAAGGCGGCTCAACCCCAACATGAAGGACGTGGTAAAGAAGGAGGTGATAAAATTGCGAGATGCGGGGATGATCTATCCCATTTCAGACAGCGCATGGGTCAGCCCGGTCCAAGTAGTTCCAAAGAAAGGAGGCATGACGGTCGTCACCAACGATAAGAACGAACTGATCCCGACGAGGACCATGATCGGATGGCGCGTCTGCATCGACTACAGGAAGTTGAACGATGCCACGCGAAAGGATCATTTCCCTCTACCATTTATTGATCAAATGCTAGAAAAATAAGCGGGTCACTCATTCTACTGTTTCCTTGACGGCTTGTCAGGTTATTTACAGATTCCCATAGCACCCGAGGACCAAGAAAAGACGACGTTCACTTGCCCGTTCGGAACGTTCGTGTACCGAAGGATGCCATTTGGCTTATGCAATGCCCCAGCCACCTTCCAGCGATGCATGATGGCCATATTCGACGAATTGGTAGGTGAGGTAATGGAAGTATTTATGGCCATGCTTGTCAAACCTGAAGCTCGTACTCGCCCGATGCGAGGAAACGAACTTGGCACTTAATTGGGAAAAGTGCCACTTCATGGTTCGAGAGGGTATAGTCCCACAAGATCTCCTCTAAAGGAATCGAAGTTGACCGGGCTAAGTTAGAAACCATAGAATAATTGCCTGTCCCCTCGAACGTGAAGTCGATTAGAAGCTTTCTAGGACATGCGGGATTTTATCGCAGGTTTATCAAAGATTTTTCTAAGATTGCACGTCCTATGTATAGATTGTTAGAGAAAGATGCCCCGTTTGATTTTAACGACGAATGTCTGCATGCTTTCAATTTACTTAAGGAAAGACTTATCGCAGCACCTATTATGGTAGCCCCTGATTGGGGGCTGCCCTTTGAACTAATGTGCGATGCTAGTGACTATGCAGTTGGGGCCGTGCTAGGTCAGCGTAAGGACAACCACTTCAGACCGATCTACTACGCGAGTAAGACGCTAGACGCAGCCAAGGCCAATTACACGACCACCGAAAAGGAGCTGTTGGCCGTCGTTTTCGCTTTCGACAAGTTCAGGTCATATCTAATCCTATCTAAAGTTATTGTTTTTACTGACCACTCTGCCCTTAAGTACTTGTTAGCAAAGCCCGATGCCAAGCCACGGCTAATTAGGTGGATACTGCTACTGCAAGAATTCGACATCGAGATTCGCGATAAGAAAGGTGCAGAGAACTTGGCGGCGGATCACCTCTCTCGACTAGAGGAGTCCGAGATATATCAGAAGGACGAAAGGGCGATACACGATCGGTTCCCAGACGAGCACCTCTACGCGATACATGTGGTAAGTGACGACACTCCCTGGTTCGCAGATTATGCTAACTATCTTGTTGCAAGGGTCCTACCAAAGGAGTACACGAGTCAGCAAAAGAAGAAATTCTTTTCTGAGTTAAGGTACTACTTTTGGGAAGACCCGTATCTTTTCAGGCGATGTGCCAGGTAATACGGCGATGCGTGGCAGCCACAGAATCGACACAGATCCATAGACATTGTCACAATGGACCAACCGAAGGACACTACGCAGCAAACAGAACCGCCCAGAAGGTGTTGGAGAGTGGATTTTACTGGCCCACGATCTTCAAGGACGCCCAAAGGTACGTTGACACTTGTGATCAGTGTCAGCGCGCAGGTAATCTCTCGAAACGCGATGAAATGCCCCAGAACTTCATCTTAGTTTGTGAAATTTTCGATGTATGGGGTATAGATTTTATGGGTCCATTTCCTAGCTCGTACAACAATAAGTAGTGGGCCGAGGCGCAAGCCTTACCCACGAATGATGCTAGGGTAGTCGTTAGATTTTTGCGAGCATTGTTTTCACGTTTCGGGGCACCTAGATGCATTATTAGTGATAGAGGCACTCACTTTTGTAACACCCAGTTTGCACGCACTTTAGAACGTTATGGTGTTAAACATAGCCTATCCACCCCGTACCATCCCCAAGCTAGTGGTCAAGTCGAAGTCGTGAATCGCGAGTTGAAACGCATTCTAGAGAAAACTATAGAGGGGAACCGTAGGGAGTGGGCGAACAAGTTAAATGATACACTTTGGGCATATAGGACTGCGTATAAGACTCCCATAGGCACCACACCATATAGACTAGTCTATGGAAAAGCATGCCATCTTCCCGTAGAAATAGAGCATAAGGCATATTGGGCCATCAAGTCCTTGGATCTTGATTTGGGGAACGCCGGCGGAAAGCGGCAACTCCAAATCAACGAATTAGACGAGTTGCGCTTATCGGCTTACGATAACGCCCACGTGTACAAGGAACGCTCCAAAGCCTATCATGATAAAAAGATTAGGCAAAGGCGAGAGTTTCAGGAAGGGGACCAAGTCCTTCTTTTTAACTCTCGACTTAGGCTTTTTCCTGGCAAGCTTAGATCACGCTGGTCAGGACCGTTCACTGTTACCCGTGTTTTCCCTTATGGTAATGTTGAGTTTTCAGGTATGGAGCAGGGTACCTTTAAGGTGAACGGCCATAGATTGAAGCACTATCATGCGGGCGAGGAAGACGTGGCCGAGAAGGAAGTGCTGTACCTGGACTGCCAGACGTGAGCGAACAGAAAGACGTCCGGCTAACGACGGTAAAGGAAGCGCTTCTTGGGAGGCAACCCAGGTATTTTCATTTATGTCTTAGGCACTACCTTAGGAAAAAAAAAGGTCACGGCCAACTCCTTAATAGGTCACGGCCGTGACTCCTTCCAGGGGCCTCTACTGCCCAACGTCACGGTCAATGGCCTAAGACATCACGGCCGTGACCTAGAGGGACCTCAATTCGAGCACTCTGTCCTCTTCGCTGCTCTTGTCGATGGCTATACAGGCTCGTCAACTTCCTCCCCACACTCATCGATCGCCATAAGTGTGTGCATGTCGTGATCGTCCACCTGTGACAGACCTTGCACGGAAAAGAGAAAGTCGTGGTCAAATACGTCCAAAAAGTAACATTTATCATCTTGCTTGCCGCTCTTTTTCATCGAGTCGGCCATATTAAAAGTAACTTTCTCGCCGTCTACTATCAGGGTCAAAGTCCCATTCCTAACGTCTATCATGGTCTCCCCCGTCGCTAGGAACGGTCTACCTAAAATCAGGGGAACATTCTCGTCTTCCTCCATATCTAAAATAACGAAATCTGCGGGAATCACAAACTAATCAACTTTAACTAAGATCCTCGATAACACCTCGAGGGTATTTCAACGACCTATCAGCTAGTTGGAGACTCATCCTAGTGGGTCGTGGCTCACCTAGGCCTAAACGCTTAATCATAGAATACGGCATAAGATTAATGCTAGCGCCTAGGTCTGCTAATGCAAGCTCAATTACTAAATCTCCTATAAGACATGGAATAGTGAAACTCCCTGGATCCTTGAGCTTCTTAGGGATTTTGCTCTGGAGAATTGCCGAGCACTCTCCTCGTAGGCAGACGGTGGAGACGTGTTCGAGCTTCCTTCTGTTTGTCAGCAGGTCCTTCAAGAACTTGGCGAAGCTGGGCATCTGCGTAATATCTTCAACGAAAGGTAAGTTAATATGCAACTCTTTACACATACCCATAAATTTACCAAACTACGCCTCGTTCTTGTCCTTCTTCAGTCGAGCCGGGTATGGGATCTTCGGCTGGTATGGCTTCACTGGTGGCCGCTGGATCTCCGTCACCTTTTCCTTCTCGGGCTCGACCTTCTCCTTGTCAGTGTCGGCCTTCTCGACATCGTCGCCCCTGATCTCCTCAACTTCGGGCTTGTCGTGGCTCTCAAAGTTGGCATTCTCCTTGGCCTTCTTTTTGGCGGGCACTTCTTGCAATTCTCGCCCATTCTTCAGCGTCACCGCCTTGCAGTACTCCTTAGGATTCGGCTCGGTGTAGCTTGGGAGCGATCCCTGAGTACGCCCCGCCAACTGCTTTGCCATCTGGCCCATCTGATGCTCCAGCTTTTTGAGCGAGACGTCTGTGTTCTGAGCACGCAAGTCGTTCGCCTCCATGTACTCCTCCATCTTCGTCATACGGCTCTCGTGGGCTGCGGTGGTGCTACTGAATATCATGAGGAGTGTCTTCATCATGTCCTTCATCTCCCTCATGTCGTCGGATCCTCCCGCGGGCGCGTTCTGGTACTGTCGTGGTGGCCCGTTTTGGAACCCGGAAGGTCTGGGCTGAAATCCTGGTGGTCCTTGGCTCTGATGGTTCTGATTCCCGTAAAACAGGTTTGGATGTGCCCGTGGCTGGAAACTTCGCTGGCCGCCTTGGTAATTTCCCATATAATCTACGTGCTCCAACGGCTGCCCAAGTTGGCAATCTGAGGTCTCGTGGGCTGCGCCGCAAATTCCACACAATGGCACGTAAGTCGTGTGCTGTGTCGGTGTGGTGGTGGCTACGGCGTTCACGGGCTGAGTCTGTCCGGACTTGGGAAGTAGTGCACCAATCACTGTCTGCAACTGTGAGTTCGTCGAAGCGATTTGCTGCTGGAGCGCCTCGATCTTGGCATTAGTGGCCGTCTCCTTGCTAACTCCGAACACACCGGTTGTCTTCATCCGGGCATTGCCCCTCATGAAACTTTTCTTTGAGTAGTCCTCAATCAAATTCCACGCGTCAGTGGCGTTGAGCTTCACGAGCCCTCCTCCTGCGGCTCCGTCTAACTTATGGACCGTCTGATCATTGAGCCCCTCGTGGAATCGGTTGATCTGGGCTGCCTTCGACATCCCGTGCTGTGGGCACCTCTTCAATAGCGCCTTGTAATGCTCCCACACCTCGTAAAGATTTTCAGACTCCTTCTGATGGAATAAAGAGATTTCTGTCTTCAATCGTAGCACCTTCGACAGTGGGAAGTAGTGGCCAATAAACGTGGCTCGCAGCTCCTCCCATGTAGTGATTGAGCGAGGTGGTAACATCTCAAGCCAATCCTTGGCTCTGAACTTCAAAGAGAACGGGAATAACATGAGATTAATCGCGTCGCCCGGAACACCATTGATTTTGATGGTGTCGGTCACCGTCAGAAACGCCTTCAGATGGGAGTAAGGATCGTCATCAGGGTTGCCCTCGAACTGGGCCGTCTGAAAAATCATCTGAAGCCAAGAATGCTTCAGTTCAAAATTGTTGTTCTCGATAGGCGGGATGACAATCGCCGACTCCGTACCGCCTAGCGCGGCATTCTTGAGGAGGTCCTGAAGTGATGGTTCCTCCTCTGGAATGTTGTGGACGGGCACTCGGTGGTCCGCCATGTCTACTTCTGTATTGGGACTATCTACGGCTGCCTCTACACGTGAATTTTGGATGGATTCCTGCGAACTATCCTCTGAATAGCTAACTAAGCAGTCCTGAGAGCTAGTGGATGCTCCTTCGGTATCGTACTTAAGCTTCCTTCGCAACTTTCGTTCGAAATCCGGGTCTGCGTCAACGATGGGGCCCGATGGATGGCTTCGGGTCATTCACCGCTGAATCGTACCTACAATGAGTGAAAAACGAAAATTAGCGAAGAAGTAAACAAATACGTCGAATAAGAATACGAAATCAATAGCGACGCAGGAAAACAACTAACGCAAATAACACAAATAACGCAAATAGTAAAAAAAAACAAAGAAAACGTCAAAATAAAAGTGGCTAAAGTACCGAACTACGGTGTTCCTAATATCAATTTATTCCCCGGCAATGGCGCCAAAAACTTGATCGACACGTGGTGCGTGAATGAAAGTGCGACAAGTAATAATTAAAACGAATACCTAATTACTAACACCGACGTGCGATAGGCAGTGGACCTATCGTTTGTAGTGCAGTAAAGTGAGTAAACGAGTATCGAACACAAGGAATAAATCAAGTACTAGTAGTGACCTATCGACTCGATATTTAGCCTAAATAAAATACGCAGATTGTTTTATGACTTAACCTAACAGACCGCTCCTAAATCAACTAGAAATTCAACGAACACGCTTAGAACTGATACGAAGCTTCAGATAATAAAGATGTGCTCGGGATTCGAATCCCGCTAGTTGTGATCGCCCAAGACAATGAAATATCGTGCCAACGTGATTCTTGACTAAATCGCAGTAATTTTCCTACCCACTCGCGAATTTGCTGTCGCCCTAAACGCTCGTGGGGATCTAAAGTTCAGTAATTACTAATAGCGAGGATCGAGTATTTGCTTTCGCCCTATACTCGATTCCTATCTTCTACGAACGGCCTAATCGTTATTTAGCTGTCGCCCTGAACGATTTTCCATACATTCACTTTAACATATAGACATATTAAAGCGAAGAAACAACTTCATAGAACAATAAATAGTTAGAATACGCAAATCACGATAAACATATGTCTTAAGTACGAATAATCCTAGCGTTCATATAATCCCAAACACATAGGGAATTTAGCTACGCATAATAGACGGGAAAACAACGAAAGAAATAGAGAACAGAGAAAGAAGACTCATGATCTTGAATACTGATGATCTGGGGTGGTGGCGCGGATGAATCTTCGTTCTTCGTTCAATTGGGCATGTTTGCGTCGTTGATCCGTCTCTTGCGCTCCGGGACGCAATTCTGTGTTCTTCAGGGCTCTTTGTCGTCTCTTGAGGGATTAGGGTTGATATCTGGTAGGTGTGTCGTTTCTGGATCGAATCTGGGCTTTTTATACTGATTCCCGTGTCGGTCACGGCCTGGGACATGGGCCGTCACGGCCGTGACCACCACCGCTCGCGTCTCGTCACTTTCTGTCAAAGGTCACGGCCAAGCGCATTGCACGTCACGGCCGTGACCATCATCAGCGCCAGTCTCTGCCTTGCGTCACGGTTTGGTGCAAGGGTCGTCACGGCCGTGACGACCGACAGTGTCTTCGTCCTGATTCTCTGCCGAGGGTCACGGTCTGGTGCAAAGTCCGTCACGGCCGTGACCATGGTCAGTGTTATTGCCTCCGCTCTCTGTCCCTCGTCACGGCCAGACCCATTATGCGTCACGGCCGTGACCGAGGGCAGTGTTACCCCTTTTCGCGCCGTTTTGCCTCGTTTTCGCTCATTTTCGCCCGAAACTCGTCCTAAGCTCCTTCAACAACAAAACAAGTGTAAATATATCGAATAAATGCATGAATTCGTTGCTAAGGTTCTATTATTCCCCAAATAAATACTATGAGAAACGCATTGAAATACGTTTATCAGTCGCAGTCGTAGATGTCTCGCATTTTCAACGAAACAAATATAGCACGGAAGCACTATTCACGTGATTCTATTATAAAAAATGAGATTTGCGAAATACATGGGTGTTGAGAGTGAAAACTAACACCGTCACTTCATTGCAAAATTAATACCCGAAAATGTTGTCATGCGTATAAAAAAAGGTCTGCAACACGAGGACTTCCCAGGGGGTGACCCATCCTAGTACTACTCTCGCCCAAGCACGCTTAACTTCGGAGTTCTGATGGGATTCGGCGCGCATTAGTGCTGGTACGTTCGCACCCATTTAGTTTGTTGCGCGTCTTTGTTTGTACGGGTGAAAATTTATGGAAAATTCGCAGCAAAGACCGGTGTGTTGCTCGGTAACCACGTTAGTTCGTGAACGTCGCAGTCGTAGATGTCTCACATTTTCAACGAAAAAAAGCACGGAAGAACTATTCACGTGTAACTATTATAAAAATTGCGATTTGCGAAATCCATAGGTGTTGAGAATGAAAACTAACACCTTCACTTCATTGCAAAATTAATACCCAAAGATGTTGTCACGCGTATAAAAAACGTCTGCAACACGAGGACTTCCCAGGGGGTGACTCATCCTTGTACTACTCTCCCAAGCACGCTTAACTTCGGAGTTTTGATGGGATTCCGCGTGCATTAGTGCCGGTACGTTCGCACCCATTTAGTTTGTTGCGCGTCTTTGTTTGTACAGGTGAAAATTTACTGAAAATTCACAGCAAAGACGGGTGCGTTGCTCGATAACCACGTTAGTTCGTGAACGTCGCAGTCGTAGATGTCTCACATTTTCAACGAAAAAAAGCACGGAAGCACTATTCACGTGTAACTATTATAAAACTTGAGAATTACAAAATCCATAGGTGTTGAGAGTGTAAACTAACACCGTCACTTCATTGCAAAATTAATACCCGAAGAGGTTGTCACACGTAAAAAAAGGCTGCAACACGAGGACTTCCCAGGTGGTCACCCAACCTAGTACCACTCTCGCCCAAGCACGCTTAACTTCGGAGTTCTGATGGGATCCGGTGCCTTAGAGCCGGTATGATGGCACCCATTTAGATTGTTGCGCGTAGTGGTTTTATTTGTACGGTGAAATTGTATTGAAAATTCGCAACAAAGACCGGTGCGTTGCTCGGTAACCATGCAAGTTCGTGAACGTCGCAGTCGTAGATGTCTTGCATTTTCAACGAAAAGAATATAGCACGAAAGCACTATTCACGTGATTCTATTATAAAAAATTATATTTGCGAAATACATAGGTGTTGGGAGTGAAAACTAACACCGTCACTTCATTGAAAAATTAATACCCGAAGATGTCACGCGTATAAAAAAAGGTCTGCAACACGAGGACTTCCCAGGGGGTGACCCATCCTTGTACTACTCTCGTCCAAGCACGCTTAACTTCGGAGTTCTGATGGGATTCGGCGCGCATTAGTGCCGGTACGTTCACACCCATTTAGTTTGTTGGGCGTCTTTGTTTGTACAGGCGAAAATTTACTGAAAATTCGCAGCAAAGACCGGTGCGTTGCTCGATAGCCACGTTAGTTCGTGAACGTCGCAGTCGTAGATGTCTCACATTTTCAACGAAAAAAAGAACGGAAGCACTATTCACGTGTAACTATTATAAAAATTGAGATTTGCGAAATCCATAGGTGGTGACAGTGAAAAGTAACACCGTCACTTCATTGCAAAATTAATACCCGAAGATGTTGTCACACGTAAAAAAAGCTGCAACACAAGGACTTCCCAGTGGGTCACCCATCCAAGTACCACTCTCGCCCAAGCACGCTTAACTTCGGAGTTCTGATGGGATCCGGTGCCTTAGAGCCGGTATGATCCCACCCATTTAGTTTGTTGCGCGTAGTTGTTTTGTTTGTACGGTTGAAAATGTATTGAAATTTCGCAAAAAACACCGGTGCGTTGCTCGGTAACCATGCTAGTTCGTGAACGTCGCAGTCGTAGATGTCTCGCATTTTCAACGAAAAAATATAGCACGGAAGCACTATTCACGTGATTCTATTGATGTGATTCACGTGAATCATGCTTAGTTTATTTCTCTTCAGAACTTGCTTGTGTATTGTGTTTTGAAACTACTTGACGTGTGATTGCGTGAAAATGAGGAAGACATTAGGAATCAGTCCATAGCCAAAGTAACCAACCACGATTGGCCGCCATAGTTAGCCACTTTGAGCCTGAGCCTTTTATTTGAAAAAAAACCGGATTATAAATCGCCGACCCGATTAAGCCTTCAGGCATAAATCCATTGGAGCGATAGTAGAAGTGGAGGTTGAGTGCCTGACTTAAGAAGCGCAACCCGTACGAAATTTCGGAGCTGATGCAAAAAAAAAGAAAAGTAGAAAAAAAAAGAAGAAGGGCTTGGTGGAAAAAGAAGAAAAAAATGAAAAAAAAAATAATATATTGACTAAGAACCCTTCCTCCGATAATCTTTCACTCTCGAAAGCATATTATCTATTCCCTAGATCGAGGATTTGAGAGAAGAAGGGCTTGGTGGAAAAAAAAATGAATGCAAAAGAAAGGAAGTGATGAACAAGAACGACGTATTTTGGCGTATTTGTTAGGTCCTACGATTAACAACTCTACGATCCTAGGCTAGAATTCATAGTAATTCGATCATTTAGATAATCAATTGAATTCGATCGAAAAACTCAAGTTAAGAACACTAGAGAGAATTCAATTAGAGTGAGAAAGTTACTGTTGTTTCTCTCTCTAGAAATCGAATTGCAAGCCCTTCGGATCAATTCTCTAAACTTTCTCTATTCAGCTCAATTGATTTACATGTATTTATACCAAACAAACTTGGTATAAATATCAAACTAGTCCTAATCTAAGGACTACTATACAAAACGCCCCTAATTACCAGGACAACTAATGAAATCAAGCACAATTACAAATGGTATTTTACAATCTCCCCCTTTGTGCTTGATTGCGTCTCCGCGCTGTTTGTCCTCGTCGGGCGTAATACGATCTGCGCAAGCCCAGCGCATGCTCGTAGTTCCTCAGCGTGATCCTCAGCTCCAGTCGCTCCTCAATATCTTCTAATAGTTCCATTAGGAGCGGCTGTTCTCTCACGAACCTATGGATCCTCAGCATCGTATCTCGATTGATTTCTTCCAACTTCTGCTCGATGTTTTTTCCTGACGACCTTGAGCGTCCCATCGCAAAACTTATGAATCTCAGTCTTCAGCATCAACCTATTCTTCTTCGCTATTGGATTGTGGTAGGTGATTCCTAGGACTGAGCTGATGTGCACGTGATTGTTGGGAAGCCCTTCGATCACGTCCTTTGTTGAGCGGAGCGGTCATGTTGACCTTCTTCATATTGCTCTCAAGCGCCATTTGAAGGTCGTGAGCGGCGAAGTACTTGACTTGTCGCATCATGAATCGGTAGAGCCTTTCGAGGCCTTCTTTCTTGATGAAGCCCTGAGGACCTTTGTACTTCTCCACGTATAGCTGATAAAGATGGTACACTTCATCGGTTGGGAGGTACGGCAGGTCGCTCTCACTCTGTTTCTCTCGGGTCCTGTCCACTCGTTCGATGATGTAGTGAGGTGTTGGAAGTCCTCCTTTGTCACAGTAGACGCTGAGTAGTTGGCTTATTGGAGAGAGACTCTTATAATGGCTCTTGGCTTGTGCCTTAGTCATCCCCAGCCTAACATCAGATCCTAGTTTGGTCAGCATCCAGAGGTAGGTCATCCTCTTCTGCTGATCCCAATGAGAGATCCCTCTAAGCTCGAACTCGTTCGGCTTCTTCACTCTGTCCGGAGACCTCCAAATATTCTCACGAACTTCTTCTATGAAGGGAATTTCTATTTGGATGTTCTCCCATGGCGTGTCGATCCGAACGGTCCCTGGCGTTAGCCTTGGAGAGGGAACCGCCTGTTGAGCGATTAATTCTGGTAGCCTTGGGGTATCTCGCTCGTAGTCTTCACCTTCCTGAAGCTCGTCGTCTTCTATGATTACGAGGTCAATAGACGCTTGTTGTAGAAAGCGCCGAACATCGTGAAGCCGTCGCCTTTGATGCTCCTCGGGCATGGAGTGGGTCATCCACTGTCCTTCGAAGATGTACTTGTCTAGGGCATGCAGTGGGTTTGTTGGGTTTGTGTTTGGGTTTCACCAGCTCCAGCGCTTGTCTGCGTAGCGCCCGAGCCTTGTCTTTGGCCACTTGTTGATGTCCTTCGCCTCTTCTCCCCCTCATGAGGGTCCTGATCGTCAGGATCGTCATGTCTGCGCCGTGAGTGGGAGCTTTGGCCTCGGCAGGTGTCAGTCGGTGGCTCAGGATGGTCCACCAATCGCCTATAGAGGGATTCTTCTTGCGGCGATCGGATGGAAAGGCCTATCAGACGGGCGAGGAGAATGTCGTGGAGCTCGGTGATGGGAATTGTGTATGGATTGATGAGGATGGAGGAAGTGGCTAGAGGGTCGGTGGGTGTGGGTTGTGGAGGTGTGGGGTTGATTTGTGACGAAGGGCCTTCAGAGGCAAGTGCTTTCCCGGTATCTCTTCGGGATGCCTCGAGTGCTTGGAGTACTCTCTCCATGATTTTGTCTTCCATAGACTGTACATCGGCAGAGAGAGCGGCCTGGAACTGCTCATTCGTCACGAAGGGTGCGGACGCCTCCTGAGATGGACCAGGACGACTGATGTCGCCTGTTATCAACCCTTGAGTAGACACCGACTCTGTGGGTTGGCTCACAGTCACTTGAGGTTGTGACTGTATGAGACTTCCACCCAATCCTCGAGTCGAATCTTGAGGATTCGTCTCTATGGGTGTTAAGGCAGGCTCAGGTTGCGCCTGCGAACCAGACACCACGTGGGTTGGTTGTGGCTCAAGATTGAGCGAAGAAGTACCGGCATAGGGTCGCCACAGGTGGTATCAGAGCCTCGGTTTAGAATCTTCAGACTGTCCATGTACTGCCGCTCAAAAGCCTGGAGAACCAGCTTGGCCTGTAAGTTTAAATGATTGATTATATGATTATGTATTATTTGATATATGTGCTTTCTATGAATGATTGTAGAACTAGTTTAACATGCCAAAGGGACGTCGGGAGTATGTGGGTAGTTCTAGTGGTAGGGCGGGTTCCGAATCCCCACCGAATGAGGATCGCTCTACTATTCATCAACTGACCGATCTGATCCGACGACAGTCAGATCAAATAACGACCTCATTCACCGTCAAAATTCCTCGGAGCGTCACTCATCCCCTGGCCCAGAACGTGCTGAAGCGGCCGGGGAGAGGTTCCGAAGATTAAATCCCCCTGCCTTCGAGGAAGCCGCTGATCCTACCTATGCGGAGGATTGGCTTAGAACCATCGAGAATATGTTTCGCGTTAGCCACCTACTCGATACTGAGAAGGTGACTTGTGCCACCTTCATGTTACGTGGGAACGCGGGCTACTGGTGGGATACCATTCAGGTGCTCGAGGATCCCACTATGATGACCTGGGAGAGGTTCAAAATACTCTTCTGAGGAAAGTATTTCACGGCGCCAGATCGGGCGCAAAAGCTGAACGAATTCATCAATCTCAAGCAAGGAGGAATGTCAGTGGCGGATTACATCCGCAAGTTCGAGCAACTTTCGAGATTTGCGCCACATATAGTGGCTACTGATGAGCTGAAGATCGAACGTTTCTTAGAAGGTTTCAAACCCGAGATCTTTCGAAGCGTAAGCATGTACGACACGGAGGGAAAGACGTATGCGCGTATCGCTGAACGAGCCATCTTAGCTGAACAGGCGGGGACTAGAGTTGCTAAGGCACAAGATACAAAGAGGAGAATAGAAGGACAGCAAGGAGGAGGAACTCAGAAACGTCAGTTCTTTGGAAAGGCGCCAAACTATCGCGGGAATCAACAGGGTCAACAGAATTGGCGACCAAGGCCAAATCAGGGATCAGTTAGTATTCCAAATCGACCTCAGAATACCACACCACAGTTCAACAATGCGGACTCTATCACTTTGGCGTATGTCGTACTCCACAGTGTTTTCGATGCGGAAAGGTTGGACACTGTGCCAGGACGTGTCATGTGAATGTGCCTCAAGTCCCGAATCAACCATTGATTCGACCCCCTCTAGTGCCAGCACGAGTTTTTACTCTGACTGATGAGGAGGCCGAAGCAAATCCTTCTGTAGTAACGGGTACGTTGACTATCTATAACGTGCCCACTTCTGTGTTAATTGACTCTGGGGCCACACATTCGTTCGTGTCGGCCAAGTATGTGGAAAAGGTGGGAATCTCTTCTACTTTATCTGAATGCAATTACATAGTTACTTTACCACACGGTGATCCAACGCGCACTAACCAAGTGCTGGAAGGATGCTCCGTTAACATTGAGGGTAGAGATCTGAGCGTCGACCTGATTGTAATCCCAATGAACGACTATGATGTTATTTTTGGGATGGATTGGCTTTCGAGATACGGAGCCATCATAGATTGCAACAAGAAGGTCGTAAAATTTCAACTGCCCAAAGAGGATGTGTTCACTTTTTCGGGAAAAACTACTTTGAATCGTATTACGCAAATCTCTGCGCTGAAGGCTCAACGACTGTTGAGATCCGGTTGTGAGTCTTATCTCGTATATGCAGTAAAGGCAGAGGAGTTACCTCAGCCAGAACTAAAGGACGTACCGATAGTCAACGAATATGCCGATGTATTTCCCGATGATCTCCCGGGGTTACCCCCTGATCGACAAATACAGTTTACGATAGATCTGATGCCGTGGTCTGCCCCAATTTCTAAAGCTCCTTATCGCCTAGCGCCGAATGAACTGAAGGAGTTGGAGGAACAGCTAGAGGACTTGTTGCAGAAAGGGTTTATTCAACACAGTTTTTCACCATGGGGAGTGCCAGTGTTATTTGTACGGAAGAAAGATGGGTCGATGCGACTATGTATCGACTATCGGGAGTTAAACAAGGTCACGATCAAGAATAAATACCCATTGCCGAGGATCGATGATCTGTTCGACCAACTACAGGGTGCTACGGTATTCTCGAAAATCGATCTCCGTTCGGGATACCATCAGTTAAAGATCAGGGAGACAGATGTTCCTAAAACGGCTTTCAGTACGAGGTACGGTCATTACGAGTTTTTGGTCATGCCCTTTAGACTGACTAATGCTCCAGCTACATTCATGGATCTTATGAACCGAGTCTTTAAAGACTATCTCGACCGCTTTGTAATCGTCTTTATTGATGATATTCTGATCTACTCTAAGACGAAGGAGGAACATGAGAATCATTTACGAATTGTCTTAGGAATCCTGCGAGAGAAACAGCTTTACGCCAAATTCAAGAAATGCGAATTTTGGCTTGAGCAAGTAGCCTTCTTGGGACACGTGATTTCCGGGAGTGGAATCTCCGTGGACCCGAGTAAGATTGAGGTCGTGAACAATTGGCCACGACCAACTACTCCGACCGAGGTCCGAAGTTTCCTAGGACTTGCGGGATACTACCGCAAGTTTATAGCTGACTTCTCTAGTATCGCCTCAGCACTAACGAACTTGACCAGGAAGAACGTACCTTTCAAGTGGTCTGAAGCGTGCGAACAAAGCTTTCAGGAATTGAAGAAGCGACTCACTTCTGCTCCCATTCTAACAATACCCTCAGTAACTGGAGGATTCTCAGTCTATAGCGACGCCTCGAAGAATGGACTGGGATGCGTATTGATGCAGAATGGTAAAGTAATCGCGTATGCCTCCAGACAACTGAAGGAGCACGAGAAGAATTATCCGACCCATGATCTAGAACTAGCAGCAGTGGTCTTTGCCTTAAAGATCTGGAGACATTACCTTTACGGAGAAAGGTGTGAGATCTTCACAGATCATAAAAGCCTGAAGTACTTCTTCACCCAGAAGGAGTTAAACATGCGACAACGACGATGGCTAGAGCTCGTAAAAGACTACGACTGCGTTATCAATTATCATCCGGGCAAATCGAACGTAGTCGCAGACGCGCTTAGTCGAAAGGCGATGAGTACGGAATTGCACAGGCTTGAAGTGGAAATAGTCAATTTGGGCGAAGTCGAAACGAAACTAGCAGCGCTGACTCTTCAGCCGACGTTGCTAGAACGAATTTCAAAGAGCACAAGAAGAGGATGAATTCTACCTAAAGGCAAAGGATACACTACCCGAAGACTCCGAAATCCGGGCAGACGGAACCTTGTTATACAAGAATCGGCTATACGTGCCCAACGACGAGGAGTTACGACAAACGATAATGACAGAGGCGCACGCAACAACGTACTCAGTACACCCGGGCGCGACAAAGATGTACCAAGATTTGCGAACCATATATTGGTGGCCGGGAATGAAGAAGGACATCGCTACATTCGTAAGTAGATGTATGACGTGCCAGCTGATCAAAGCGGAACACCAGCGACCAGCTGGAACTCTGCAGCCTTTACCGATACCCGAATGGAAATGGGATCATATCACGATGGACTTCGTCGTTGGTTTGCCTAAAACGACGAAAGGTCACGATGCCATTTGGGTGATCGTGGATCGCCTAACCAAATCAGCCCATTTCATTCCTATCAGCTCTACTTTTTCTATGGAACGATATGCCAAATTGTACATTCAGGAAATTGTTCGACTTCATGGAATCCCAATCTCCATCGTCTCAGATCGAGATTCGAGATTTCTATCCATTTCTGGCAAAGCTTACAGAAAGCGATGGGGACTAAACTCTCGTTCAGTACTGCATATCATCCCCAGACCGATGGGCAGTCTGAACGGACGATCCAAACCCTTGAGGACATGTTACGAGCGTGCGTGCTAGACTTCGAGGGAAATTGGAGCAAATATTTGCCGCTGATCGAATTTTCTTACAACAATAGCTTCCATGCTACGATCGGGATGGCACCGTACGAAGCATTATACGGACGCAAATGCCGATCCCCAGTTCATAGGATGAAATCGGAGAACGAGCTGTATTAGGACCCGATATGATCCGAGAAACAACAGAAGCGGTGACCAAAATCCGAGAACAAATGCGAATGGCTCAAAGTCGACAGAAGAGTTACACAGATCATCGACGGCGACCTCTGGAGTTCGCAGAAGACGATCAAGTGTTTCTAAAGATCTCTCCAATGAAAGGCGTAAAGCGCTTCGCACGAAAGGGCAAGCTAAGCCCCAGATATATAGGCCCATTCAGAATCATCAAACGAGTGGGAGAAGTCGCATATCAATTAGAGTTACCAGCTTCCTTATCGCAAGTTCACGACGTATTTCACGTATCGACAATACGAAAATACGTCGCGGATCCGAGTCATGTAATTCAGAACGAGCTTCTTTATCAACAGCTCAAGCCCGACTTGAGTTACGAAGAGAAGCCTGTAGAGATTCTGATGTACGAATCGAAACGACTACGGAATAAGACTATTCCGTTAGTTAAGGTTTTGTGGCGAAATCAATCAGTTGAGGAAGCCACTTGGGAGCGTGAGGATGATATGAGAGTTCGTTATCCCGAGTTATTCCAGTCGGCATAATTTCGGGGACGAAATTCTTTTAAGGGGAGAGGATGTAATACCCGTAAATTTAATACGGGATTTTGATGTGATTGATTTTGTGACTTCGTGAAACTAAGAATGGGATAGATTAATTAGTCTTGAAACGAAAATTTAAACTTTTATAAGTCTCAAATTAATAGCAAAACTTAGTTGACCAATATCTAAAAATACTAACGCAAAGGCTTATCATATTGATTATTGAGTCATGTTTGATCAAATAATAATTAAAATGTTGGGCTATAATTGATAAAATAATAATACATTGATTTATAGTAGTAGAAGATATGGGCCATGTTTAAATCTCAAAGAATTGGCCCAAGGTTTAAAGATAAGCTTTAATAAAAACATTTACTTAAGGTTAAAGTAATGTAACGATTTACCTTGTCATGTCACTCACTTTTCAAAACATTCAAGTATATCCATATATCATCAACGAAAACTCTCATGAACGAAAGCAAAAAGGAGCTGAAGGTGTGAGTAGAAAACAAGAAATTTCACAACGTAAAGGAGCTTAGCAATTTTGGAAAACCAATCTTCAAAGTGAGGTATATATTTAACCTTTTACACTTAGACTTGTTTCGATAGTTACATGTTAAATTAATTTAATACTAACCCTAGGAGGGGTTCGAAGGTTACTGCACATAAGAACTTAGGATTTTAGCTAGAATTCATGTCATGAAAGTGATATGCGTAGGTAATGGGGGAAGGAGGTTTCGAAAGTAATGTGTAGAAAACCCTAACAGTCCTTAAGCTTCGGATTTTATAATTCATAGGTATTTAAGTGATTACATTGATA
Source organism: Craterostigma plantagineum (assembly GCA_027422505.1). NCBI lineage: Eukaryota > Viridiplantae > Streptophyta > Magnoliopsida > Lamiales > Linderniaceae > Craterostigma > Craterostigma plantagineum. Next base: position 1,753,728 of record JAPQWV010000103.1, read on the forward strand.
AAGAGGTTATGAGAATTTTGATGATTTTGTAGCGTATCATTTTCTGGAATTAGTATAAACTTGGAAGATGATTTCAATAAATACTGAGTTTAGGGTTTTGAGGAGAATTACAATTTCCAGAAGTTCTCGACGTGGTGTACCACCAAAGATTTCGAACTGTATAGTATAAAGATGTCGAGATAGTTAATAGATAGATGTCGAGATGAATATTATAAGATTTCGACAAATTTACATAGTATATATCGACATTTTGTTAGAGTTCGAGATTGAGTATGCAGACAGTAATCTCGACATTTAATAAGATCTCGACATCATGATCTCGACATTTTGACATCATGGTTTCGACATTTTCAAGAAATAATGGTCTACATTTGTAAGGCTTCGACATATTCCTATCACTACCACATATCGACATTTAACCAATCTCGACAAACTTTATTATAAAGATCTCGATATTTCTATTTCATTGTGATCTCGACATTGTGTGAAGAATTCGACATCTTTTATAGGTCTCGACATGATTCAACAATCTCGACATTATGTTAGGGGCTCGACATTTTTAAGGATTTCGACATTTATATAGTATAGGCATTACTTAAGAATATCGATATAGAAGGTCTCGACATTTATAGGGATAAGATGTCGACATTTGTGAAATTTCGACATTGTATTTTAATTAATAAATTTTCGGTATTTTAGAATTTATTTATTTTAGGAATATCATTATTTTTAGGTTTTCATAAATTTTAGGGTTTTCTATAATTAGGGTTTGGGAACTTAAAAACTTATACAGTTTAGCGAATATACTGATATGATAATATTTATTTATTCAGAGGACTTATAGGAATTCCATCAGACCTCTTATTTAGCAATATCGGGAGGACAGGTAGGTGGATCATCCATCTACAATACGTAAACACAATTATGTGTTTTCATGTGATTATGTGATTTACGTTAATTATGTGATTTATATCTTTTACGTACGTTTCATGTGAATCATGTTTTTATGTGTTATTGCGATTATGTGCATGGCACGTGCATATCACGTTAGGCTAAAAGATGATTTCCACCGTATTGAGACGGTGATGATTCGAGATGTTGGTACGTGGGGTAGATTGAGAATAGTTGTGACCGGTTGGGCTCACAGGATTCCTGGCGGAGACAGACGTGATCGATCTGTCTACTCGGACGTGGTCGGTTCGAGGTGCACACCGCCAGAAGGGATACGAGTGTTATCACCATGATATATATATCTATATATATACATATATATATGGATACGGGCGTTATCGCCCATGACTTATGGATACGGGTTTAACCACCCATGACATTGGATTCATGTGTGATCACGTGACCACCCACGATATTTATTGCACGCGTGAGCCTAACCTAGGGCCCTGTGTTGTGTGAAATTGGAATTGTGGGAAAAGAAAGAGTGTGCATTAAATCATGTTGCGAGATATGGGGATTGGGGTTGAGTGCACACTTGCATACATGCATTGTATTCACCTACTGGGCAAATCGCTCAGTGTTTACGTGTTGTAGGTACTGAGTCTGACGCCGATACGCGTCAAGACTGAGGTGGCTGGTGGCGGTGCTCCACGGACTTTTGAGGGTGGGGCGGTACATGGATGCGACCTCTGGAGTGGCTTTAGGACTTTTGGTTCTTTTGATATTTTTGGGGCTTCGGCCCGTGTAAAGAGATAACGATGTAGACGAATTTTTATATTAGTATATATTATTTTAGGAAAAAGTTTTAATTAGACGGGCCTTCCGCGGCTTACGTTGCGGAAATCCGCCACTAATCTTAATTAGAAAAGTAGGGTCGCCACTAATCAATAGCTAACTACACACGAACAAGCAATTAAACACGTTATGAAGCAAAATATATCGAATTTGAGCAAAATCAGAACGTGTTTTTCATGTTCTTCGCAAATAGTAACACGCAGAAGCAATTCAATCCTAAAAATCGAAGTTCAAAATGCTACAGATTTAGTCGCAATGATCATTTATCACTTAATCTAGCACTGAAACATCAGATTCAAGTCAATTAAGCACAGAATTAAGCTATTAGATCGAAAAACTTTTCGCGCCAAATCTGTTCTTCGATGAACAGTATCTAGAAAATGATTTTCGATCCAATTATAACAATTTTCGATTCAAAACAGAACGAATCTGCTCTGATACCAATTGTTAGATCCTACGATTAACAACTCTACGATCCTAGGCTAGAATTCATAGTAATTCGATCGTTTAGATAATCAATTGAATTCGATCGAAAAACTCAAGTTAAGAACACTAGAGAGAATTCAATTAGAGTGAGAAAGTTACAGTTGTTTCTCTCTCTAGAAATCGAATCGCAAGCCCTTGGATCAATTCCCTAAACTTTCTCTATTCAGCTCAATTGATTTACATGTATTTATACCAAACAAACTTGGTATAAATATCAAACTAGTCCTAATCTAAGGACTACTATATAAAACGCCCCTAATTACAAGGACAACTAATGAAATAAAGCACAATTACAAAAGGTATTCTATAGTATTCGAGATGATGGCGTAATTCCGACACGACTACGGCTCATATTCTTTTTACGCTTATTCCTTGCATATCTACATATCCCAGCCATTTTATAACCCGGTAAAGACCTTCCGATTCACACTTGATCATTGAAAGTGGTAGATTTACGAATTGCTTGCAAGTTTATGGTAGAGACTAGATTAATGCATGACCCGAGCGATATCACTGACATCTTTACCCATAAACATAGTGATTTGAGTGAATATTTGTGAGGTGCGAATTTTGATAGGTATCGCTGAAGGAAATCGTGTAGTTAGTTGTTGATCTCAAATATGCTTTCTGACTTTACTTGCATTTTCTACAACGTGATTTCGTTCTTGATTGGTACGTTGCATGATTTTATCCTTTTATATGCCATTATTATTTATTTGCTTGAGGGCAAGAAAACGCTCAAGTGTGGGGAGATTTGATAAACGTAATTTCTTACGTTTATAGTTATTAAATTTAAGTCGTTTGCGTGATTAATGAAGTCATTTCGAAAAATTATAGGACTTAAATATGATTTAATGACGATATCAAACTTTTAACGGCAGTCGTGCGGCAGGTTCGAGTTTCTCCAAATTGACGGGGTAAACAATGTCCGATGGACCTGAAAATGTATCCGAAGAAAGAAGACTCGTTGATATTAATTTTGACCGAAGGAATTTCTATTCCGAGTTCTAGATTGGGATATTTTAATTTTTGAACTCAGTGCTACTTTGCTATGCAGAAACAGTTTGAACTCAGCCCAACAACCAATTGGGCCCAAATTGGAAAGAGCCAAGCCCATGTGACGAAAGGAGAAACAAATTGGAAAAAGCCCAAGCCCAACTTGCTACACACTTACCTATGTCACGACAAGTGATAAGAGGAAAGAAAGAACAAGACCCACAAGACGAAAGATTTGCAACGAAGAAAGATTCGCACACACACCGCAGACAAATGAAGAAGAATCAACGAGCACACGGCTCAAGGAAGAAAAGGCAATCTCACGCTGTTTTTGAGCCGTCTAATGGAGATTTTGATGCCCCTCCACCTCCTATAAATTGGTGCGATCTGTTGTAGCTGAAAAAAAAAAAGAAAAAGAGGAGGGGAACAACGTGCAAGGATTGGAGGTGACGAAGCCATATACACGTTAACGTACAATGCGGCAGCGCTGATCAGCGACGGAAGCACGGGGCTGACCCTTGGGCTGTGAGCGGTGCGTGTGAGCAATAGCTACGAGCCGGGCGCACGGAGACTGACGAAGGGCTGATCCGAGCCGGATTCACGAGCGACGTAACAAGCTAAGTTTCGGTTACGATTGGGTTGTGACGGGCTGCGGGCGTAGGAGGAGAAGCGAGCACTCGGAAGAAAAGGAGAAGCTGAGACGCCCACCACCTGTTCGACAAAACGCCTCAACGAAGGATTAAACGCGGAGCCGAAATTCAGGGAAGAAACATGTTTTTGTCGTTGTTATTTATGCTCGTCATGGTGTTAATGTTTAATATGAGTGGCTGAATCTCGTAGTATTTGAGATTAGATGAACCCTAGCGAGATCGTACGTATGTTGAACTTATTATTAATATGCTTTTTTTATGACTCGCTTACGATATTTGTTATTGTTTTGATTATGTCTATGTGGTCGAAATAATTGTTGGGAAATCGAACGCTACGCCTGAGAAAGGGGCGACGATTAGACCACTCGTAAATGAGCGGAATAAACTCATCGCTAGAGATAGGTTGAACTACCCCGTCGAATTAGAGTCAAATCTAATAGCAGGATTCATCGTTATTTATTGCGATCTGCGATTAAGTAAGTTAGGGAAGCTTGCCCAGCTATTTAAGACGTAGATTAGTTGTTACGAGTCGAAGCGAGTAAGCGCAGTTTCGCCCAATCGTAGAAACCCGTAGGTGCTATTGTAGATTTTATTTTGCTGTCAAGGTGCGTAAACACTCGTGCATGACCCGAAGGAATCCTTCGCTACCAGTCGTTGAAGGAGACCCGGAGATCGAAAGAACGTTCCGACACAACCTACGAGAAAACGTAAGGCGAGTCGAAATGGCGAGTCAAAATCGTGACGAGATGCCTCTAGAAGCTAGAGAACCTCCAATGAGAGAGCTGTGGAGAAACAACACCGTAGGGTCAGTCGGCTCAGCGATAGTCCTTCCTCAAGTCCCGAACAACTTTGAGCTGAAGCATCATTGGCTTCAAATGCTTCAGACGACTGCTCAATACGATGGACTCTCCGAGGAAGACGCTTACCGACACATACGAGACTTCTTGTCCGTCACCAACACAATACGAGTACAAGGAGTAAGCTCTGAGACGATCCGGCTCTACTTATTTCCGTTCTCCCTAAGAGGTAACGCCAAGGAGTGGTATAATCTACTACCTGAACGATCCATCACCACTTTGGACGAGATGCACGCCACCTTCATCACGCACTTCTTTCCACCGTCAAAGGTGCTGAAACTCAAAACGGACCTTACGGCATTCAAGCAAAAGGAGGGCGAGAATTTATATGACGTATGGACACGTTTCAAGACGCTACTGAATCGCTTCCCACAACATGGTATGACGAAGAGCGAATTGATACAGTGGTTCCATGAATCGTTGAATGATATTACCGTGCAACTACTTGACGGGGCATGCAATGGAGGCTTATGCAATTTAAGCGCAACGGAAGGCTGGAATCTGATCGAAGAATAAAGCGCAAATACCTTCCGGCGCGGGAGTTCCAGCAATAGTGGCAAACCACCGGGGATGTACGATGTCGATAATGCAACTGCGATAAATGCAAAGTTCGACACACTCCAACAACAAATCGCGGCTAACAACCTCCAAATGCAAACGTTGATGAATACGCTATTACCCACGCTAACAACAAAGCCGGTTGTTAATGCTATGCAGGTACAATCTGTCCCAAGGACTCCCGCAGCTGCTCCACCTCCTCATGCATACACAAATTATAATCCGCCATGCGCTACGTGCGGCGAAAGTCACGACACAACCCGTTGTCCAGCCACTATTCCGATGGAGCAAGTCGATTACATGGGTAACTACGAAGGCCAACGAAGCTACGTCCCGAACCGAGTTCATCCAAACTTATCCTATGGTAATCAACAACAAGCTCCACCAGGATTTCAAAACCAAAGAACGTAAGGATACCATAGCACGAATGCTGAGCCCACCTCGTATAATCGCGTTGATAAGCTCGAGGGAATGCTCGAGAAGCTAATGGGAAAGCTCGACTCTCGCTTGGATAATCAAGAAGCACGGTTGCACAACACCGAGTCTTCCCTGTGGGCCTTAGAAAAGCAAGTTGGGCAGATTGCCGAATCAATCCAACAACGTCCTTCCGGATCGTTGCCAAGTTACACCGAGACCAATCCAAAGGACCACCATGTAAAGGCGGTGACACTTCGTAACGGGAGAGAGCTTGAGGAAGTGCAAAAAACGAAGAAGAACGTTGAACCCACGCAGCCGAGCAGCGAGGCCGACAAACAAGAGGAGACTGTATCTAATCCACCTATCAAGGCGTATCAACCAAAAATTCCATACAAAACAAGGCTTAGCGGGAAATCGTCGATGATCAATTCGGTAAATTTCTCGCTATTTTTAAACAATTACATATTAATTTACCACTTGTTGATGCCGTTGCGCAGATGCCCCGCTGGGCAAAGTTTTTGAAGGATCTTATCAGGAACAAGCGTAAGCTTGAAGACGTTTTCGCCGTTGAGAGGCGAGGAGAGTGCTTCGCCATTCTACAGAACAAGCTACCGAAAAAGCTTAAGGACCCAGGGAGTTTTACTATACCATGTTTAATAGGCGATTTAGTCGTAAGTAAGGCACTGACCGATTTAGGAGCTAGCATTAATTTGATGCCTTATTCAATGTTTAAACGACTTGGTTTAGGAGAACTTAAACCCACTGGATGAGTTTACAATTAGCGGATAGATCTGTTAAGTATCCTAGGGGTATCATAGAAGATGTGCTGGTTAAAGTCGATAAATTTATAATTCCTGCAGACTTTGTTATTCTCGATATGGAGGAGGATGAAAATATTCCTCTAATATTGGGTAGGCCATTTCTCGCTACTGGAGGAACTATGGTCGATGTTCGTAACAGAACATTGACGTTAACTACAGATGGCGAAAAAGTCACATTCGATATGACCGAATCCATGAAAAGTCCGAGAAATTAGACGATAAATGTTTTTACATTGATGCATGGAACGACTTTTTATCATTGCAGGGACTATCACAACCAGAAACGTTTGCTTCGATGTCAAGATTAGCAGAGACTGAAGAGCCAAGGCATGGACGATCTTTTGAGATTGACCAAATAGACGCAGACGAAAACGGGGCGGAACCTACCATCGAGGTGCACCCGAGCAAAGAAGAAGAAAAAGAAAAATGTTCAACTGAAGATCCACCAAAGCTGGAACTCAAACAATTGCCCGATCACTTGGAGTACGCGTTTCTGGAGGACGATTTAAAACTTCCAGTGATCATAGCATCAAATTTGGAGAAGGAACAGAAAATCATGCTCCTAGACCTGTTACGGGAGCATAAGAAGGCGCTCGCATGGAAGATATCAGATATTCGAGGAATCAGCCCGACCTTCTGCATGCATAGGATCCTGATGGAAGCCGAGTTCAAGCCCGTGGTGCAACATCAAAGGCGTCCAAATCCGAACATGAAGGAAGTAGTAAAAGCTGAGGTAATAAAGCTACTTGATGCGGGAGTCATATACCCGATCTCAGACAGCGCATGGGTAAGCACAGTTCAAGTGGTGCCGAAGAAGGGAGGAATGACGGTGGTAACCAACGAGAAAAACGAACTCATTCCAACAAGGACCGTTACAAGCTGGCGAGTGTGCATTGACTACCGGAAATTAAACGACGCGACGCGTAAAGATCATTTTCCTTTACCGTTCATTGATCAAATGCTTGAACGTTTATCTGGTCATGAATTTTATTGCTTTCTTGATGGTCTTTCAGGTTATTTGCAGATCCCGATCGCACCAGAAGATCAAGAGAAAACGACTTTTACGTGCCCATTCGAAACCTTTGCATATCGGAGGATGCCTTTCGGACTGTGTAATGCTCCGGCTACCTTCCAACGGTGCATGATGGCCATTTTCGACAAATTAATCGGTAAAGGAATGGAGGTATTTATGTATGACTTTTCAATTTTTGGTAACTCATTTGAAGTATGTCTTTCCAATCTTAAGGCAGTACTTAAACGATGCGAGGAAACGAACCTAGTGCTAAACTGGGAAAAATGTCATTTTATGGTTAGAGAAGGTGTCGTTTTAGGTCACAAGATATCGGCTAGAGGAATCGAGGTAGATAGAGCAAAAATAGAAACCATTGAACGATTACCTCGACTCACGTCGGTAAAAGCATTTAGAAGTTTCTTAGGACATGTTGGTTTTTATCGTAGATTTATTAAAGATTTTTCTAAAATTGCTAGACCTTTAACTCGCTTGCTAGAAAAAGATGTACCTTATGAGTTTACGACCGATTGTATGAATGCTTTTACTCTACTTAAGGATAAGCTTTAATGCTCCTGTCTTGGTAGCACCCGATTGGAGGCTACCATTCGAACTAATGTGCGATGCCAGTGATTTTGCAGTAGGTGCAGTTTTGGGGCAGCGATGGGAAAAGTATTTCCAGCCGATACTATGCGAGTAAGACTTTAAACGAGGCGCAATCGAATTATACTACCACCGAGAAGGAATTGCTTGCAGTCGTGTTTGCAATCGACAAGTTTCGTCAATATCTTATCCTATCGAAGGTCATCATCTACACGGATCATTCAGCCATTAAGCGTCTCTTTGCGAAGCCGGATGCAAAGCCGAGGCTGATCCGATGGATTCTACTACTCCAAGAGTTCGACGTGGAGTTCCGCGACCAAAAGGGAACGGAGAATCTTGCCGCAGACCACTTGTCGAGACTAGAAGAGGCACCCTGCGAGGTTACAAAAGAGGAGACGATCCAGGATTACTTTCCCGATGAACACCTTTACGCTATACATGAGGTACCTGATGAACTTCCATGGTATGCCGATATTGTTAACTATCTTGTAGCTAGGATCTTACCAAGGGGATACACGAGTCACCAGAGGAAGAAATTCTTCTCGGACTTGAAGTATTACTTTTGGGATGATCCTTATCTATTTAGGATTTGTGCGGATAACATAATCAGGCGATGCGTAACCTTCCCCGAAACAATCGATATCTTGAGACATTGCCACACGGGACCGTGCGGAGGTCATTATGGAGGCAACCGAACTGCACAGAAGGTACTAGAATGTGGATTCTACTGGCCAACAATTTTCAAGGACGCGCAAAGGTATGTAGAAATGTGCGATAGGTGCCAACGGACAGGTAATATCTCTAAGCGCAATGAAATGCCTCAGAATTTTATACTCGTTTGTGAAATATTTGATGTATGGGGCATTGATTTTATGGGTCCGTTTCCGACATCTTTTAAAAATCGATATATCCTAGTAGCAGTCGATTATGTGTCAAAATGGGTAGAAGCGCAAGTGCTACCTACTAATGATGCTAGGGTAGTAGTTAAATTTTTAAAAGCTTTATTTTCACGTTTTGGCTCACCTCGTTGCATTATCAGTGATAAAGGCACGCATTTTTGTAACACCCATTTTGTAAAGACATTCGAGAAATACGGCGTTAAACATAGTGTTACCACGAAATACCATCCTCAAGCGAGCGGCCAAGTGGAGGTCGTGAACAAGGAGCTAAAGCGGATACTAGAAAAGACCGTGGAACACCACAGGCGGGATTGGCCGAACAAGCTGAACGATGCTTTATGGGCATACCGGACACATATAAGACGCCTATTGGATCCACACCCTATAGACTTGTTTACGGAAAATCTTGTCATCTACCCGTCGAGCTTGAACACAAGGCGTATTGGGCTCTAAAAAAGCTAAATTTAGATTTGAATCTTGCAGGTGAAAAACGAAATTTGCAGATCAACGAGCTCGATGAGTGGCGTCAGATGGCATACGAAATACTCGCATATACAAGGAGCGTACGAAGCTGTATCATGATCGTCAAATCATGAAACGGGAATTTCAAGAAGGCGGTCGGGTCTTGCTTTACAACTCGCGCCTGCGGCTGTTTCCTGGTAAACTGAAATCGAGATGGTCTGGATCATTCACGGTGACCCGAGTATTCCTTTATGGAACTGTCGAGATCACACATCCGGAGAAGGGGACCTTCAAAGTGAACGGGCACCGACTCAAGCATTACTATGGCGGTGCCATCGAGGCGCTCGAAAAAGAAATCATTCACCTCCTCGATACCACCCGGAGCTAAAAATCACCGATGATTGTCTAGCTAAAAGACATTAAAGAAAGCGCTACTTGGGAGGCACCCCAAGCCTATCCTATGTTTTTATTTTATTTCTATGCGCATTTTCAGTTTTTATGATTTTGTTTTTCAACGATCGCAGGGAATTCAAAATCTCAAGTGTCGGGAGGAGCCGTACAAAGCATGCATATCGGACTATTCAGGGAAGTTCGCTTATCTTTCTATTTCCTTTTCCTTGTGTTACATGATTGTTATGTTGAGGACAACGAATCTTAAGTGTGGGGAGGGGAATTTCTGTGAAATTTAGGGTAACAAGTTATATATATGCATGTCTTGCTTTTTGGTACCAATTTTTTTCGAAAATTTGGCATGAAATGTTTTTCCCAAAAATTATGTTTCTTATCATGAAAGGATGACTTTATGTTTGGAATTTTGTGAGTAATTAGGATACATATGCGTAGTCTACTTCGTTCTTACATAATGAACTTGGCGATACTTGAGAGATTCGTACACATAACCCTATTTTTGTGAGATTTTTGAGCCTACGAGCTTTTTGCTCATTTCTTTGGTTGTGTGAATCATGCTTAGTTTATTTCTCTTCAGAACTTGCTTGTGTATTGGGTTTTGAAACTACTTGACGTGTGATTGCGTGAAAATGAGGAAGGCATTAGGAATCAGTCCATAGCCAAAGTAACCAACCACGATTGGCCCCCGTAGTTAGCCACTTTGAGCTTGAGCCTTTTATTTGAAAAAAAAAAACCGGATTATAAATTACCGACCCCGATTAAGCCTTCAGGCATAAACCCATTGGAGCGATAGTAGAAGTGGAGGTTGAGTGCCTGACTTAAGAAGCGCAACCCGTACGAAATTTCGGAGCTGATTCAAAAAAAAAGAAAAGTAGAAAAAAAAAAGAAGAAGGGCTTGGTGGAAAAAGAAAAAAAAAAAAAAAAAATAATATATTGACTAAGAACCCTTCCTCCGATAATCTTTCACTCTCGAAAGCATATTATCTTTTTACGCTTATTCCTTGCATATCTACATATCCCAGCCATTTTATAACCCGGTAAAGACCTTCCGATTCACACTTGATCATTGAAAGTGGTAGATTTACGAATTGCTTGCAAGTTTATGGTAGAGACTAGATTAATGCATGACCCGAGCGATATCACTGACATCTTAACCCATACACTTAGTGATTTGACTGAATCTTTGTGAGGTGCGAATTTTGATAGGTATCGCTAAAGGAAATCGTGTAGTTAGTTGTTGATTTCAAATATGCTTTCCGACTTTACTTGCATTTTCTCCAACGTGATTTCGTTCTTGATTGGTACGTTACATGATTTTATCCTTTTATATGCCATTATTATTTATTTGCTTGAAGGCAAGCAAACGTTCAAGTGTGGGGAGATTTGATAAACGTAATTTCTTACGTTTATAGTTATTAAATTTAAGTCGTTTGCGTGATTAATGAAGTCATTTCGAAAAATTATAGGACTTAAATATGATTTAATGACGATATCAAACTTTTAACGGAGTAAACAATGTCCGATGGACCTGAAAATTTATCCGAAGCAAGAAGACTCGTTGATATTAATTTTGACCGAAGGAATTTCTATTCCGAGTTCTAGATTGGCATATTTTAATTTTTGAACTCAGTGCTACTTTGCTATGCAGAAACAGTTTGAACTCAGCCCAACAACCAATTGGGCCCAAATTGGAAAGAGCCCAAGCCCATGTGACGAAAGGAGAAACAAATTGGAAAAAGCCCAAGCCCAACTTTGCTACACACTCACCTATGTCACGACAAGTGATAAGAGGAAACAAAGAACAAGACCCACAAGACGAAAGATTTGCAACGAAGAAAGATTCGCACACACACCGCAGACAAATGAAGAAGAATCAACGAGCGCACGGCTCAAGGAAGAAAAGGCAATCTCACGCTGTTTTTGAGCCGTCTAATGGAGATTTTGATGCCCCTCCACCTCCTATAAATTGGTGCGATCTGTTGTAGCTGAAAAAAGAAAAAAAGGAGGGGAACAACGTGCAACGATTGGAGGTGACAAAGCCATATACACGTTAACGTACAACGCGGCAGGGCTGATCGGCGACGGAAGCACGGGGCTGACCCTTGGGCTGTGAGCGGTGCGTGTGAGCAATAGCTACGAGCCGGGCGCACCAAGACTGACGAAGCGCTGATTCGAGCCGGATTCACGAGCGAGGTAACAAGCTAAGTTTCGGTTACGATTGGGTTGTGACGGGCTACGGGCGTAGGAGGAGAAGCGAGCACTCGGAAGAAAAGGAGAAGCTGAGACGCCCACCACCTGTTCGACAAAACGCCTCAACGAAGGATTAAGCGCGGAGCCGAAATTTAGTGAAGAAACATGTTTTTCTCGTTGTTATTTATGCTCGTCATGGTGTTAATGTTTAATATGAGTGGCTGAATCTCGTAGTATTTGAGATTAGATGAACCCTAGCGAGATCCTACGTATGTTGAACTTATTATTAATATGCTTTTTATTATGACTCGCTTATGATATTTGTTATTGTTTTGATTATGTCTATGTGGTCGAAATAATCGTTGGGAAATCGAACGCTACGCTTGAGAAAGGGGCGACGATTAGACCACTCGTAAATTAGCGGAATAAACTCATTGCTAGAGATAGGTTGAACTACCCCGTCGGATTAGAGTCAAATCTAATAGCGGGATTCATCGTTATTTATTGCGATATGCGATTAAGTAAGTTAGGGAAGCTTGCCCAGCTATTTAAGACGTAGATTAGTTGTTACGAGTCGAAGCGAGTAAGCGCAGTTTCGCCCAATCGTACAAACCCGTATACATACCATAGGGATCCTCACGGTCTAATAATTAGCTAAAATATATAGCTTGTCTGACGTTCGATCAAGCTAGGGGGATTCGAAGTCTCGAATACAATCGCTTTTATAAATCGTCCCAAAACTCCATTATCGCTCTTTTATCAAACTTTTATTTTTGTTTATCGTTTATATAGTTTACCGTTAATTATATTTTGATCAAATTAAAAATATTCACTTGGATATTTAAACGACGGTTTTCTAAGTAGATAGTCCATTTGGTTCGATACTCGAATATTTACCGCTTATATACTATTTTCGATAGGTACACTTGCCTGTTGAGCGTAGTTGGTTCGTCGATATTCGTTTTATTTTATTACTCTATCCGCTCGATCAAGTTTTTGGCGCCGTTGCCGGGGAGCTATTGATATTCGGAAAACTTTAGTTTACTATTCTAGCTCTATTTTTATTATTACTATAATTATTGTTATTATTATTATATTATTATTTCTACACTTATTATTTTTACTTATTTTCTGCTTTGTTATTTTTTGTTATTTTAATTAGTATTATTTGCTGTTATTTTTTTATTAAATATATATATATATATATATTTGGTGAATCGTATTTCTTTTGGTTTAGGAACCTCTATTAGTATTAATATTATTATTATTATTTCTTCAAACTATCTATTTTATTTTATCATCATTATTACCAAAAAAATATATATTATATAGTTATTATTATTTCCTTATTATTAGCGCTCGCTTATATTTATTTATTTTTATTTTAGCAACATATTTTGTTTAATTAGTTTTCATTTATAAATCTCTTATTGCTATTGTAGATTTTATTTTGCTGTCAAGGTGCGTAAACACTCGTGCATGACCCGAAGGAATCCTTCGCTAACAGTCGTTGAAGGAGACCCGGAGATCGAAAGAACGTTCCGACACAACCTACGAGAAAACGTAAGGCGAGTCGAAATGGCGACTCAAAATCGTGACGAGATGCCTCTAGAAGCTAGAGAACCTCCAATGAGAGAGCTGTGGAGAAACAACGCCGTAGGGTCAGCCGGCTCAGCGATAGTCCTTCCTCAAGTCCCGAACAACTTTGAGCTGAAGCATCATTGGCTTCAAATGCTTCAGACAACTGCTCAATACGATGGACTCTCCGAGGAAGACGCTTACCGACACATACGAGACTTCTTGTCCGTCACCAACACAATACGAGTACAAGGAGTAAGCTCTGAGACGATCCGGCTCTACTTATTTCCGTTCTCCCTAAGAGGTAACGCCAAGGAGTGGTATAATCTACTACCTGAACGATCCATCACCACTTGGGACGAGATGCACGCCACCTTCATCACGCACTTCTTTCCACCGTCAAAGGTGCTGAAACTCAAAATGGACCTTACGGCATTCAAGCAAAAGGAGGGCGAGAATTTATATGACGTATGGACACGTTTCAAGACGCTACTGAATCGCTTCCCACAACATGGTATGACGAAGAGCGAATTGATACAGCGGTTCCATGAATCGTTGAATGATATTACCGTGCAACTACTTAACGGGGCATGCAATGGAGGCTTATGCAATTTAAGCGCAACGGAAGGCTGGAATCTGATCGAAGAATATAACGCAAATAGCTTCCGGCGCGGGAGTTCCAGCAATAGTGGCAAACCACCGGGGATGTACGATGTCGATAATGCAACTGCGATAAATGCCAAGTTCGACACACTCCAACAACAAATCGCGGCTAACAACCTCCAAATGCAAACGTTGATGAATACGCTATTACCCACGCTAACAACAAAGCCGGTTGTTAATGCTATGCAGGTACAATCTGTCCCAAGGACTCCCGCAGCTACTCCACCTCCTCATGCATACACAAATTATAATCCGCCATGCGCTACATGCGGCGAAAGTCACGACGCAACCCGTTGTCCAGCCACTATTCCGATGGAGCAAGTCGATTACATGGGTAACTACCAAGGCCAACGAAGCTACGTCCCGAACCGAGTTTATCCAAACTTATCCTATGGTAATCAACAACAAGCTCCACCAGGATTTCAAAACCAAAGAATGCAAGGATACCATAGCGTGAATACTGAGCCCACCTCGTATAATCGCGTTGATAAGCTCGAGGGAATGCTCGAGAAACTAATGGGAAAGCTCGACTCTCGCTTGGATAATCAAGAAGCACGGTTGCACAACACCGAGTCTTCCCTGCGGGCTTAGAAAAGCAAGTTGGGCAGATTGCCGAATCAATCCAACAACGTCCTTCCGGATCGTTGCCAAGTTACACCGAGACCAATCCAAAGGACCACCATGTAAAGGCGGTGACACTTCGTAACGGGAGAGAGCTCGAGGAAGTGCAGAAAACGAAGAAGAACGTTGAACCCATGCAGCCGAGCAGCGAGGCCGACAAACAAGAGGAGACTATATCTAAGCCACCTGTCAAGGCGTATCAACCAAACATTCCATACCCAGCAAGGCTTAACGGGAAATCGTTGATGATCAATTCGGTAAATTTCTCGCTATTTTTAAACAATTACATATTAATTTAGCACTTGTTGATGCCCTTGCGCAGATGCCCCGCTGGGCAAAGTTTTTGAAGGATCTTATCACGAACAAGCGCAAGCTTGAAGACGTTTCCACCGTTGAGTTGCGAGGAGAGTGCTCTGCCATTCTACAGAACAAGCTACCGAAAAAGCTTAAGGACCCAGGGAATTTTACTATACCATGTTTAATAGGCGATTTAGTCGTAAGTAAGGCACTGACCGATTTAGGAGCTAGCATTAATTTGATGCCTTATTCAATGTTTAAACGACTTGGTTTAGGAGAACCTAAATCCACTGGATGAGTTTACAATTAGCGGATAGATCTGTTAAGTATCCTAGCGGTATCATAGAAGATGTGCTGGTTAAAGTCGATAAATTTATAATTCCTGAAGACTTTGTTATTCTCGATATGGAGGAGGATGAAAATATTCCTATAATATTGGGTAGGCCATTTCTCGCTACTGGAGGAACCATGGTCGATGTTCGTAACGGAACATTGACGTTAACTACAGATGGCGAAAAAGTCACATTCGATATGACCGAAAATCCATGAAAAATTCTCACGATAAATGTTTTTACATTGATGCATGGAACGAATTTTTATCATTGCAGGGACTATCACAACCAGAAACGTTTGCTTCGATGTCAAGATTAGCAGAGACTGAAGAGCCAAGGCATGGACGATCTTTTGAGATTGACCAAATAGACGCAGACGAGGACGGGGCGGAACCTACCATCGAGGTGCACCCAAGCAAAGAAGAAGAAAAAGAAAATTGTTCAACTGAAGATCCACCAAAGCTGGAACTCAAACAATTGCCCGATCACTTGGAGTACGCGTTTCTGGAGGACGATTCAAAACTTCCAGTGATCATAGCATCAAATTTGGAGAAGGAACAGAAAATCAAGCTCCTAGACCTGTTACGGGAGCATAAGAAGGCGCTCGCATGGAAGATATCAGATATTCGAGGAATCAGCCTGACCCTCTGCATGCATAGATCCTGATGGAAGCCGAGTTCAAGCTTGTGGTGCAACATCAAAGGCGTCTAAATCCGAACATGAAGGAAGTAGTAAAAGCTGAGGTAATAAAGCTACTTGATGCGGGAGTAATATACCCGATCTCAGACAGCGCATGGGTAAGCCCAGTTCAACTGGTGCCGAAGAAGGGAGGAATGACGGTGGTAACCAACGAGAAAAACGAACTCATTCCAACAAGGACCATTACAGGCTGGCGAGTGTGCATTGACTACCGGAAATTAAACGACGCGACGCGAAAAGATCATTTTCCTTTACCGTTTATTGATCAAATGCTTGAACGTTTATCTGGTCATGAATTTTATTGCTTTCTTGATGGTCTTCCAGGTTATTTGCAGATCCCGATCGCACCAGAAGATCAAGAGAAAATGACTTTTACGTGCCCATTCGAAACCTTTGCATATCGGAGGATGCCTTTCGGACTGTGTAATGCTCCGGCTACCGTCCAACGGTGCATGATGGCCATTTTCGACAAATTAATCGGTAAAGAAATGGAGGTATTCATGGATGACTTTTCAATTTTTGGTAACTCATTTGAAGTATGTCTTTCCAATCTTAAGGCGGTACTTAAACGATGCGAGGAAACGAACCTAGTGCTAAACTAGGAAAAATGTCATTTTATGGTTAGAGAAGGTATCGTTTTAGGTCACAAGATATCGGCTAGAGGAATCGAGGTAGATAGAGCAAAAATAGAAACCATTGAACGATTACCTCCACCCACATCGGTAAAAGCAATTAGAAGTTTCTTAGGACATGTTGGTTTTTATCGTAGATTTATTAAAGATTTTTCTAAAATTGCTAGACCTTTAACTCGCTTGCTAGAAAAAGATGTACCTTATGAGTTTACGACCGATTGTATGAATGCTTTTACTCTACTTAAGGATAAGCTTTAATGCTCCTGTCATGGTAGCATCCGATTGGAGGCTACCATTCGAACTAATGTGTGATGCCAGTGATTTTGCAGTAGGTGCAGTTTTGGGGCAGCGACGGGAAAAGTATTTCCAGCCGATACACTATGCGAGTAAGACTTTAAACGAGGCGCAATCGAATTATACTACCACCGAGAAGGAATTGCTTGCAGTCGTGTTTGCAATCGACAAGTTCCGTCAATATATTGTCCTATCGAAGGTCGTCATCTACACGGATCATTCAGCCATTAAGCATCTCTTTGCGAAGCCGGATGCAAAGCCGAGGCTGATCCGATGATTCTACTACTCCAAGAGTTCGACGTGGAGTTCCGCAACCAAAAGGGAACGGAGAATCTTGCCGCAGACCACTTGTCGAGACTAGAAAATGCACCATGCGAGGTTACAAAAGAGGAGACGATCCAGGATTACTTTCCCGATGAACACCTTTACGCTATACATGAGGTACCTGATGAACTTCCATGGTATGCCGATATTGCTAACTATCTTGTAGCTAGGATCTTACCAAGGGGATACACGAGTCACCAGAGGAAGAAATTCTTCTCGGACTTGAAGTATTACTTTCGGGATGATCCTTATCTATTTAGGATTTGTGCGGATAACATAATCAGGCGATGCGTAACCTTCCCCGAAACAATCGATATCTTGGCGCATTGCCACACGGGACCGTGCGGAGGTCATTATGGAGGCAACCGAACCGCACAAAAGGTACTAGAATGTGGATTCTACTGGCCAACAATTTTCAAGGACGCGCAAAGGTATGTAGAAATGTGCGATAGGTGCCAACGGACAGGTAATATCTCTAAGATCAATGAAATGCCTCAGAATTTCATACTCGTTTGTGAAATATTTGATGTATGGGGCATTGATTTTATGGGTCCGTTTCCGACAACTTTTAAAAATCGATATACCCTAGTAGCAGTCGATTATGTGTCAAAATGGGTAGAAGTGCAAGCGCTACCTACTAACGATGCTAGGGTAGTAGTTAAATTTTTAAAAGCTTTATTTTCACGTTTTGGCTCACCTCGTTGCATTATCAGTGATAAAGGCACGCATTTTTGTAACACCCATTTTGTAAAGACGTTCGAGATATACGGCGTTAAACATAGTGTTACCACTGCATACCATCCTCAAGCGAGCGGCCAAGTGGAGGTCGTGAACAGGGAGCTGAAGCGGATAATAGAAAAGACCGTGGAACACCACAGGCGGGATTGGCCGAACAAGCTGAACGATGCTTTATGGGCATACCGGACAGCATATAAGACGCCTATTGGATCCACACCCTATAGACTTGTTACGGAAAATCTTGTAATCTACCCGTCGAGCTTGAACACAAGGCGTATTGGGCTCTAAAAAAGCTAAATTTAGATTTGACTCTTGCAGGTGAAAAACGAAATTTGCAGATCAACGAGCTCGATGAGTGGCGTCAGATGGCATAGGAAAATACTCGCATATACAAGGAGCGTACGAAGCTGTATCATGATCGTAAAATCATGAAACGGGAATTTCAAGAAGGCGATCGGTCTTGCTTTACAACTCGCGCCTGCGGCTGTTCCCTGGTAAACTGAAATCGAGATGGTCTGGACCATTCACGGTGACCCGAGTATTCCCGTATGGAACTGTCGAGATCACACATCTGGAGAAGGGGACCTTCAAAGTGAACGGGCACCGACTCAAGCTTTACTATGGCGGTGCCATCGAGGCGCTCGAAAAAAAACCATCCACTTCCTCGATACCACCCGGAGCTAAAAATCACCGATGAATGTCTAGCTAAAGACATCAAAGAAAGCGCTACTTGGAGGCACCCCAAGCCTATCCTATGTTTTTATTTTATTTCTATGCGCATTTTCAGTTTTTGTGATTTTCTTTTTCAACGATCGCAGGGAATTCAAAATCTCAAGTGTCGGGAGGAGCCGTACAAAGCATGCATATCGGACTATTCAGGGAAGTTCGCTTATCTTTCTATTTCCTTTTCCTTGTGTTTCATGATTGTTACGTTGAGGACAACGTAAATCTTAAGTGTGGGGAGGGGAATTTCTGTGACATTTAGGGGAACATGTTATATATATGCATGTCTTGCTTTTTGGTACCAATTTTTTTCGAAAATTTGGCATAAAATGTTTTTCCCGAAAATTATGTTTCTTATCATGAAAGGATGACTTCATGTTTGGAATTTTGTGAGTAATTAGGATACATATGCGTAGTCTACTTCGTTCTTACATAATGAACTTTGCGATACTTGAGAGATTCGTGCACATAACCCTATTTTTGTGAGATTTTTGAGCCTACGAGCTTTTTGCTCATTTATTTGCTTGTGTATTGTGTTTTGAAACTACTTGACGTGTGATTGCATGAAAATGAGGAAGGCATTAGGAATCACTCCATAGCCAAAGTAACCAACCACGATTGGCCCCCGTAGTTAGCCACTTTGAGCCTGAGCGTTTTATTTGAAAAAAAACCGGATTATAAATTGCCGACCCCGATTAAGCCTTCAGGCATAAACCCATTGGAGCGATAGTCGAAGTGGAGGTTGAGTGCCTGACTTAAGAAGCGCAACCCGTACGAATTTCGGAGCTGATGCAAAAAAAAAAAAAAAGAAAAGTAGAAAAAAATAGAAGGAGGGCTTGGTGGAAAAAGAAGAAAAAAAGAAAAAAATAATATATTGACTAAGAACCCTTCCTCCGATAATCTTTCACTCTCGAAAGCATATTATCTATTCCCTATATCGGGGAGTTGAGAGAGGAAGGGTTTGGTGGAAAAAAAAAAACGAATGCAAAAGAAAGGAAGTGATGAACAAGAACGACGTATTTTGGCGTATTCGAGATGATGGCGTAATTCCGACACGACTACGACTCATATCCTTTTTACGCTTATTCCTTGCATATCTACATATCCCAGCCATTTTATACACTTGATCATTGAAAGTGGTAGATTTACGAATTGCTTGCAAGTTTATGGTAGAGACTAGATTAATGCATGACCCGAGCGATATCACTGACATCTTAACCCATACACTTAGTGATTTGAGTGAATCTTTGTGAGGTGGGAATTTTGATAGGTATCGCTAAAGGAAATCGTGTAGTTAGTTGTTGATTTCAAACATGCTTTCCGACTTTACTTGCATTTTCTCCAACGTAATTTCGTTCTTGATTGGTACGTTACATGATTTTATCCTTTTATATGCCATTATTATTTATTTGCTTGAGGGCAAGCAAACGCTCAAGTGTGGGGAGATTTGGTAAACATAATTTCTTACGCTTATAGTTATTAAATTTAAGTCGTTTGCGTGATTAATGAAGTCATTTCAAAAATTATAGGACTTAAATATGATTTAATGACGATTTCAAACTTTTAACGGCAGTTGTGCGGGAGGTTCGAGTTTCTCCGGATTGACGGGGTAAACAATGTCCGATGGACCTGAAAATTTATCCGAAGCAAGAAGACTCGTTGATATTAATTTTGACTGAAGGAATTTCTATTCCGAGTTCTAGATTGGGATATTTTAATTTTTGAACTCAGTGCTACTTTGCTATGCAGAAACAGTTTGAACTCAGCCCAACAACCAATTGGGCCCAAATTGGAAAGAGCCCAAGCCCATGTGACGAAAGGAGAAACAAATTGGAAAAAGCCCAAGCCCAACTTTGCTACACACTCACCTATGTCACGACAAGTGATAAGAGGAAACAAAGAACAAGACCCACAAGACGAAAGATTTGCAACGAAGAAAGATTCGCACACACACCGCAGACAAATGAAGAAGAATCAACGAGCGCACGGCTCAAGGAAGAAAAGGCAATCTCACGCTGTTTTTGAGCCGTCTAATGGAAATTTTGATGCCCCTCCACCTCCTATAAATTGGTGCGATCTGTTGTAGCTGAAAAAAGAAAAAAAGGAGGGGAACAACGTGCAACGATTGGAGGTGACGAAGCCATATACACGTTAACGTACAACGCGGCAGGGTTGATCGGCGACGGAAGCACGGGGCTGACCCTTGGGCTGTGAGCGGTGCGTGTGAGCAATAGCTACGAGCCGGGCGCACCAAGACTGACGAAGCGCTGATCCGAGCCGGATTCACGAGCGAGGTAACAAGCTAAGTTTCGGTTACGATTGGGTTGTGACGGGCTGCGGGCGTAGGAGGAGAAGCGAGCACTCGGAAGAAAAGGAGAAGCTGAGACGCCCACCACCTGTTCGACAAAACGCCTCAACGAAGGATTAAACGCGGAGCCGAAATTCAGGGAAGAAACATGTTTTTCTCGTTGTTATTTATGCTCGTCATGGTGTTAATGATTAATATGAGTGGCTGAATCTCGTAGTATTTGAGATTAGATGAACCCTAGCGAGATCGTACGTATGTTGAACTTATTATTAATATGCTTTTTATTATGACTCGCTCACGATATTTGTTATTTTTTTGATTATGTCTATGTGGTCGAAATAATTGTTGGGAAATCGAACGCTATGCTTGAGAAAGGGGCGACGATTAGACCACTCGTAAATGAGCGTAATAAACTCATCGCTAGAGTCAAATCTAATAGCGGGATTCATCGTTATTTATTGCGATCTGCGATTAAGTAAGTTAGGGAAGCTTGCCCAACTATTTAAGACGTAGATTAGTTGTTACGAGTCGAAGCGAGTAAGCGCAGTTTCGCCCAATCGTTGAAACCCGTATACATAACATAGGGATCCTCACGGTCTAATAATTAGCTAAAATATATAGCTTGTCTGACGTTCGATCAAGCTTGGGGGATTCGAAGTCTCGAATACAATCGCTTTTATAAATCGTCCCAAAACTCCATTATCGCTCTTTTATCAAACTTTTATTTTTGTTTATCGTTTATATAGTTTACCGTTAGTTATATTTTTATCAAATCAAAAATATTCACTAGGATATTTAAACGACGGTTTTCTAAGTAGATAGTTCATTTGGTTCGATACTCGAATATTTACCGCTTATATACTATTTTCGATAGGTACACTTGCCTGTTGAGCGTAGTTGGTTCGTCGATATTCGTCTTATTTTATTACTCTATCCGCTCGATCAAGTTTTTGGCGCCGTTGCTGGGGAGCTATTGATATTCGGAAAACTTTAGTTTATTATTTTAGCTCTATTTTTATTATTACTATAATTATTGTTATTATTATTATTATATTATTATTTCTACACTTATTATTTTTACTTATTTTTTGCTTTGTTATTTTTGTTATTTTAATTAGTATTATTTGCTGTTATTTTTTTATTAAATATATATATATATATTTTTGGTTAATCGGATTTCTTTTGGTCTAGGAACCTCTATTATTATTATTATTATTATTCTTCAAACTATCTATCATCATTATTACCAAAAAAATATATATTATATAGTTATTATTATTTCCTTATTATTAGCGCTCGCTTATATTTATTTTTATTTTTATTTTAGCAACATATTTTTGTTTATTAGTTTTCATTTATAAATCTCTTATTGCTATTGTAGATTTTATTTTGCTGTCAAGGAGCGTGAACGCTCGTGCATGACCCGAAGGAATCCTTCGCTACCAGTCGTTGAAGGAGACCCGGAGATCGAAAGAACGTTCCGACACAAACTACGAGAAAACGTAAGGCGAGTCGAAATGGGGACTCAAAATCGTGACGAGATGCCTCTAGAAGCTAGAGAACCTCCAATGAGAGAGATGTGGAGAAACAACGCCGTAGGGTCAGTCAGCTCAGCGATAGTCCTTCCTCAAGTCCCGAACAACTTTGAGCTGAAGCATCATTGGCTTCAAATGCTTCAGACGACTGCTCAATACGATGGACTCTCCGAGGAAGACGTTTACCGACACATACGAGACTTCTTGTCCGTCACCAACACAATACGAGTACAAGGAGTAAGCTCTGAGACGATCCGACTCTACTTATTTCCGTTCTCCCTAAGAGGTAACGCCATGGAGTGGTATAATCTACTACCTGAACGATCCATCACCACTTGGGACGAGATGCAAGCCACCTTCATCAGGCACTTCTTTCCACCGTCAAAGGTGCTGAAACTCAAAATGGACCTTACGGCATTCAAGCAAAAGGAGTGCGGGTACGTTCGCACCCGTTTAGGTTGTTGCGCGTCTTTGTTTGTACAGGTGAAAATTTACAGAAAATTCGCAGCAAAGACCGGTGCGTTTCTCGATAACCAGGTTAGTTCGTGAACGTCGCAGTTGTAGATGTCTCACATTTTCAACGAAAAAAAAAGCACGAAAGCACTATTCACGTGTAACTATTATAAAATTGAGATTTTGGAAATCCATAGGTATTGAGAGTGAAAACTAACACCGTCACTTCATTGCAAAATTAATACCCGAAGATGTTGCCACACGTAAAAAAAGGCTGCAACACGAGGACTTCCCAGGGGGTCACCCATCCTAGTACCACTCTCGCCCAAGCACGCTTAACTTCGGTGTTCTGATGGGATCCGCTGCCTTAGAGCCGGTATGATCGCACCCATTTAGATTGTTGCGCGTAGTTGTTTTGATTGTACGGGTGAAAAGGTATTGAAAATTCACAACAAAGACCGGTGCGTTGCTCGGTAACCATGCTAGTTCGTGAACGTCGCAGTCGTAGATGTCTCGCATTTTCAACGAAAAAAATATAGCACGAAAGCACTATTCACGTGATTCTATTATAAAAAATGAGATTTGCGAAATACATGGGTGTTGAGAGTGAAAATTAACACCGTCTTCATTGCAAAATAATACCCGAAGATGTTGTCACGCGTATAAAAAAAGGTCTGCAACACGAGGACTTCCCAAGGGGTGACCCAATCTAGTACTACTCTCGCCCAAGCACGCTTAACTTCGGAGTTCTGATGGGATTCGGCGCGCATTAGTGCTGGTATGTTCGCACCCATTTAGTTTGTTGCGCGTCTTTGTTTGTTCAGGTGAAAATTTATTAAAACTTCGCAGCAAAGAGCGGTGCGTTGTTCGATAACCATGTTAGTTCGTGAACGTCGCAGTCGTAGATGTCTCACATTTTCAACGAACAAAAATGCACGAAAGCACTATTCACGTGTAACTATTATAAAAATTGAGATTTGGGATATCCATAGGTGTTGAGAGTGAAAACTAACACCATCACTTCGTTGCAAAATTAATACCCGAAGATGTTGTCACACGTAAAAAAAAGGCTGCAACACGAGGACTTCACAGGGGGTCATCCATCCTAGTACCACTCTCGCCCAAGCACGCTTAACTTCGGAGTTCTGATGTGATCCGGTGCCTTAGAGACGGTATGATCGCACCCATTTAGATTGTTGCGCGTAGTTGTTTTGTTTGTACGGCTGAAAATGTATTGAAAATTCGCAACAAAGACCGGTGCGTTGCTCGGTAACCATGCTAGTTTGTGAACGTCGCAGTCGTAGATGTCTCGCATTTTTAACGAGAAAAATATAGCACGGAAGCACTATTCACGTGATTCTATTATAAAAAATGAGATTTGCGAAATTCATAGGTGTTGAGAGTGAAAACTAACACCGTCACTTCATTGCAAAATCAATACCCGAAGATGTTGTCACGCGTATAAAAATAGGTCTGCAACACGAGGACTTCCCAGGGGGTGACCCATCCTAGTATTGTACAGGTGAAAATTTATTGAAAATTCGCAGCAAAGACCGGTGCGTTGCTCGATAACCACGTTAGTTCGTGAACGTCGCAGTCGTAGATGTCTCACATTTTCAAGGAAAAAAAATTACGGAACCACTATTTACGTGTAACTATTATAAAAATTGAGATATGCGAAATCCATAGGTGTTGAGAGTGAAAACTAACACCGTCACTTCATTGCAAAATTAATACCCGAAGATGTTGTCACACGTAAAAAAAAAGGCTGCAACACGAGGCTTCCCAGGGGGTCACCCATCCCAGTACCACTCTCGCCCAAGCACGCTTAACTTCGGAGTATTGATGGGATCCGGTGCCTTAGAGCCGGAATGATCGCACCCATTAAGATTGTTGCGCGTAGTTGTTTTGATTGTACGGGTGAAAAGGTATTGAAAATTCACAACAAAGACCGGTGCGTTGCTCGGTAACCATGCTAGTTCGTGAACGTCGCAGTCGTAGATGTCTCGCATTTTCAACGAAAAAAATATAGCACGAAAGCACTATTCACGTGATTCTATTATAAAAAATGAGATTTGTGAAATACATGGTGTTGAGAGTGAAAACTAACACCGTCTTCATTGCAAAATCAATACCCGAAGATGTTGTCACGCGTATAAAAAAGGTCTGCAACACGAGGACTTCCCAAGGGGTGACCCATCCTAGTACTACTCTCGCCCAAGCACGCTTAACTTCGGAGTTCTGATGGGATTCGGCGCGCATTAGTGCTGGTATGTTCGCACCCATTTAGTTTGTTGCGCGTCTTTGTTTGTACAGGTGAAAATTTATTAAAATTCGCAGCAAAGACCGGTGCGTTGCTCGATAACCACGTTAGTTCGTGAACGTCGCAGTCGTAGATGTCTCACATTTTCAACGAAAAAAAAGCACAGAAGCACTATTCACGTGTAACTATTATAAAAATTGAGATATGCGAAATCCATAGGTGTTGAGTGTGAAAACTAACACCGTCAATTCATTGCAAAATTAATACCCGAAGATGTTGTCACACCTTAAAAAAAAGGCTACAACACGAGGACTTCACAGGGGTTCACCCATCCTAGTACCACTCTCGCCCAAGCACGCTTAACTTTGGAGTTCTGATGGGATCCGGTGCCTTAGAGCCGGTATGATCGCACCCTTTTAGATTGTTGCGCGTAGTTGTTTTGTTTGTACGGGTGAAAATGTATTGAAAATTCGCAACAAAGACCGGTGTGTTGCTCGGTAACCATGCTAGTTCGTGAACGTCGCAGTCGTAGATGTCTCGCATTTTTAACGAGAAAAATATAGCACGGAAGCACTATTCACGTGTAACTATTATAAAAATTGAGGTATGCGAAATCCATAGGTGTTGAGAGTGAAAACTAACACCGTCACTTCATTGCAAAATTAGTACCCGAAGATGTTGTCACACGTAAAAAAAAAGGCTGCAACACGAGGACTTCACAGGGTGTTACCCTTCCTAGTACCACTCTCGCCCAAGCACGCTTAACTTCGGAGTTCTGATGGGATCCGGTGCCTTAGAGCCGGTATGATCGCACCCATTTAGTTTGTTGCGCGTGCTTGTTTTGTTTGTACGGGTGAAAATGTATTGAAAATTCGCAGCAAAGACCGACGCATTGCTCGGTAACAATGATAGTTCGTGAACGTCGCAGTCGTAGATGTCTCGCATTTTTAACGAAAAAAATAAAGCACGAAAGCACTATTCACGTGATTCTATTATAAAAATCAGATTTGCGAAATACATAGGTGTTGAGAGTGAAAACTAACACCGTCACTTCATTGCAAAATCATACCCGAAGATGTTGTCACGCGTATAAAAATAGGTCTGCAACACGAGGACTTCCCAGGGGGTGACCCATCCTAGTATTGTACAGGTGAAAATTTATTGAAAATTCGCAGCAAAGACCGGTGCGTTGCTCGATAACCACGTTAGTTCGTGAACGTCGCAGTCGTAGATGTCTCACATTTTCAAGGAAAAAAATTACGGAACCACTATTTACGTGTAACTATTATAAAAATTGAGATATGCGAAATCCATAGGTGTTGAGAGTGAAAACTAACACCGTCACTTCATTGCAAAATTAATACCCGAAGATGTTGTCACACGTAAAAAAAAGGCTGCAACACGAGGACTTCCCACGGGGTCACCCATCCTAGTACCACTCTCGCCCAAGCACGCTTAACTTCGGAGTATTGATGGGATCCGGTGCCTTAGAGCCGGTATGATCGCACCCATTAAGATTGTTGCGCGTAGTTGTTTTGATTGTACGGGTGAAAGGTATTGAAAATTCAAAACAAAGACCGGTGCGTTGCTCGGTAACCATGCTAGTTCGTGAACGTCGCAGTCGTAGATGTCTCGCATTTTCAACGAAAAAAATATAGCACGAAAGCATTATTCACGTGATTCTATTATAAAAAATGAGAATTGTGAAATACATGGTGTTGAGAGTGAAAACTAACACCGTCTTCATTGCAAAATCAATACCCGAAGATGTTGTCACGCGTATAAAAAAAGGTCTGCAACACGAGGACTTCCCAAGGGGTGACCCATCCTAGTACTACTCTCGCCCAAGCACGCTTAACTTCGGAGTTCTGATGGGATTCGGCGCGCATTAGTGCTGGTATGTTCGCACCCATTTAGTTTGTTGCGCGTCTTTGTTTGTACATGTGAAAATTTATTAAAATTCGCAGCAAAGACCGGTGCGTTGCTCGATAACCACGTTAGTTCGTGAACATCGCAGTCGTAGATGTCTCACATTTTCAACGAAAAAAAAGCACAGAAGCACTATTCACGTGTAACTATGATAAAAATTGAGATATGCGAAATCCATAGGTGTTGAGTGAAAACTAACACCGTCAATTCATTGCAAAATTAATACCCGAAGATGTTGTCACACCTTAAAAAAAAGGCTGCAACACGAGGACTTCACAGGGGGTTACCCATCCTAGTACCACTCTCGCCCAAGCACGCTTAACTTCGGAGTTCTGATGGGATCCGGTGCCTTAGAGCCGGTATGATCGCACCCATTTAGATTGTTGCGCGTAGTTGTTTTGTTTGTACGGGTGAAAATGTATTGAAAATTCACAACAAAGACCGGTGCGTTGCTCGGTAACCATGCTAGTTCGTGAACGTCGCAGTCGTAGATGTCTTGCATTTTTGACGAGAAAAATATAGCACGGAAGCACTGTTCACGTGATTCTATTATAAAAAATGAGATTTGCGAAATTAATAGGTGTTGAGAGTGAAAACTAACACCGTAACTTCATTGCAAAATCAATACCCGAAGATGTTGTCACGCGTATAAAAATAGGTCTGCAACACGAGGACTTCCCAGGGGTGACCCATCCTAGTATTGTACAGGTGAAAATTTATTGAAAATTCGCAGCAAAGACGGTGCGTTGCTCGATAACCACGTTAGTTCGTGAACGTCGCAGTCGTAGATGTCTCACATTTTCAACGAAAAAAAAGCACGGAAGCACTATTCACGTGTAACTATTATAAAAATTGAGGTATGCGAAATCCATAGGTGTTGAGAGTGAAAACTAACACCGTCACTTCATTGCAAAATTAGTACCCGAAGATGTTGTCACACGTAAAAAAAAAGGCTGCAACACGAGGACTTCACAGGGTGTTACCCTTCCTAGTACCACTCTCGCCCAAGCACGCTTAACTTCGGAGTTCTGATGGGATCCGGTGCCTTAGAGCCGGTATGATCGCACCCATTTAGTTTGTTGCGCGTGGTTGTTTTGTTTGTACGGGTGAAAATGTATTGAAAATTCGCAGCAAAGACCGACGCGTTGCTCGGTAACCATGATAGTTCGTGAACGTCGCAGTCGTAGATGTCTCGCATTTTTAACGAAAAAAATAAAGCACGGAAGCATTCACGTGATTCTATTATAAAAAATGAGATTTGCGAAATACATAGGTGTTGAGAGTGAAAACTAACACCGTCACTTCATTGCAAAATCAATACCCGAAGATGTTGTCACGCGTATAAAAATAGGTCTGCAACACGAGGACTTCCCAGGGGGTGACCTATCCTAGTATTGTACAGGTGAAAATTTATTGAAAATTCGCAGCAAAGACCGGTGCGTTGCTCGATAACCACGTTAGTTCGTGAACGTCGCAGTCGTAGATGTCTCACAGTTTCAAGGAAAAAAATTACGGAACCACTATTTACGTGTAACTATTATAAAAATTGAGATATGCGAAATCCATAGGTGTTGAGAGTGAAAACTAACACCGTCACTTCATTGCAAAATTAATACCCGAAGATGTTGTCACACGTAAAAAAAATGCTGCAACACGAGGACTTCCCACGGGGTCACCCATCCTAGTACCACTCTCGCCCAAGCACGCTTAACTTCGGAGTATTGATGGGATCCGGTGCCTTAGAGCCGGTATGATCGCACCCATTAAGATTGTTGCGCGTAGTTGTTTTGATTGTACGGGTGAAAAGGTATTGAAAATTCACAACAAAGACCGGTGCGTTGCTCGGTAACCATGCTAGTTCGTGAACGTCGCAGTCGTAGATGTCTCGCATTTTCAACGAAAAAAATATGGCACGAAAGCATTATTCACGTGATTCTATTATAAAAAATGAGATTTGTGAAATACATGGTGTTGAGAGTGAAAACTAACACCGTCTTCATTGCAAAATCAATACCCGAAGATGTTGTCACGCGTATAAAAAAAGGTCTGCAACACGAGGACTTCCCAAGGGGTGACCCATCCTAGTACTACTCTCGCCCAAGCACGCTTAACTTCGGAGTTCTGATGGGATTCGGCGCGCATTAGTGCTGGTATGTTCGCACCCATTTAGTTTGTTGCGCGTCTTTGTTTGTACAGGTGAAGATTTATTAAAATTCGCAGCAAAGACCGGTGCGTTGCTCGATAACCACGTTAGTTCGTGAACGTCGCAGTCGTAGATGTCTCACATTTTCAACGAAAAAAAAGCACAGAAGCACTATTCACGTGTAACTATTATAAAAATTGAGATATGCGAAATCCATAGGTGTTGAGTGTGAAAACTAACACCGTCACTTCATTGCAAAATTAATACCCGAAGATGTTGTCACACCTAAAAAAAAGGCTGCAACACGAGGACTTCACAGGGGGTCACCCATCCTAGTACCACTCTCGCCCAAGCACGCTTAACTTCGGAGTTCTGATGGGATCCGGTGCCTTAGAGCCGGTATGATCGCACCCATTTAGATTGTTGCGCGTAGTTGTTTTGTTTGTACGGGTGAAAATGTATTGAAAATTCGCAACAAAGACCGGTGCGTTGCTCGGTAACCATGCTAGTTCGTGAACGTCGCAGTCGTAGATGTCTCGCATTTTTAACGAGAAAAATATAGCACGGAAGCACTATTCACGTGATTCTATTATAAAAAATGAGATTGCGAAATTAATAGGTGTTGAGAGTGAAAACTAACACCGTAACTTCATTGCAAAATCAATACCCGAAGATGTTGTCACGCGTATAAAAATAGGTCTGCAACACGAGGACTTCCCAGGGGTGACCCATCCTAGTATTGTACAGGTGAAAATTTATTGAAAATTCGCAGCAAAGACCGGTGCGTTGCTCGATAACCACGTTAGTTCGTGAACGTCGCAGTCGTAGATGTCTCACATTTTCAACGAAAAAAAAGCACGGAAGCACTATTCACGTGTAACTATTATAAAAATTGAGGTATGCGAAATCCATAGGTGTTGAGAGTGAAAACTAACACCGTCACTTCATTGCAAAATTAGTACCCGAAGATGTTGTCACACGTAAAAAAAAAGGCTGCAACACGAGGACTTCACAGGGTGTTACCCTTCCTAGTACCATTCTCGCCCAAGCACGCTTAACTTCGGAGTTCTGATGGGATCCGGTGCCTTAGAGCCGGTATGATCGCACCCATTTAGTTTGTTGCGCGTGGTTGTTTTGTTTGTACGGGTGAAAATGTATTGAAAATTCGCAGCAAAGACCGACGCGTTGCTCGGTAACCATGATAGTTCGTGAACGTCGCAGTCGTAGATGTCTCGCATTTTTAACGAAAAAAATAAAGCACGGAAGCACTATTCACGTGATTCTATTATAAAAAATGAGATTTGCGAAATACATAGGTGTTGAGAGTGAAAACTAACACCGTCACTTCATTGCAAAATCGATACCCGAAGATGTTGTCACGCGTATAAAAATAGGTCTGCAACACGAGGACTTCCAGGGGGTGACCCATCCTAGTATTGTACAGGTGAAAATTTATTGAAAATTCGCAGCAAAGACCGGTGCGTTGCTCGATAACCACGTTAGTTCGTGAACGTCGCAGTCGTAGATGTCTCACATTTTCAAGGAAAAAAAATTACGGAACCACTATTTACGTGTAACTATTATAAAAATTGAGATATGCGAAATCCATAGGTGTTGAGAGTGAAAACTAACACCGTCACTTCATTGCAAAATTAATACCCGAAGATGTTGTCACACGTAAAAAAAAGGCTGCAACACGAGGACTTCCCAGGGGGTCACCCATCCTAGTACCACTCTCGCCCAAGCACGCTTAACTTCGGAGTATTGATGGGATCCGGTGCCTTAGAGCCGGTATGATCGCACCCATTAAGATTGTTGCGCGTAGTTGTTTTGATTGTACGGGTGAAAAGGTATTGAAAATTCACAACAAAGACCGGTGCGTTGCTCGGTAACCATGCTAGTTCGTGAACGTCGCAGTCGTAGATGTCTCGCATTTTCAACGAAAAAAATATAGCACGAAAGCATTATTCACGTGATTCTATTATAAAAAATGAGATTTGTGAAATACATGGTGTTGAGAGTGAAAACTAACACCGTCTTCATTGCAAAATCAATACCCGAAGATGTTGTCACGCGTATAAAAAAAGGTATGCAACACGAGGACTTCCCAAGGGGTGACCCATCCTAGTACTACTCTCGCCCAAGCACGCTTAACTTCGGAGTTCTGATGGGATTCGGCGCGCATTAGTGCTGGTATGTTCGCACCCATTTAGTTTGTTGCGCGTCTTTGTTTGTACAGGTGAAAATTTATTAAAATTCGCAGCAAAGACCGGTGCGTTGCTCGATAACCACGTTAGTTCGTGAACGTCGCAGTCGTAGATGTCTCACATTTTCAACGAAAAAAAGCACAGAAGCACTATTCACGTGTAACTATTATAAAAATTGAGATATGCGAAATCCATAGGTGTTGAGTGTGAAAACTAACACCGTCACTTCATTGCAAAATTAATACCCGAAGATGTTGTCACACCTAAAAAAAAAGGCTGCAACACGAGGACTTCACAGGGGGTCACCCATCCTAGTACTACTCTCGCCCAAGCACGCTTAACTTCGGAGTTCTGATGGGATCCGGTGCCTTAGAGCTGGTATGATCGCACCCATATAGATTGTTGCGCGTAGTTGTTTTGTTTGTACGGGTGAAAATGTATTGAAAATTCGCAACAAAGACCGGTGCGTTGCTCGATAACCATGCTAGTTCGTGAACGTCGCAGTCGTAGATGTCTCGCATTTTTAACGAGAAAAATATAGCACGGAAGCACTATTCACGTGATTCTATTATAAAAAATGAGATTTGCGAAATTAATAGGTGTTGAGAGTGAAAACTAACACCGTAACTTCATTGCAAAATCAATACCCGAAGATGTTGTCACGCGTATAAAAATAGGTCTGCAACACGAGGACTTCCCAGGGGTGACCCATCCTAGTATTGTACAGGTGAAAATTTATTGAAAATTCGCAGCAAAGACGGTGCGTTGCTCGATAACCACGTTAGTTCGTGAACGTCGCAGTCGTAGATGTCTAACATTTTCAACGAAAAAAAAGCACGGAAGCACTATTCACGTGTAACTATTATAAAAATTGAGGTATGCGAAATCCATAGGTGTTGAGAGTGAAAACTAACACCGTCACTTCATTGCAAAATTAATACCCGAAGATGTTGTCACACGTAAAAAAAAAGGCTGCAACACGAGGACTTCACAGGGTGTTACCCTTCCTAGTACCACTCTCGCCCAAGCACGCTTAACTTCGGAGTTCTGATGGGA
Source organism: Craterostigma plantagineum (assembly GCA_027422505.1). Classification (NCBI taxonomy): domain Eukaryota; kingdom Viridiplantae; phylum Streptophyta; class Magnoliopsida; order Lamiales; family Linderniaceae; genus Craterostigma; species Craterostigma plantagineum. The sequence continues at coordinate 1,786,625 of JAPQWV010000103.1, forward strand.
TCCGATGCCTTAGAGCCGGTATGATCGCACCCATTTAGTTTGTTGCGCGTGGTTGTTTTGTTTGTACGGGTGAAAATGTATTGAAAATTCGCAGCAAAGACCGACGCGTTGCTCGGTAACCATGATAGTTCGTGAACGTCGCAGTCGTAAATGTTTCGCATTTTTAACGAAAAAAATAAAGCACGGAAGCACTATTCTCGTGATTCTATTATAAAAAATGAGATTTGCGAAATACATAGGTGTTGAGAGTGAAAACTAACACCGTCACTTCATTGCAAAATCAATACCCGAAGATGTTGTCACGCGTATAAAAATAGGTCTGCAACACGAGGACTTCCCAGGGGCTGACCCATCCTAGTATTGTACAGGTGAAAATTTATTAAAATTCGCAGCAAAGACCGGTGCGTTGCTCGATAACCACGCTAGTTCGTGAACGTCGCAGTCGTAGATGTCTCACATTTTCAACGAAAAAAAAGCACAGAAGCACTATTCACGTGTAACTATTATAAAAATTGAGATATGCGAAATCCATAGATGTTGAGTGTGAAAACTAACACCGTCACTTCATTGCAAAATTAATACCCGAAGATGTTGTCACACCTAAAAAAAAAGGCTGCAACACGAGGACTTCACAGGGGGTCACCCATCCTAGTACCACTCTCGCCCAAGCACGCTTAACTTCGGAGTTCTGATGGGATCCGGTGCCTTAGAGCCGGTATGATCGCACCCATTTAGATTGTTGCGCGTAGTTGTTTTGTTTGTACGGGTGAAAATGTATTGAAAATTCGCAACAAAGACCGGTGCGTTGCTCGGTAACCATGCTAGTTCGTGAACGTCGCTGTCGTAGATGTCTCGCATTTTTAACGAGAAAAATATAGCACGGAAGCACTATTCACGTGATTCTATTATAAAAAATGAGATTTGCGAAATTAATAGGTGTTGAGAGTGAAAACTAACACCGTAACTTCATTGCAAAATCAATACCCGAAGATGTTGTCACGCGTATAAAAAAAGGTCTGCAACACGAGGACTTCCCAAGGGGTGACCCATCCTAGTACTACTCTCGCCCAAGCATGCTTAACTTCGGAGTTCTGATGGGATTCGGCGCGCATTAGTGCTGGTATGTTCGCACCCATTTAGTTTGTTGCGCGTTTTTGTTTGTACAGGTGAAAATTTATTAAAATTCGCAGCAAAGACCGGTGCGTTGCTCGATAACCACGTTAGTTCGTGAACGTCGCAGTCGTAGATGTCTCACATTTTCAACGAAAAAAAAGCACAGAAGCACTATTCACGTGTAACTATTAGAAAATTGAGATATGCGAAATCCATAGGTGTTGAGTGTGAAAACTAACACCGTCACTTCATTGCAAAATTAATACCCGATGTTGTCACACTTAAAAAAAAAGGCTGCAACACGAGGACTTCAAAGGGGGTCACCCATCCTAGTACCACTCTCGCCCAAGCACGCTTAACTTTGGAGTTCTGATGGGATCCGGTGCCTTAGAGCCGGTATGATCGCACCCATTTAGATTGTTGCGCGTAGTTGTTTTGTTTGTACGGGTGAAAATGTATTGAAAATTCGCAACAAAGACCGGTGCGTTGCTCGGTAACCATGCTAGTTCGTGAACGTCGCAGTCGTAGATGTCTCGCATTTTCAACGAAAAAAATATAGCACGAAAGCATTATTCACGTGATTCTATTATAAAAAATGAGATTTGTGAAATACATGGTGTTGAGAGTGAAAACTAACACCGTCTTCATTGCAAAATCAATACCCGAAGATGTTTTCACGCGTATAAAAAAAGGTCTGCAACACGAGGATTTCCCAAGGGGTGACCCATCCTAGTACTACTCTCGCCCAAGCACGCTTAACTTCGGAGTTCTGATGGGATTCGGCGCGCATTAGTGCTGGTATGTTCGCACCCATTTAGTTTGTTGCGCGTCTTCGTTTGTACAGGTGAAAATTTATTAAAATTCGCAAGCAAAGACCGGTGCGTTGCTCGATAACCACGTTAGTTCGTGAACGTCGCAGTCGTAGATGTCTCACATTTTCAACGAAAAAAAGCACAGAAGCACTATTCACGTGTAACTATTATAAAAATTGAGATATGCGAAATCCATAGGTGTTGAGTGTGAAAACTAACACCGTCACTTCATTGCAAAATTAATACCCGAAGATGTTGTCACACCTAAAAAAAAAGGCTGCAACACGAGGACTTCACAGGGGGTCACCCATCCTAGTACCACTCTCGCCCAAGCACGCTTAACTTCGGAGTTCTGATGGGATCCGGTGCCTTAGAGCCGGTATGATCGCACCCATATAGATTGTTGCGCGTAGTTGTTTTGTTTGTACGGGTGAAAATGTATTGAAAATTCGCAACAAAGACCGGTGCGTTGCTCGATAACCATGCTAGTTCGTGAACGTCGCAGTCGTAGATGTCTCGCATTTTTAACGAGAAAAATATAGCACGGAAGCACTATTCACGTGATTCTATTATAAAAAATGAGATTTGCGAAATTAATAGGTGTTGAGAGTGAAAACTAACACCGTAACTTCATTGCAAAATCAATACCCGAAGATGTTGTCACGCGTATAAAAATAGGTCTGCAACACGAGGACTTCCCAGGGGTGACCCATCCTAGTATTGTACAGGTGAAAATTTATTGAAAATTCGCAGCAAAGACGGTGCGTTGCTCGATAACCACGTTAGTTCGTGAACGTCGCAGTCGTAGATGTCTCACATTTTCAACGAAAAAAAAGCACGGAAGCACTATTCACGTGTAACTATTATAAAAATTGAGGTATGCGAAATCCATAGGTGTTGAGAGTGAAAACTAACACCGTCACTTCATTGCAAAATTAGTACCCGAAGATGTTGTCACACGTAAAAAAAAAGGCTGCAACACGAGGACTTCACAGGGTGTTACCCTTCCTAGTACCACTCTCGCCCAAGCACGCTTAACTTCGGAGTTCTGATGGGATCCGATGCCTTAGAGCCGGTATGATCGCACCCATTTAGTTTGTTGCGCGTGGTTGTTTTGTTTGTACGGGTGAAAATGTATTGAAAATTCGCAGCAAAGACCGACGCGTTGCTCGGTAACCATGATAGTTCGTGAACGTCGCAGTCGTAGATGTCTCGCATTTTTAACGAAAAAAATAAAGCACGGAAGCACTATTCACGTGATTCTATTATAAAAAATGAGATTTGCGAAATACATAGGTGTTGAGAGTGAAAACTAACACCGTCACTTCATTGCAAAATCAATACCCGAAGATGTTGTCACGCGTATAAAAATAGGTCTGCAACACGAGGACTTCCCAGGGGCTGACCCATCCTAGTATTGTACAGGTGAAAATTTATTAAAATTCGCAGCAAAGACCGGTGCGTTGCTCGATAACCACGCTAGTTCGTGAACGTCGCAGTCGTAGATGTCTCACATTTTCAACGAAAAAAAAGCACAGAAGCACTATTCACGTGTAACTATTATAAAAATTGAGATATGCGAAATCCATAGGTGTTGAGTGTGAAAACTAACACCGTCACTTCATTGCAAAATTAATACCCGAAGATGTTGTCACACCTAAAAAAAAAGGCTGCAACACGAGGACTTCACAGGGGGTCACCCATCCTAGTACCACTCTCGCCCAAGCACGCTTAACTTCGGAGTTCTGATGGGATCCGGTGCCTTAGAGCCGGTATGATCGCACCCATTTAGATTGTTGCGCGTAGTTGTTTTGTTTGTACGGGTGAAAATGTATTGAAAATTCGCAACAAAGACCGGTGCGTTGCTCGGTAACCATGCTAGTTCGTGAACGTCGCTGTCGTAGATGTCTCGCATTTTTAACGAGAAAAATATAGCACGGAAGCACTATTCACGTGATTCTATTATAAAAAATGAGATTTGCGAAATTAATAGGTGTTGAGAGTGAAAACTAACACCGTAACTTCATTGCAAAATCAATACCCGAAGATGTTGTCACGCGTATAAAAATAGGTCTGCAACACTAGGACTTCCCAGGGGTGACCCATTCTAGTATTGTACAGGTGAAAATTTATTGAAAATTCGCAGCAAAGACCGGTGCGTTGCTCGATAACCACGTTAGTTCGTGAACGTCGCAGTCGTAGATGTCTCACATTTTCAAGGAAAAAAAATTACGGAACCACTATTTACGTGTAACTATTATAAAAATTGAGATATGCGAAATCCATAGGTGTTGAGAGTGAAAACTAACACCGTCACTTCATTGCAAAATTAATACCCGAAGATGTTGTCACACGTAAAAAAAAGGCTGCAACACGAGGACTTCCCAGGGGGTCACCCATCCTAGTACCACTCTCGCCCAAGCACGCTTAACTTCGGAGTATTGATGGGATCCGGTGCCTTAGAGCCGGTATGATCGCACCCATTAAGATTGTTGCGCGTAGTTGTTTTGATTGTACGGGTGAAAAGGTATTGAAAATTCACAACAAAGACCGGTGCGTTGCTCGGTAACCATGCTAGTTCGTGAACGTCGCAGTCGTAGATGTCTCGCATTTTCAACGAGAAAAATATAGCACGAAAGCATTATTCACGTGATTCTATTATAAAAAATGAGATTTGTGAAATACATGGTGTTGAGAGTGAAAACTAACACCGTCTTCATTGCAAAATCAATACCCGAAGATGTTGTCACGCGTATAAAAAAAGGTCTGCAACACGAGGACTTCCCAAGGGGTGACCCATCCTAGTACTACTCTCGCCCAAGCATGCTTAACTTCGGAGTTCTGATGGGATTCGGCGCGCATTAGTGCTGGTATGTTCGCACCCATTTAGTTTGTTGCGCGTTTTTGTTTGTACAGGTGAAAATTTATTAAAATTCGCAGCAAAGACCGGTGCGTTGCTCGATAACCACGTTAGTTCGTGAACGTCGCAGTCGTAGATGTCTCACATTTTCAACGAAAAAAAGCACAGAAGCACTATTCACGTGTAACTATTAGAAAAATTGAGATATGCGAAATCCATAGGTGTTGAGTGTGAAAACTAACACCGTCACTTCATTGCAAAATTAATACCCGATGTTGTCACACTTAAAAAAAAAGGCTGCAACACGAGGACTTCAAAGGGGGTCACCCATCCTAGTACCACTCTCGCCCAAGCACGCTTAACTTTGGAGTTCTGATGGGATCCGGTGCCTTAGAGCCGGTATGATCGCACCCATTTAGATTGTTGCGCGTAGTTGTTTTGTTTGTACGGGTGAAAATGTATTGAAAATTCGCAACAAAGACCGGTGCGTTGCTCGGTAACCATGCTAGTTCGTGAACGTCGCAGTCGTAGATGTCTCGCATTTTCAACGAAAAAAATATAGCACGAAAGCATTATTCACGTGATTCTATTATAAAAAATGAGATTTGTGAAATACATGGTGTTGAGAGTGAAAACTAACACCGTCTTCATTGCAAAATCAATACCCGAAGATGTTTTCACGCGTATAAAAAAAGGTCTGCAACACGAGGATTTCCCAAGGGGTGACCCATCCTAGTACTACTCTCGCCCAAGCACGCTTAACTTCGGAGTTCTGATGGGATTCGGCGCGCATTAGTGCTGGTATGTTCGCACCCATTTAGTTTGTTGCGCGTCTTCGTTTGTACAGGTGAAAATTTATTAAAATTCGCAGCAAAGACCGGTGCGTTGCTCGATAACCACGTTAGTTCGTGAACGTCGCAGTCGTAGATGTCTCACATTTTCAACGAAAAAAAGCACAGAAGCACTATTCACGTGTAACTATTATAAAAATTGAGATATGCGAAATCCATAGGTGTTGAGTGTGAAAACTAACACCGTCACTTCATTGCAAAATTAATACCCGAAGATGTTGTCACACCTAAAAAAAAAGGCTGCAACACGAGGACTTCACAGGGGGTCACCCATCCTAGTACCACTCTCGCCCAAGCACGCTTAACTTCGGAGTTCTGATGGGATCCGGTGCCTTAGAGCCGGTATGATCGCACCCATATAGATTGTTGCGCGTAGTTGTTTTGTTTGTACGGGTGAAAATGTATTGAAAATTCGCAACAAAGACCGGTGCGTTGCTCGATAACCATGCTAGTTCGTGAACGTCGCAGTCGTAGATGTCTCGCATTTTTAACGAGAAAAATATAGCACGGAAGCACTATTCACGTGATTCTATTATAAAAAATGAGATTTGCGAAATTAATAGGTGTTGAGAGTGAAAACTAACACCGTAACTTCATTGCAAAATCAATACCCGAAGATGTTGTCACGCGTATAAAAATAGGTCTGCAACACGAGGACTTCCCAGGGGTGACCCATCCTAGTATTGTACAGGTGAAAATTTATTGAAAATTCGCAGCAAAGACGGTGCGTTGCTCGATAACCACGTTAGTTCGTGAACGTCGCAGTCGTAGATGTCTCACATTTTCAACGAAAAAAAAGCACGGAAGCACTATTCACGTGTAACTATTATAAAAATTGAGGTATGCGAAATCCATAGGTGTTGAGAGTGAAAACTAACACCGTCACTTCATTGCAAAATTAGTACCCGAAGATGTTGTCACACGTAAAAAAAAGGCTGCAACACGAGGACTTCCCAGGGTGTTACCCTTCCTAGTACCACTCTCGCCCAAGCACGCTTAACTTCGGAGTTCTGATGGGATCCGATGCCTTAGAGCCGGTATGATCGCACCCATTTAGTTTGTTGCGCGTGGTTGTTTTGTTTGTACGGGTGAAAATGTATTGAAAATTCGCAGCAAAGACCGACGCGTTGCTCGGTAACCATGATAGTTCGTGAACGTCGCAGTCGTAGATGTCTCGCATTTTTAACGAAAAAAATAAAGCACGGAAGCACTATTCACGTGATTCTATTATAAAAAATGAGATTTGCGAAATACATAGGTGTTGAGAGTGAAAACTAACACCGTCACTTCATTGCAAAATCAATACCCGAAGATGTTGTCACGCGTATAAAAATAGGTCTGCAACACGAGGACTTCCCAGGGGCTGACCCATCCTAGTATTGTACAGGTGAAAATTTATTAAAATTCGCAGCAAAGACCGGTGCGTTGCTCGATAACCACGCTAGTTCGTGAACGTCGCAGTCGTAGATGTCTCACATTTTCAACGAAAAAAAAGCACAGAAGCACTATTCACGTGTAACTATTATAAAAATTGAGATATGCGAAATCCATAGGTGTTGAGTGTGAAAACTAACACCGTCACTTCATTGCAAAATTAATACCCGAAGATGTTGTCACACCTAAAAAAAAAGGCTGCAACACGAGGACTTCACAGGGGGTCACCCATCCTAGTACCACTCTCGCCCAAGCACGCTTAACTTCGGAGTTCTGATGGGATCCGGTGCCTTAGAGCCGGTATGATCGCACCCATTTAGATTGTTGCGCGTAGTTGTTTTGTTTGTACGGGTGAAAATGTATTGAAAATTCGCAACAAAGACCGGTGCGTTGCTCGGTAACCATGCTAGTTCGTGAACGTCGCTGTCGTAGATGTCTCGCATTTTTAACGAGAAAAATATAGCACGGAAGCACTATTCACGTCATTCTATTATAAAAAATGAGATTTGCGAAATAATAGGTGTTGAGAGTGAAAACTAACACCGTAACTTCATTGCAAAATCAATACCCGAAGATGTTGTCACGCGTATAAAAATAGGTCTGCAACACTAGGACTTCCCAGGGGTGACCCATTCTAGTATTGTACAGGTGAAAATTTATTGAAAATTCGCAGCAAAGACCGGTGCGTTGCTCGATAACCACGTTAGTTCGTGAACGTCGCAGTCGTAGATGTCTCACATTTTCAAGGAAAAAAAATTACGGAACCACTATTTACGTGTAACTATTATAAAAATTGAGATATGCGAAATCCATAGGTGTTGAGAGTGAAAACTAACACCGTCACTTCATTGCAAAATTAATACCCGAAGATGTTGTCACACATAAAAAAAAAGGCTGCAACACGAGGACTTCCCAGGGGGTCACCCATCCTAGTACCACTCTCGCCCAAGCACGCTTAACTTCGGAGTATTGATGGGATCCGGTGCCTTAGAGCCGGTATGATCGCACCCATTAAGATTGTTGCGCGTAGTTGTTTTGATTGTACGGGTGAAAAGGTATTGAAAATTCACAACAAAGACCGGTGCGTTGCTCGGTAACCATGCTAGTTCGTGAACGTCGCAGTCGTAGATGTCTCGCATTTTCAACGAAAAAAATATAGCACGAAAGCATTATTCACGTGATTCTATTATAAAAAATGAGATTTGTGAAATACATGGTGTTGAGAGTGAAAACTAACACCGTCTTCATTGCAAAATCAATACCCGAAGATGTTGTCACGCGTATAAAAAAAGGTCTGCAACACGAGGACTTCCCAAGGGGTGACCCATCCTAGTACTACTCTCGCCCAAGCATGCTTAACTTCGGAGTTCTGATGGGATTCGGCGCGCATTAGTGCTGGTATGTTCGCACCCATTTAGTTTGTTGCGCGTTTTTGTTTGTACAGGTGAAAATTTATTAAAATTCGCAGCAAAGACCGGTGCGTTGCTCGATAACCACGTTAGTTCGTGAACGTCGCAGTCGTAGATGTCTCACATTTTCAACGAAAAAAAAGCACAGAAGCACTATTCACGTGTAACTATTATAAAAATTGAGATATGCGAAATCCATAGGTGTTGAGTGTGAAAACTAACACCGTCACTTCATTGCAAAATTAATACCCGATGTTGTCACACTTAAAAAAAAGGCTGCAACACGAGGACTTCAAAGGGGGTCACCCATCCTAGTACCACTCTCGCCCAAGCACGCTTAACTTTGGAGTTCTGATGGGATCCGGTGCCTTAGAGCCGGTATGATCGCACCCATTTAGATTGTTGCGCGTAGTTGTTTTGTTTGTACGGGTGAAAATGTATTGAAAATTCGCAACAAAGACCGGTGCGTTGCTCGGTAACCATGCTAGTTCGTGAACGTCGCAGTCGTAGATGTCTCGCATTTTCAACGAAAAAAATATAGCACGAAAGCATTATTCACGTGATTCTATTATAAAAAATGAGATTTGTGAAATACATGGTGTTGAGAGTGAAAACTAACACCGTCTTCATTGCAAAATCAATACCCGAAGATGTTTTCACGCGTATAAAAAAAGGTCTGCAACACGAGGATTTCCCAAGGGGTGACCCATCCTAGTACTACTCTCGCCCAAGCACGCTTAACTTCGGAGTTCTGATGGGATTCGGCGCGCATTAGTGCTGGTATGTTCGCACCCATTTAGTTTGTTGCGCGTCTTCGTTTGTACAGGTGAAAATTTATTAAAATTCGCAAGCAAAGACCGGTGCGTTGCTCGATAACCACGTTAGTTCGTGAACGTCGCAGTCGTAGATGTCTCACATTTTCAACGAAAAAAAGCACAGAAGCACTATTCACGTGTAACTATTATAAAAATTGAGATATGCGAAATCCATAGGTGTTGAGTGTGAAAACTAACACCGTCACTTCATTGCAAAATTAATACCCGAAGATGTTGTCACACCTAAAAAAAAAGGCTGCAACACGAGGACTTCACAGGGGGTCACCCATCCTAGTACCACTCTCGCCCAAGCACGCTTAACTTCGGAGTTCTGATGGGATCCGGTGCCTTAGAGCCGGTATGATCGCACCCATTTAGATTGTTGCGCGTAGTTGTTTTGTTTGTACGGGTGAAAATGTATTGAAAATTCGCAACAAAGACCGGTGCGTTGCTCGGTAACCATGCTAGTTCGTGAACGTCGCAGTCGTAGATGTCTCGCATTTTTAACGAGAAAAATATAGCACGGAAGCACTATTCACGTGATTCTATTATAAAAAATGAGATTTGCGAAATTAATAGGTGTTGAGAGTGAAAACTAACACCGTAACTTCATTGCAAAATCAATACCCGAAGATGTTGTCACGCGTATAAAAAGAGGTCTGCAACACGAGGACTTCCCAGGGGTGACCCATCCTAGTATTGTACAGGTGAAAATTTGTTGAAAATTCGCAGCAAAGACCGGTGCGTTGCTCGATAACCACGTTAGTTCGTGAATGTCGCAGTCGTAGATGTCTCACATTTTCAACGAAAAAAAAGCACGGAAGCACTATTCACGTGTAACTATTATAAAAATTGAGGTATGCGAAATCCATAGGTGTTGAGAGTGAAAATTAACACCGTCACTTCATTGCAAAATTAGTACCCGAAGATGTTGTCACACGTAAAAAAAAAGGTTGCAACACGAGGACTTCACAGGGTGTTACCCTTCCTAGTACCACTCTCGCCCAAGCACGCTTAACTTCGGAGTTCTGATGGGATCCGGTGCCTTAGAGCCGGTATGATCGCACCCATTTAGTTTGTTGCGCGTGGTTGTTTTGTTTGTACGGGTGAAAATGTATTGAAAATTCGCAGCAAAGACCGACGCGTTGCTCGGTAACCATGATAGTTCGTGAACGTCGCAGTCGTAGATGTCTCGCATTTTTAACGAAAAAAATAAAGCACGGAAGCACTATTCACGTGATTCTATTATAAAAAATGAGATTTGCGAAATACATAGGTGTTGAGAGTGAAAACTAACACCGTCACTTCATTGCAAAATCAATACCCGAAGATGTTGTCACGCGTATAAAAAAAGGTCTGCAACACGAGGACTTCCCAAGGGGTGACCCATCCTAGTACTACTCTCGCCCAAGCACGCTTAACTTCGGAGTTCTGATGGGATTCGGCGCGCATTAGTGCTGGTATGTTCGCACCCATTTAGTTTGTTGCGCGTCTTTGTTTGTACAGGTGAAAATTTATTAAAATTCGCAGCAAAGACCGGTGCGTTGCTCGATAACCACGTTAGTTCGTGAACGTCCCAGTCGTAGATGTCTCACATTTTCAACGAAAAAAAAGCACAGAAGCACTATTCACGTGTAACTATTATAAAAATTGAGATATGCGAAATCCATAGGTGTTGAGTGTGAAAACTAACACCGTCAATTCATTGCAAAATTAATACCCGAAGATGTTGTCACACCTTAAAAAAAAGGCTACAACACGAGGACTTCACAGGGGGTCACCCATCCTAGTACCACTCTCGCCCAAGCACGCTTAACTTCGGAGTTCTGATGGGATCCGGTGCCTTAGAGCCGGTATGATCGCACCCATTTAGATTGTTGCGCGTAGTTGTTTTGTTTGTACGGGTGAAAATGTATTGAAAATTCGCAACAAAGACCGGTGTGTTGCTCGGTAACCATGCTAGTTCGTGAACGTCGCAGTCGTAGATGTCTCGCATTTTTAACGAGAAAAATATAGCACGGAAGCACTATTCACGTGATTCTATTATAAAAAATGAGATTTGCGAAATTAATAGGTGTTGAGAGTGAAAACTAACACCGTAACTTCATTGCAAAATCAATACCCGAAGATGTTGTCACGCGTATAAAAATAGGTCTGCAACACGAGGACTTCCCAGGGGTGACCCATCCTAGTATTGTACAGGTGAAAATTTATTGAAAATTCGCAGCAAAGACGGTGCGTTGCTCGATAACCACGTTAGTTCGTGAACGTCGCAGTCGTAGATGTCTCACATTTTCAACGAAAAAAAAGGCACGGAAGCACTATTCACGTGTAACTATTATAAAAATTGAGGTATGCGAAATCCATAGGTGTTGAGAGTGAAAACTAACACCGTCACTTCATTGCAAAATTAGTACCCGAAGATGTTGTCACACGTAAAAAAAAAGGCTGCAACACGAGGACTTCACAGGGTGTTACCCTTCCTAGTACCACTCTCGCCCAAGCACGCTTAACTTCGGAGTTCTGATGGGATCCGGTGCCTTAGAGCCGGTATGATCGCACCCATTTAGTTTGTTGCGCGTGGTTGTTTTGTTTGTACGGGTGAAAATGTATTGAAAATTCGCAGCAAAGACCGACGCATTGCTGGGTAACCATGATAGTTCGTGAACGTCGCAGTCGTAGATGTCTCGCATTTTTAACGAAAAAAATAAAGCACGGAAGCACTATTCACGTGATTCTATTATAAAAAATGAGATTTGCGAAATACATAGGTGTTGAGAGTGGAAACTAACACCGTCACTTCATTGCAAAATCAATACCCGAAGATGTTGTCACGCGTATAAAAATAGGTCTGCAACACGAGGACTTCCCAGGGGGTGACACATCCTAGTATTGTACAGGTGAAAATTTATTGAAAATTCGCAGCAAAGACCGGTGCGTTGCTCGATAACCACGTTAGTTCGTGAACGTCGCAGTCGTAGATGTCTCACATTTTCAACGAAAAAAAATTACGGAAGCACTATTTACGTGTAACTATTATAAAAATTGAGATATGCGAAATCCATTGGTGTTGAGAGTGAAAACTAACACCGTCACTTCATTGCAAAATTAATACCCGAAGATGTTGTCACACGTAAAAAAAAGGCTGCAACACGAGGACTTCCCAGGGGGTCACCCATCCTAGTACCACTCTCGCCCAAGCACGCTTAACTTCGGATTATTGATGGGATCCGGTGCCTTAGAGCCGGTATGATCGCACCCATTAAGATTGTTGCGCGTAGTTGTTTTGATTGTACGGGTGAAAAGGTATTGAAAATTCACAACAAAGACCGGTGCGTTGCTCGGTAACCATGCTAGTTCGTGAACGTCGCAGTCGTAGATGTCCCGCATTTCAACGAAAAAAATATAGCACGAAAGCATTATTCACGTGATTCTATTATAAAAAATGAGATTTGTGAAATACATGGTGTTGAGAGTGAAAACTAACACCGTCTTCATTGAAAAATCAATAACCGAAGATGTTGTCACGCGTATAAAAAAAGGTCTGCAACACGAGGACTTCCCAAGGGGTGACCCATCCTAGTACTACTCTCGGCCAAGCACGCTTAACTTCGGAGTTCTGATGGGATTCGGCGCGCATTAGTGCTGGTATGTTCGCACCCATTTAGTTTGTTGCGCGTCTTTGTTTGTACAGGTGAAAATTTATTAAAATTCGCAGCAAAGACCGGTGCGTTGCTCGATAACCACGCTAGTTCGTGAACGTCGCTATTATAAAAATTGAAATTTACGAAATCCAGCGGTGTTGAGAGTGAAAACTAACACCGTCACTTCATTTCAAAATTAATACCTGAAGATGTTGTCACACGTAAAAAAAGGCTGCAACACGAGGACCTCCCAGGGGGTCACCCATCCTAGTACCACTCTCGCCCAAGCACGCTTAACTTCGGAGTTCTGATGGGATCCGGTGCCTTAGAGCCGGTATGATCGCTCCCATTTAGTTTGTTGCGCGTAGTTGTTTTGTTTGTACGGTTGAAAATGTATTAAAATTCGCAACAAAGACCGGTGCGTTGCTCGGTAACCATGCTAGTTCGTGAACGTCGCAGTCGTAGATGTCTCGCATTTTCAACCAAAAAAATATAGCACGGAAGCACTATTCACGTGATTCTATTATAAAAAATGAGATTTGCGAAATACACAGGTGTTGAGAGTGAAAACTAACACCGTCACTTCATTGCAACATCAATACCCGAAGATGTTGTCACGCGTATAAAAATAGGTCTGCAAAAAGAGGACTTCCCAGGGGGTGACTCATCCCAGTACTACTCTCGCCCAGCACGCTTAACTTCGGAGTTCAGATGGGATTCGGCGCGCATTAGTGCTGGTATTTTCGCACCCATTTAGTTTGTTGCGTGTCTTTGTTTCTACAGGTGAAAATTTATTGAAAATTCGCAGCAAAGACCGGTGCGTTGCTCGATAACCACGTTAGTTCGTGAACGTCGCAGTCGTAGATGTCTCACATTTTCAACGAAAAAAAAGAACAGAAGCACTATTTAGGTGTAACTATTATAAAAATTGAGATTTGCGAAATCCATAGGTGTTGAGAGTGAAAAGCAACACCGTCACTTCATACCAAAATTATTACCCGAAGATGTTGTCACACGTAAAAAAAGGCTGCAACACGAGGACTTCGCAGGGGGTCACCCATCCTAGTACCACTCTCGCCCAAGCACGCTTAACTTCGGAGTTCTGATGGGATCCGGTGCCTTAGAGCCGGTATGATCGCTCCCATTTAGGTTGTTGCGCGTAGTTGTTTTGTTTGTACAGTTGAAAATGTATTAAAATTTCGCAACAAAGGCCGGTGCGTTGCTTGGTAACCATGCTAGTTCGTGAACGTCGCAGTCGTAGATGTCTCGCATTTTCAACGAAAAAACTATAGCACGGAAGCACTATTCACGTGATTCTATTATAAAAAATGAGATTTGCGAAATACACAGGTGTTGAGAGTGAAAACTAACACCGTCACTTCATTGCAAAATTAATACACGAAGATGTTGTCACGCGTATAAAAAAAGGTCTGCAAAATTAATACCGAAGATGTTGTCACACGTAAAAAAGGCTGCAACACGAGGACCTCCCAGGGGGTCACCCATCCTAGTACCACTCTCGCCCAAGCACGCTTAACTTCGGAGTTCTGATGGGATCCGGTGCCTTAGAGCGGTATGATCGCTCCCATTTAGTTTGTTGCGCGTAGTTGTTTTGTTTGTAGGGTTGAAAATGTATTGAAAATTCGCAACAAAGACCGGTGCGTTGCTCGGTAACCCTGCTAGTTCGTGAACGTCGCAGTCGTAGATGTCTCGCATTTTCAACGAAAAAATATAGCACGGAAGCACTATTCACGTGATTCTATTATAAAAAATGAGATTTGCGAAATACACAGGTGTTGAGAGTGAAAACTAACACCGTCACTTCATTGCATAATTAATACCCGAAGATGTTGTCACGCGTATAAAAAAGGTCTGCAACACGAGGACTTCCCAGGGGGTCACCCATCCTAGTACCACTCTCGCCCAAGCACGCTTAACTTCGGAGTTCTGATGGGATCCGGTGCCTTAGAGCCGGTATGATCGCTCCCATTTAGTTTGTTGCGCGTAGTTGTTTTGTTTGTACGGTTGAAAATGTATTAAAATTCCGCAACAAAGGCCGGTGCGTTGCTCGGTAACCGTGCTAGTTCGTGAACGTCGCAGTCGTAGATGTCTCGCATTTTCAACCAAAAAAATATAGCACGGAAGCACTATTCACGTGATTCTATTATAAAAAATGAGATTTGCGAAATACACAGGTGTTGAGAGTGAAAACTAACACCGTCACTTCATTGCAACATCAATACCCGAAGATGTTGTCACGCGTATAAAAAAGGTCTGAAAAAGAGGACTTCCCAGGGGGTGACCCATCCAGTACTACTCTCGCCCAGCACGCTTAACTTCGGAGTTCTGATGGGATTCGGCGTGCATTAGTGCTGGTATTTTCGCACCCATTTAGTTTGTTGCGTGTCTTTGTTTCTACAGGTGAAAATTTATTGAAAATTCGCAGCAAAGACCGGTGCGTTGCTCGATAACCACGTTAGTTCGTGAACGTCGCAGTCGTAGATGTCTCACATTTTCAACGAAAAAAAAAGAACAGAAGCACTATTACGTGTAACTATTATAAAAATTGAGATTTGCGAAATCCATAGGTGTTGAGAGTGAAAAGCTAACACCGTCACTTCATACCAAAATTAATACCCGAAGATGTTGTCACACGTAAAAAAAGGCTGCAACACGAGGACTTCGCAGGGGTCACCCATCCTAGTACCACTCTCGCCCAAGCACGCTTAACTTCGGAGTTCTGATGGGATCCGGTGCCTTAGAGCCGGTATGATCGCTCCCATTTAGGTTGTTGCGCGTAGTTGTTTTGTTTGTACAGTTGAAAATGTATTAAAATTCGCAACAAAGACCGGTGCGTTGCTGGTAACCATGCTAGTTCGTGAACGTCGCAGTCGTAGATGTCTCGCATTTTCAACGAAAAAACTATAGCACGGAAGCACTATTCACGTGATTCTATTATAAAAAATGAGATTTGCGAAATACACAGGTGTTGAGAGTGAAAACTAACACCGTCACTTCATTGCAAAATTAATACACGAAGATGTTGTCACGCGTATAAAAAAAGGTCTGCAAAATTAATACCCGAAGATGTTGTCACACGTAAAAAAAGGCTGCAACACGAGGACCTCCCAGGGGGTCACCCATCCTAGTACCACTCTCGCCCAAGCACGCTTAACTTCGGAGTTCTGATGGGATCCGGTGCCTTAGAGCCGGTATGATCGCTCCCATTTAGTTTGTTGCGCGTAGTTGTTTTGTTTGTAGGGTTGAAAATGTATTGAAATTTCGCAACAAAGACCGGTGCGTTGCTCGGTAACCCTGCTAGTTCGTGAACGTCGCAGTCGTAGATGTCTCGCATTTTCAACGAAAAAAATATAGCACGGAAGCACTATTCACGTGATTCTATTATAAAAAATGAGATTTGCGAAATACACAGGTGTTGAGAGTGAAAACTAACACCGTCACTTCATTGCATAATTAATACCCGAAGATGTTGTCACGCGTATAAAAAAGGTCTGCAACACGAGGACCTCCCAGGGGGTCACCCATCCTAGTACCACTCTCGCCCAAGCACGCTTAACTTCGGAGTTCTGATGGGATCCGGTGCCTTAGAGCCGGTATAATCGCTCCCATTTAGTTTGTTGCGCGTAGTTGTTTTGTTTGTACGGTTGAAAATGTATTAAAATTTCGCAACAAAGGCCGGTGCATTGCTCGGTAACCGTGCTAGTTCGTGAACGTCGCAGTCGTAGATGTCTCGCATTTTCAACCAAAAAAATATAGCACGGAAGCACTATTCACGTGATTCTATTATAAAAAATGAGATTTGCGAAATACACAGGTGTTGAGAGTGAAAACTAACACCGTCACTTCATTGCAAAATTAATACACGAAGATGTTGTCACGCGTATAAAAAAAGGTCTGCAACACCCAGGGGGTAACCCATCCTAGTACTACTCTCGCCCAAGCACGCTTAACTTCGGAGTTATGATGGGATTCGGCGCGCATTAGTGCGGGTACGTTCGCACCCGTTTTGTTTGTTGCGCGTCTTTATTTGTACATGTTGAAATTTACAGAAAATTCGCAGGAAAGACCGGTGCCTTGCTCGATAACCAGGTTAGTTCGTGAACGTCGCAGTCGTAGATGTCTCACATTTTCAACGAAAAAAAAGCACGGAAGCACTATTCACGTGTAACTATTATAAAAATTGAAATTTACGAAATCCAGCGGTGTTGAGAGTGAAAACTAACACCGTCACTTCATTTCAAAATTAATAACCCGAAGATGTTGTCACACGTAAAAAAGGCTGCAACACGAGGACCTCCCAGGGGGTCACCCATCCTAGTACCACTCTCGCCCAAGCACACTTAACTTCGGAGTTCTGATGGGATCCGGTGCCTTAGAGCCGGTATGATCGCTCCCATTTAGTTTGTTGCGCGTAGTTGTTTTGTTTGTACGGTTGAAAATGTATTAAAATTCCGCAACAAAGGCCGGTGCGTTGCTCGGTAACCGTGCTAGTTCGTGAACGTCGCAGTCGTAGATGTCTCGCATTTTCAACCAAAAAAATATAGCACGGAAGCACTATTCACGTGATTCTATTATAAAAAATGAGATTTGCGAAATACACAGGTGTTGAGAGTGAAAACTAACACCGTCACTTCATTGCAACATCAATACCCGAAGATGTTGTCACGCGTATAAAAATAGGTCTGGAAAAAGAGGACTTCCCAGGGGGTGACTCATCCCAGTACTACTCTCGCCCAGCACGCTTAACTTCGGAGTTCAGATGGGATTCGGCGCGCATTAGTGCTGGTATTTTCGCACCCATTTAGTTTGTTGCGTGTCTTTGTTTCTACAGGTGAAAATTTATTGAAAATTCGCAGCAAAGACCGGTGCGTTGCTCGATAACCACGTTAGTTCGTGAACGTCGCAGTCGTAGATGTCTCACATTTTCAACGAAAAAAAAGAACGAAAGCACTATTTAGGTGTAACTATTATAAAAATTGAGATTTGCGAAATCCATAGGTGTTGAGAGTGAAAAGCAACACCGTCACTTCATACCAAAATTATTACCCGAAGATGTTGTCACACGTAAAAAAAGGCTGCAACACGAGGACTTCCCAGGGGGTCACCCATCCTAGTACCACCCTCGCCCAAGCACGCTTAACTTCGGAGTTCTGATGGGATCCGGTGCCTTATAGCCGGTATGATCGCTCCCATTTAGGTTGTTGCGCGTAGTTGTTTTGTTTGTACAGTTGAAAATGTATTAAAATTTCGCAACAAAGGCCGGTGCGTTGCTTGGTAACCATGCTAGTTCGTGAACGTCGCAGTCGTAGATGTCTCGCATTTTCAACGAAAAAACTATAGCACGGAAGCACTATTCACGTGATTCTATTATAAAAAATGAGATTTGCGAAATACACAGGTGTTGAGAGTGAAAACTAACACCGTCACTTCATTGCAAAATTAATACACGAAGATGTTGTCACGCGTATAAAAAAAGGTCTGCAAAATTAATACCCGAAGATGTTGTCACACGTAAAAAAAGGCTGCAACACGAGGACCTCCCAGGGGGTCACCCATCCCAGTACCACTCTCGCCCAAGCACGCTTAACTTCGGAGTTCTGATGGGATCCGGTGCCTTAGAGCCGGTATGATCGCTCCCATTTAGTTTGTTGCGCGTAGTTGTTTTGTTTGTACGGTTGAAAATGTATTAAAATTTCGCAACAAAGGCCGGTGCCTTGCTCGGTAACCGTGCTAGTTCGTGAACGTTGCAGTCGTAGATGTCTCGCATTTTCAACCAAAAAAATATAGCACGGAAGCACTATTCACGTGATTATATTATAAAAATTGAGATTTGCGAAATACACAGGTGTTGAGAGTGAAAACTAACACCGTCGCTTCATTGCAAAATTAATACACGAAGATGTTGTCACGCGTATAAAAAAAGGTCTGCAACACGAGGACATCCCAGGGGGTCACCCATCCTAGTACCACTCTCGCCCAAGCACGCTAAACTTCGGAGTTCTGATGGGATCCGGTGCCTTAGAGCCGGTATGATCGCTCCCATTTAGTTTGTTGCGCGTAGTTGTTTTGTTTGTAGGGTTGAAAATGTATTGAAATTTCGCAACAAAGACCGGTGCGTTGCTCGGTAACCATGCTAGTTCGTGAACGTCGCAGTCGTAGATCTCTCGTATTTTCAACGAAAAAAATATAGCACGGAAGCACTATTCACGTGATTCTATTATAAAAAATGAGATTTGCGAAATACACAGGTGTTGAGAGTGAAAACTAACACCGTCACTTCATTGCATAATTAATACCCGAAGATGTTGTCACGCGTATAAAAAAGGTCTGCAACACGAGGACTTCCCAGGGGGTAACCCATCCTAGTACTACTCTCGCCCAAGCACGCTTAACTTCGGAGTTCTGATGGGATTCGGCGTGCATTAGTGCGGGTGCGTTCGCACCCGTTTAGTTTGTTGCGCGTCTTTGTTTGTACATGTGGAAATTTACCGAAAATTCGCAGCAAAGACCGGTGCCTTGCTCGATAATCAGGTTAGTTCGTGAACGTCGCAGTCGTAGATGTCTCACATTTTCAACGAAAAAAAAGCACGGAAGCACTATTCACGTGTAACTATTATAAAAATTGAGATTTACGAAATCCAGAGGTGTTGAGAGTGAAAACTAACACCGTCACTTCATTGCAAAATTAATACCCGAAGATGTTGTCACACGTAAAAAAAATGGCTGCAACACGAGGACTTCCCAGGGGGTCACCCATCCTAGTACCACCTCGCCCAAGCACGCTTAACTTCGGAGTTCTGATGGGATCCGGTGCCTTAGAGCCGGTATGATCGCTCCCATTTAGTTTGTTGCGCGTAGTTGTTTTGTTTGTACAGTTGAAAATGTATTAAAATTTCGCAACAAAGGCCGGTGCGTTGCTTGGTAACCATGCTAGTTCGTGAACGTCGCAGTCGTAGATGTCTCGCATTTTCAACCAAAAAAATATAGCACGGAAGCACTATTCACGTGATTCTATTATAAAAATTGAGATTTGCGAAATACACAGGTGTTGAGAGTGAAAACTAACACCGTCACTTCATTGCAAAATTAATACACGAAGATGTTGTCACGCGTATAAAAAAAGGTCTGCAACACCCAGGGGGTAACCCATCCTAGTACTACTCTCGCCCAAGCACGCTTAACTTCGGAGTTCTGATGGGATTCGGCGCGCATTAGTGCGGGTACGTTCGCACCCGTTTTGTTTGTTGCGCGTCTTTGTTTGTACATGTGGAAATTTACAGAAAATTCGCAGGAAAGACCGGTGCCTTGCTCGATAACCAGGTTAGTTCGTGAACGTCGCAGTCGTAGATGTCTCACATTTTCAACGAAAAAAAAGCACGGAAGCACTATTCACGTGTAACTATTATAAAAATTGAAATTTACAAAATCCAGCGGTGTTGAGAGTGAAAACTAACACCGTCACTTCATTTCAAAATTAATACCCGAAGATGTTGTCACACGTAAAAAAAGGCTGCAATACGAGGACATCCCAGGGGGTCACCCATCCTTGTACCACTCTCGCCCAAGCACGCTAAACTTCGGAGTTCTGATGGGATCCGGTGCCTTAGAGCCGGTATGATCGCTCCCATTTAGTTTGTTGCGCGTAGTTGTTTTGTTTGTAGGGTTGAAAATGTATTGAAATTTCGCAACAAAGACCGGTGCGTTGCTCGGTAACCATGCTAGTTCGTGAACGTCGCAGTCGTAGATCTCTCGCATTTTCAACGAAAAAAATATAGCACGGAAGCACTATTCACGTGATTCTATTATAAAAAATGAGATTTGCGAAATACAAAGGTGTTGAGAGTGAAAACTAACACCGTCACTTCATTGCATAATTAATACCCGAAGATGTTGTCACGCGTATAAAAAAGGTCTGCAACACGAGGACTTCCCAGGGGGTAACCCATCCTAGTACTACTCTCGCCCAAGCACGCTTAACTTCGGAGTTCTGATGGGATTCGGCGTGCATTAGTGCGGGTGCGTTCGCACCCGTTTAGTTTGTTGCGCGTCTTTGTTTGTACATGTGGAAATTTACCGAAAATTCGCAGCAAAGACCGGTGCCTTGCTCGATAATCAGGTTAGTTCGTGAACGTCGCAGTCGTAGATGTCTCACATTTTCAACGAAAAAAAAGCACGGAAGCACTATTCACGTGTAACTATTATAAAAATTGAGATTTACGAAATCCAGAGGTGTTGAGAGTGAAAACTAACACCGTCACTTCATTGCAAAATTAATACCCGAAGATGTTGTCACACGTAAAAAAAATGGCTGCAACACGAGGACTTCCCAGGGGGTCACCCATCCTAGTACCACCCTCGCCCAAGCACGCTTAACTTCGGAGTTCTGATGGGATCCGATGCCTTAGAGCCGGTATGATCGCTCCCATTTAGGTTGTTGCGCGTAGTTGTTTTGTTTGTACAGTTGCAAATGTATTAAAATTTCGCAACAAAGGCCGGTGCGTTGCTTGGTAACCATGCTAGTTCGTGAACGTCGCAGTCGTAGATGTCTCGCATTTTCAACGAAAAAACTATAGCACGGAAGCACTATTCACGTGATTCTATTATAAAAAATGAGATTTGCGAAATACACAGGTGTTGAGAGTGAAAACTAACACCGTCACTTCATTGCAAAATTAATACACGAAGATGTTGTCACGCGTATAAAAAAAGGTCTGCAAAATTAATACCCGAAGATGTTGTCACACGTAAAAAAGGCTGCAACACGAGGACCTCCCAGGGGGTCACCCATCCTAGTACCACTCTCGCCCAAGCACGCTTAACTTCGGAGTTCTGATGGGATCCGGTGCCTTAGAGCCGGTATGATCGCTCCCATTTAGTTTGTTGCGCGTAGTTGTTTTGTTTGTACGGTTGAAAATGTATTAAAATTTCGCAACAAAGGCCGGTGCATTGCTCGGTAACCGTGCTAGTTCGTGAACGTCGCAGTCGTAGATGTCTCGCATTTTCAACCAAAAAAATATAGCACGGAAGCACTATTCACCGTGATTCTATTATAAAAATTGAGATTTGCGAAATACACAGGTGTTGAGAGTGAAAACTAACACCGTCGCTTCATTGCAAAATTAATACACGAAGATGTTGTCACGCGTATAAAAAAAGGTCTGCAACACCCAGGGGGTAACCCATCCTAGTACTACTCTCGCCCAAGCACGCTTAACTTCGGAGTTCTGATGGGATTCGGCGCGCATTAGTGCGGGTACGTTCGCACCCGTTTTGTTTGTTGCGCGTCTTTGTTTGTACATGTGGAAATTTACAGAAAATTCGCAGGAAAGACCGGTGCCTTGCTCGATAACCAGGTTAGTTCGTGAACGTCGCAGTCGTAGATGTCTCACATTTTCAACGAAAAAAAGCACGGAAGCACTATTCACGTGTAACTATTATAAAAATTGAAATTTACAAAATCCAGCGGTGTTGAGAGTGAAAACTAACACCGTCACTTCATTTCAAAATTAATACCCGAAGATGTTGTCACACGTAAAAAAAGGCTGCAATACGAGGACATCCCAGGGGGTCACCCATCCTTGTACCACTCTCGCCCAAGCACGCTAAACTTCGGAGTTCTGATGGGATCCGGTGCCTTAGAGCCGGTATGATCGCTCCCATTTAGTTTGTTGCGCGTAGTTGTTTTGTTTGTAGGGTTGAAAATGTATTGAAATTTCGCAACAAAGACCGGTGCGTTGCTCGGTAACCATGCTAGTTCGTGAACGTCGCAGTCGTAGATCTCTCGCATTTTCAACGAAAAAAATATAGCACGGAAGCACTATTCACGTGATTCTATTATAAAAAATGAGATTTGCGAAATACAAAGGTGTTGAGAGTGAAAACTAACACCGTCACTTCATTGCATAATTAATACCCGAAGATGTTGTCACGCGTATAAAAAAGGTCTGCAACACGAGGACTTCCCAGGGGGTAACCCATCCTAGTACTACTCTCGCCCAAGCACGCTTAACTTCGGAGTTCTGATGGGATTCGGCGTGCATTAGTGCGGGTGCGTTCGCACCCGTTTAGTTTGTTGCGCGTCTTTGTTTGTACATGTGGAAATTTACCGAAAATTCGCAGCAAAGACCGGTGCCTTGCTCGATAATCAGGTTAGTTCGTGAACGTCGCAGTCGTAGATGTCTCACATTTTCAACGAAAAAAAAGCACGGAAGCACTATTCACGTGTAACTATTATAAAAATTGAGATTTACGAAATCCAGAGGTGTTGAGAGTGAAAACTAACACCGTCACTTCATTGCAAAATTAATACCCGAAGATGTTGTCACACGTAAAAAAAATGGCTGCAACACGAGGACTTCCCAGGGGGTCACCCATCCTAGTACCACCCTCGCCCAAGCACGCTTAACTTCGGAGTTCTGATGGGATCCGGTGCCTTAGAGCCGGTATGATCGCTCCCATTTAGGTTGTTGCGCGTAGTTGTTTTGTTTGTACAGTTGAAAATGTATTAAAATTTCGCAACAAAGGCCGGTGCGTTGCTTGGTAACCATGCTAGTTCGTGAACGTCGCAGTCGTAGATGTCTCGCATTTTCAACGAAAAAACTATAGCACGGAAGCACTATTCACGTGATTCTATTATAAAAAATGAGATTTGCGAAATACACAGGTGTTGAGAGTGAAAACTAACACCGTCACTTCATTGCAAAATTAATACACGAAGATGTTGTCACGCGTATAAAAAAAGGTCTGCAAAATTAATACCCGAAGATGTTGTCACACGTAAAAAAGGCTGCAACACGAGGACCTCCCAGGGGGTCACCCATCCTAGTACCACTCTCGCCCAAGCACGCTTAACTTCGGAGTTCTGATGGGATCCGGTGCCTTAGAGCCGGTATGATCGCTCCCATTTAGTTTGTTGCGCGTAGTTGTTTTGTTTGTACGGTTGAAAATGTATTAAAATTTCGCAACAAAGGCCGGTGCGTTGCTCGGTAACCGTGCTAGTTCGTGAACGTCGCAGTCGTAGATGTCTCGCATTTTCAACCAAAAAAATATAGCACGGAAGCACTATTCACCGTGATTCTATTATAAAAATTGAGATTTGCGAAATACACAGGTGTTGAGAGTGAAAACTAACACCGTCGCTTCATTGCAAAATTAATACACGAAGATGTTGTCACGCGTATAAAAAAAGGTCTGCAACACCCAGGGGGTAACCCATCCTAGTACTACTCTCGCCCAAGCACGCTTAACTTCGGAGTTCTGATGGGATTCGGCGCGCATTAGTGCGGGTACGTTCGCACCCGTTTTGTTTGTTGCGCGTCTTTGTTTGTACATGTGGAAATTTACAGAAAATTCGCAGGAAAGACCGGTGCCTTGCTCGATAACCAGGTTAGTTCGTGAACGTCGCAGTCGTAGATGTCTCACATTTTCAACGAAAAAAAAGCACGGAAGCACTATTCACGTGTAACTATTATAAAAATTGAAATTTACAAAATCCAGCGGTGTTGAGAGTGAAAACTAACACCGTCACTTCATTTCAAAATTAATACCCGAAGATGTTGTCACACGTAAAAAAAGGCTGCAATACGAGGACATCCCAGGGGGTCACCCATCCTTGTACCACTCTCGCCCAAGCACGCTAAACTTCGGAGTTCTGATGGGATCCGGTGCCTTAGAGCCGGTATGATCGCTCCCATTTAGTTTGTTGCGCGTAGTTGTTTTGTTTGTAGGGTTGAAAATGTATTGAAATTTCGCAACAAAGACCGGTGCGTTGCTCGGTAACCATGCTAGTTCGTGAACGTCGCAGTCGTAGATCTCTCGCATTTTCAACGAAAAAATATAGCACGGAAGCACTATTCACGTGATTCTATTATAAAAAATGAGATTTGCGAAATACACAGGTGTTGAGAGTGAAAACTAACACCGTCACTTCATTGCATAATTAATACCCGAAGATGTTGTCACGCGTATAAAAAAGGTCTGCAACACGAGGACTTCCCAGGGGGTAACCCATCCTAGTACTACTCTCGCCCAAGCACGCTTAACTTCGGAGTTCTGATGGGATTCGGCGTGCATTAGTGCGGGTGCGTTCGCACCCGTTTAGTTTGTTGCGCGTCTTTGTTTGTACATGTGGAAATTTACCGAAAATTCGCAGCAAAGACCGGTGCCTTGCTCGATAATCAGGTTAGTCCGTGAACGTCGCAGTCGTAGATGTCTCACATTTTCAACGAAAAAAAAGCACGGAAGCACTATTCACGTGTAACTATTATAAAAATTGAGATTTACGAAATCCAGAGGTGTTGAGAGTGAAAACTAACACCGTCACTTCATTGCAAAATTAATACCCGAAGATGTTGTCACACGTAAAAAAAATGGCTGCAACACGAGGACTTCCCAGGGGGTCACCCATCCTAGTACCACCCTCGCCCAAGCACGCTTAACTTCGGAGTTCTGATGGAATCCGGTGCCTTAGAGCCGGTATGATCGCTCCCATTTAGGTTGTTGCGCGTAGTTGTTTTGTTTGTACAGTTGAAAATGTATTAAAATTTCGCAACAAAGGCCGGTGCGTTGCTTGGTAACCATGCTAGTTCGTGAACGTCGCAGTCGTAGATGTCTCGCATTTTCAACCAAAAAAATATAGCACGGAAGCACTATTCACGTGATTCTATTATAAAAATTGAGATTTGCGAAATACACAGGTGTTGAGAGTGAAAACTAACACCGTCACTTCATTGCAAAATTAATACACGAAGATGTTGTCACGCGTATAAAAAAAGGTCTGCAACACCCAGGGGGTAACCCATCCTAGTACTACTCTCGCCCAAGCACGCTTAACTTCGGAGTTCTGATGGGATTCGGCGCGCATTAGTGCGGGTACGTTCGCACCCGTTTTGTTTGTTGCGCGTCTTTGTTTGTACATGTGGAAATTTACAGAAAATTCGCAGGAAAGACCGGTGCCTTGCTCGATAACCAGGTTAGTTCGTGAACGTCGCAGTCGTAGATGTCTCACATTTTCAACGAAAAAAAAGCACGGAAGCACTATTCACGTGTAACTATTATAAAAATTGAAATTTACAAAATCCAGCGGTGTTGAGAGTGAAAACTAACACCGTCACTTCATTTCAAAATTAATACCCGAAGATGTTGTCACACGTAAAAAAAGGCTGCAATACGAGGACATCACAGGGGGTCACCCATCCTTGTACCACTCTCGCCCAAGCACGCTAAACTTCGGAGTTCTGATGGGATCCGGTGCCTTAGAGCCGATATGATCGCTCCCATTTAGTTTGTTGCGCGTAGTTGTTTTGTTTGTAGGGTTGAAAATGTATTGAAATTTCGCAACAAAGACCGGTGCGTTGCTCGGTAACCATGCTAGTTCGTGAACGTCGCAGTCGTAGATCTCTCGCATTTTCAACGAAAAAAATATAGCACGGAAGCACTATTCACGTGATTCTATTATAAAAAATGAGATTTGCGAAATACACAGGTGTTGAGAGTGAAAACTAACACCGTCACTTCATTGCATAATTAATACCCGAAGATGTTGTCACGCGTATAAAAAAGGTCTGCAACACGAGGACTTCCCAGGGGGTAACCCATCCTAGTACTACTCTCGCCCAAACACGCTTAACTTCGGAGTTCTGATGGGATTCGGCGTGCATTAGTGCGGGTGCGTTCGCACCCGTTTAGTTTGTTGCGCGTCTTTGTTTGTACATGTGGAAATTTACCGAAAATTCGCAGCAAAGACCGGTGCCTTGCTCGATAATCAGGTTAGTTCGTGAACGTCGCAGTCGTAGATGTCTCACATTTTCAACGAAAAAAAAGCACGGAAGCACTATTCACGTGTAACTATTATAAAAATTGAGATTTACGAAATCCAGAGGTGTTGAGAGTGAAAACTAACACCGTCACTTCATTGCAAAATTAATACCCGAAGATGTTGTCACACGTAAAAAAAAATGGCTGCAACACGAGGACTTCCCAGGGGGTCACCCATCCTAGTACCACCCTCGCCCAACCACGCTAAACTTCGGAGTTCTGATGGGATCCGGTGCCTTAGAGCCGGTATGATCGCTCCCATTTAGTTTGTTGCACATAGTTGTTTTGTTTGTACGGTTGAAAATGTATTGAAAATTCGCAACAAAGACCGGTGCGTTGCTCGGTAACCAAGGTAGTTCGTGAACGTCGCAGTCGTAGATATCTCGCATTTTCAACGAAAAAGTATAGCACGAAAGCACTATTCACGTGATTCTATTACAAAAAATGAGATTTGCGAAATAAACACAGGTGTTGAGAGTGAAAACTAACACCGTCACTTCATTGCATAATTAATACCCAAAGATGTTGTCACGCGTATAAGGTATGCACCACGAGGACTTCCCAGGGGGTAACCCATCCCAGTACTACTCTGGCCCGAGCACGCTTAACTTTGGAGTTCTGATGGGATTCGGCGTGCATTAGTGCTGGTATGTTCGCACCCATTTAGTTTGTTGCGCGTCTTTGTTTGTACAGGTGAAAATTTATTGAAAATTCTCAGCAAAGACCGGTGCGTTGCTCGATAATCACGTTAGTTCGTGAACGTCGCAGTTGTAGATGTCTCTCATTTTCAACGAAAAAAAGAACGGATGCACTATTTACGTGTAACTATTATAAAAATTGAGATTTACGAAATCCATAGGTGTTGAGAGTGAAAAGTAACACCGTCACTTCATTGCAAAATTAATACCCGAAGATGTAAGTCACACGTAAAAAAAGGCTGCAACACGAGGACTTCGCAGGGGGTCACCCATCCTAGTACCACTCTCGCCCAAGCACGCTTAATTCGGAGTTCTGATGGGATCCGGTGCCTTAGAGCCGGTATGATCGCTCCCATTTTGTTTGTTGCGCGTAGTTGTTTTGTTTGTACGGTTGAAAATATATTGAAATTTCGCAACAAAGGCCGGTGCGTTGCTCGGTAACCATGCTAGTTCGTGAACGTCGCAGTCGTAGATGTCTCGCATTTTCAACGAAAAAAATATAGCAGGGAAGCACTATTCACGTGATTCTATTATAAAAAATGAGATTTGCGAAATACACAGGTGTTGAGAGTGAAAACTAACACCGTCTTCATTGCAAAAATCAATACCCGAAGATGTTGTCACGCGTATAAAAAAAGGTTTGCAACACGAGGACTTCCAGGGGGTAACCCATCCTAGTACTACTCTCGCCCAAGCACGCTTAACTTCGGAGTTCTGATGGGATTCGGCGTGCATTAGTGCGGGTACGTTCGCCCCCGTTTAGTTTGTTGCGCGTCTTTGTTTGTACATGTGGAAATTTACAGAAAATTCGCAGCAAAGACCGCCTTGCTCGATAACCAGGTAAGTTCGTGAACGTCGCAGTCGTAGATGTCTCACATTTTCAACGAAAAAAAAAACACGGAAGCACTATTCACGTGTAACTATTATAAAAATTGAGATTTAAGAAATCTAGAGGTGTTGAGAGTGAAAACTAACACCGTCACTTCATTGCAAAATTAATACCCGAAGATGTTGTCACACGTACAAAAAAGGCTGCAACACGAGGACTTCCCAGGGGGTCACCCATCCTAGTACCACTCTCGCCCAAGCACGCTTAACTTCGGAGTTCTGATGGGATCCGGTGCCCTAGAGCCGGTATGATCGCTCCCATTTAGTATGTTGCGCGTAGTTGTTTTGTTTGTACGGTTGAAAATGTATTGAAATTTCGCAACAAAGACCGGTGCGTTGCTCGGTAACCATGCTAGTTCGTGAACGTCGCAGTCGTAGATGTCTCGCATTTTCAACGAAAAAAATATAGCACGGAAGCACTATTCACGTGATTCTATTATAAAAAATGAGATTTGCCAAATACACAGGTGTTGAGAGTGAAAACTAACACCGTCACTTCATTGCATAATTAATACCCGAAGATGTTGTCACGCGTATAAAAAAGGTCTGCAACATGAGGACTTCCCAGGGGGTAACCCATCCTAGTACTACTCTCGCCCAAGCACGCTTAACATCGGAGTTCTGATGGGATTCGGCGCGCATTAGTGCGGGTGCGTTCGCACCCGTTTAGTTTGTTGCGCGTTTTTGTTTGTACATGTGGAAATTTACCGAAAATTCGCAGCAAAGACCGGTGCCTTGCTCGATAATCAGGTTAGTTCGTGAACGTCGCAGTCGTAGATGTCTCACATTTTCAACGAAAAAAAAGCACGGAAGCACTATTCACGTGTAACTATTATAAAAATTTAGATTTACGAAATCCAGAGGTGTTGAAAGTGAAAACTAACACCGTCACTTCATTGCAAAATTAATACCCGAAGATGTTGTCACACGTAAAAAAAAAAAAAGGCTGCAACACGAGGACTTCCCAGGGGGTCACCCATCCTAGTACCACTCTCGCCCAAGCACGCTAAACTTCGGAGTTCTGATGGGATCCGGTGCCTTAGAGCCGGTATGATCGCTCCCATTTAGTTTGTTGCGCGTAGTTGTTTTGTTTGTACGGTTGAAAATGTATTGAAATTTCGCAACAAAGACCGGTGCGTTGCTTGGTAACCATGCTAGTTCGTGAACATCGCAGTCGTAGATGTCTCGCATTTTCAACGAAAAAGTATAGCACGAAAGCACTATTCACGTGATTCTATTATAAAAAATGAGATTTGCGAAATAAACACAGGTGTTGAGAGTGAGAACTAACACCGTCACTTCATTGCATAATTAATACCCGAAGATGTTGTCACGCGTACAAGGTATGCACCACGAGGACTTCCCAGGGGGGAACCCATCCCAGTACTACTCTCGCCCGAGCACGCTTAACTTTGGAGTTCTGATGGAATTCGGCGCGCATTAGTGCTGGTATGTTCGCACCCATTTAGTTTGTTGCGCGTCTTTGTTTGTATAGGTGAAAATTTATTGAAAATTCTCAGCAAAGACCGGTGCCTTTCTCGATAACCACGTTAGTTCGTGAACGTCGCAGTTGTAGATGTCTCACATTTTCAACGAAAAAAAAAGAACGGAAGCACTATTTACGTGTAACTATTATAAAAATTGAGATTTGCGAAATCCATAGGTGTTGAGAGTGAAAAGTAACACCGTCACTTCATTGCAAAATTAATACCTGAAGATGTTGTCACACGTAAAAAAAGGCTGCAACACGAGGACTTCCCAGGGGTCACCCATCCTAGTACCACTCTCGCCCAAGCACGCTTAACTTCGGAGTTCTGATGGGATCCGGTGCCTTAGAGCCGGTATGATCGCTCCCATTTAGTTTGTTGCGCGTAGTTGTTTTGTTTGTACGGTTGAAAATGTAATGAAATTTCGCAACAAAGACCGGTGCGTTGCTCGGTAACAATGCTAGTTCGTGAACGTCGCAGTCGTAGATGTCTCGCATTTTCAACGAAAAAAATATAGCACGGAAGCACTATTCACGTGATTCTATTATAAAAAATGAGATTTGCGAAATACACAGGTGTTGAGAGTGAAAACTAACACCGTCACTTCATTGCATAATTAATACCTGAAGATGTTGTCACGCGTATAAAAAAGGTCTGCAACACGAGGACTTCCCAGGGGGTAACCCATCCTAGTACTACTCTCGCCCAAGCACGCTTAACTTCGGAGTTCTGATGGGATTCGACGCGCATTAGTTCGGGTACGTTCGCACCCGTTTAGTTTGTTGCGCGTCTTTGTTTGTACATGTGGAAATTTACAGAAAATTCGCAGCAATGACCGGTGCCTTGCTCGATAACCAGGTTAGTTCGTGAACGTCGCGGTCGTAGATGTCTCACATTTTCAACGAAAAAAAGGCACGAAATCCAGAGGTGTTGAGAGTGAAAACTAACACCGTCACTTCATTGCATAATTAATACCCGAAGATGCTGTCACGCGTATAAAAAAAGGTACGCAACACGAGGACTTCCAAGGGGGTAACCCATCCCAGTACTACTCTCGCCCGAGCACGCTTAACTTCGGAGTTCTGATGGGATTCGGCGCGCATTAGTGCTGGTATGTTCGCACCCATTTAGTTTGTTGCGTGTCTTTGTTTGTACAGGTGAAAATTTATTGAAAATTCGCAGCAAAGACCGGTGCGTTGCTCGATAACCACGTTAGTTCGTGAACGTCGCAGTCGTAGATGTCTCACATTTTCAACGAAAAAAAAGAACGGAAGCACTATTTACGTGTAACTATTATAAAATTTGAGATTTGCGAAATCCATAGGTGTTGAGAGTGAAAAGTGACACCGTCACTTCATTGCAAAATTAATACCAGAAGATGTTGTCACACATAAAAAAAGGCTGCAACACGAGGACTTCCCAGGGGGTCGCCCATCTTAGTACCACTCTCGCCCAAGCACGCTTAACCTCGGAGTTCTGATGGGATCCGGTGCCTTAGAGCCGGTATGATCGCACCCATTTAGTTTGTTGCGCGTAGTTGTTTTGTTTGTACGGTTGAAAATGTATTGAAATTTCGCAACAAAGACCGGTGCGTTGCTCGGTAACCATGCTAGTTCGTGAATGTCGCAGTCGTAGATGTCTCGCATTTTCAGCAAAAAAAATATAGCACGGAAGCACTATTCACGTGATTCTATTATAAAAAATGAGATTTGCGAAATACACAGGTGTTGAGAGTGAAAACTAACACAGTCGCTTCATTGCAAAATTAATACACGAAGATGTTGTCACGCGTATAAAAAAAGGTCCGCAACACGAGGACTTCCCAGGGGGTGACCCATCCTAGTACTACTCTCGCCCAAGCACGCTTAACCTCGAAGTTCTATTGGGATTCGGCGCGCATTAGTGCGGGTACGTTCGCACCCGTTTAGTTTGTTGCGCGTCTTTGTTTGTACATGTGGAAATTTACAGAAAATTCGCAGCAAAGACCGGTGCCTTGCTCGATACCCCGGTTAGTTCGTGAACGTCGCAGTCGTAGATGTCTCACATGTTCAACGAAAAAAAACCACGGAAGCACTATTCACGTGTAACTATTATAAAAATTGAGATTTACGAAATCCATAGGTGTTGAGAGTGAAAACTAACACCGTCACTTCATTGCAAAATTAATACCCGAAGATGTTGTCACACTTAAAAAAAGGCTGCAACACGAGGACTTCCCAAGGGGTCACCCATCCTAGTACCACTCTCGCCCAAGCACGCTTAACTTGGGAGTTGTGATAGGATCCGGTGCCTTAGAGCCGGTATGATTGCACCCATTTAGATTGTTGCGCGTAGTTGTTTTTTTTTTACGGATGAAAACGTATTGAAAATTCGCAACAAAGACCGGTGCGTTGCTCGGTAACCATGCTAGTTCGTGAGCGTCGCAGTCGTAGATGTCTCGCATTTTCAACGAAAAAAATATAGCACGGAAGCACTATTCACGTGATTCTATTATAAAAAATGAGATTTGCGAAATACATGGGTGTTGAGAGTGAAAACTAACACCGTCTTCATTGCAAAAATCAATACCCGAAGATGTTGTCACGCGTATAAAACAAGGTCTGTAACACGAGAACTTCCCAGGGGGTGACCCATCCTAGTACTACTCTCGCCCAAGCACGCTTAACTTCGGAGTTCTGATGGGATTCGGCGCGCATTAGTGCTGGTATGTTCGCACCCATTTAGTTTGTTGCGCGTCTTTGTTTGTACAGGTGAAAATTTATTGAAAATTCGCAGCAAAGATCGGTGCGTTGCTCGATAACCACGTTAGTTCGTGAACGTCGCAGTCCTATATATCTCACATTTTCAACGAAAAAAGAACGGAAGCACTATTCACGTGTAACTATTATAAAATTGAGATTTGCGAAATCCATAGGTATTGAGAGTGAAAACTAACACCGTCACATCATTGCAAAATTAATACCCGAAGATGTTGTCACACGTAAAAAAAGGCTGCAACACGAGGACTTCCCAGGGGTCACCCATCCTAGTACCACTCTCGCCCAAGCACGCTTAACTTCGGAGTTCTGATGGGATCCGGTGCCTTAGAGCCGGTATGATCGCTCCCATTTAGTTTGTTGCGCGTAGTTGTTTTGTTTATACGGTTGAAAATGTATTGAAATTTCGCAACAAAGACCGGTGCGTTGAGAGTGAAAACTAACACCGTCACTTCATTGCATAATTAATACCCGAAGATGCTGTCACGCGTATAAAAAAAGGTACGCAACACGAGGACTTCCAAGGGGGTAACCCATCCCAGTACTACTCTCGCCCGAGCACGCTTAACTTCGGAGTTCTGATGGGATTCGGCGCGCATTAGTGCTGGTATGTTCGCACCCATTTAGTTTGTTGCGTGTCTTTGTTTGTACTGGTGAAAATTTATTGAAAATTCGCAGCAAAGACCGGTGCGTTGCTCGATAACCACGTTAGTTCGTGAACGTCGCAGTCGTAGATGTCTCACATTTTCAACGAAAAAAAAGAACGGAAGCACTATTTACGTGTAACTATTATAAAAATTGAGATTTGCGAAATCCATAGGTGTTGAGAGTGAAAAGTGACACCGTCACTTCATTGCAAAATTAATACCTGAAGATGTTGTCACACGTAAAAAAAGGCTGCAACACGAGGACTTCCCAGGGGGTCACCCATCTTAGTACCACTCTCGCCCAAGCATGCTTAACCTCGGAGTTCTGATGGGATCCGGTGCCTTAGAGAGCCGGTATGATCGCACCCATTTCATTTGTTGCGCGTAGTTGTTTTGTTTGTACGGTTGAAAATGTATTGAAATTTCGCAACAAAGACCGGTGCGTTGCTCGGTAACCATGCTAGTTCGTGAATGTCGCAGTCGTAGATGTCTCGCATTTTCAACGAAAAAAATATAGCACGGAAGCACTATTCACGTGATTCTATTATAAAAAATGAGATTTGCGAAATACACAGGTGTTGAGAGTGAAATCTAACACCGTCACTTCATTGCATAATTAATACCTGAAGATGTTGTCACACGTATAAAAAAGGTCTGCAACACGAGGACTTCCCAGGGGGTAACCCATCCTAGTACTACTCTCGCCCAAGCACGCTTAACTTCGGAGTTCTGATGGGATTCGACGCGCATTAGTTCGGGTACGTTCGCACCCGTTTAGTTTGTTGCGCGTCTTAGTTTGTACATGTGGAAATTTACAGAAAATTCGCAGCAATGACCGGTGCCTTGCTCGATAACCAGGTTAGTTCGTGAACGTCGCGGTCGTAGATGTCTCACACTTTCAACGAAAAAAAGGCACGAAATCCAGAGGTGTTGAGAGTGAAAACTAACACCGTCACTTCATTGCATAATTAATACCCGAAGATGCTGTCACGCGTATAAAAAAAGGTACGCAACACGAGGACTTCCAAGGGGGTAACCCATCCCAGTACTACTCTCGCCCGAGCACGCTTAACTTCGGAGTTCTGATGGGATTCGGCGCGCATTTGTGCTGGTATGTTCGCACCCATTTAGTTTGTTGCGTGTCTTTGTTTGTACTGGTGAAAATTTATTGAAAATTCGCAGCAAAGACCGGTGCGTTGCTCGATAACCACGTTAGTTCGTGAACGTCGCAGTCGTAGATGTCTCACATTTTCAACGAAAAAAAAGAACGGAAGCACTATTTACGTGTAACTATTATAAAATTTGAGATTTGCGAAATCCATAGGTGTTGAGAGTGAAAAGTGACACCGTCACTTCATTGCAAAATTAATACCAGAAGATGTTGTCACACGTAAAAAAAGGCTGCAACACGAGGACTTCCCAGGGGGTCACCCATCTTAGTACCACTCTCGCCCAAGCATGCTTAACCTCGGAGTTCTGATGGGATCCGGTGCCTTAGAGCCGGTATGATCGCACCCATTTCATTTGTTGCGCGTAGTTGTTTTGTTTGTACGGTTGAAAATGTATTGAAATTTCGCAACAAAGACCGGTGCGTTGTTCGGTAACCATGCTAGTTCGTGAATGTCGCAGTCGTAGATGTCTCGCATTTTCAACGAAAAAAATATAGCACGGAAGCACTATTCACGTGATTCTATTATAAAAAATGAGATTTGCGAAATACACAGGTGTTGAGAGTGAAATCTAACACCGTCACTTCATTGCATAATTAATACCTGAAGATGTTGTCACACGTATAAAAAAGGTATGCAACACGAGGACTTCCCAGGGGGTAACCCATCCTAGTACTACTCTCGCCCAAGCACGCTTAACTTCGGAGTTCTGATGGGATTCGACGCGCATTAGTTCGGGTACGTTCGCACCCGTTTAGTTTGTTGCGCGTCTTAGTTTGTACATGTGGAAATTTACAGAAAATTCGCAGCAATGACCGGTGCCTTGCTCGATAACCAGGTTAGTTCGTGAACGTCGCGGTCGTAGATGTCTCACACTTTCAACGAAAAAAAGGCACGAAATCCAGAGGTGTTGAGAGTGAAAACTAACACCGTCACTTCATTGCATAATTAATACCCGAAGATGCTGTCACGCGTATAAAAAAAGGTACGCAACACGAGGACTTCCCAGGGGGTAACCCATCCCAGTACTACTCTCGCCCGAGCACGCTTAACTTCGGAGTTCTGATGGGATTCGGCGCGCATTAGTGCTGGTATGTTCGCACCCATTTAGTTTGTTGCGTGTCTTTGTTTGTACAGGTGAAAATTTATTGAAAATTCGCAGCAAAGACCGGTGCGTTGCTCGATAACCACGTTAGTTCGTGAACGTCGCAGTCGTAGATGTCTCACATTTTCAACGAAAAAAAAGAACGGAAGCACTATTTACGTGTAACTATTATAAAATTTGAGATTTGCGAAATCCATAGGTGTTGAGAGTGAAAAGTGACACCGTCACTTCATTGCAAAATTAATACCAGAAGATGTTGTCACACATAAAAAAAGGCTGCAACACGAGGACTTCCCAGGGGGTCACCCATCTTAGTACCACTCTCGCCCAAGCACGCTTAACCTCGGAGTTCTGATGGGATCCGGTGCCTTAGAGCCGGTATGATCGCACCCATTTAGTTTGTTGCGCGTAGTTGTTTTGTTTGTACGGTTGAAAATGTATTGAAATTTCGCAACAAAGACCGGTGCGTTGCTCGGTAACCATGCTAGTTCGTGAATGTCGCAGTCGTAGATGTCTCGCATTTTCAACAAAAAAAATATAGCACGGAAGCACTATTCACGTGATTCTATTATAAAAAATGAGATTTGCGAAATACACAGATGTTGAGAGTGAAAACTAACACAGTCACTTCATTGCAAAATTAATACACGAAGATGTTGTCACGCGTATAAAAAAAGGTCCGCAACACGAGGACTTCCCAGGGGGTGACCCATCCTAGTACTACTCTCGCCCAAGCACGCTGAACTTCGGAGTTCTGATGGGATTCGACGCGCATTAGTTCGGGTACGTTCTCACCGTTTAGTTTGTTGCGCGTCTTTGTTTGTACATGTGGAAATTTACAGAAAATTCGCAGCAATGACCGGTGCCTTGCTCGATAACCATGTTAGTTCGTGAACGTCGCGGTCGTAGATGTCTCACATTTTCAACGAAAAAAAGGCACGAAATCCAGAGGTGTTGAGAGTGAAAACTAACACCGTCACTTCATTGCATAATTAATACCCGAAGATGCTGTCACGCGTATAAAAAAAGGTACGCAACACGAGGACTTCCAAGGGGGTAACCCATCCCAGTACTACTCTCGCCCGAGCACGCTTAACTTCGGAGTTCTGATGGGATTCGGCGCGCATTAGTGCTGGTATGTTCGCACCCATTTAGTTTGTTGCGTGTCTTTGTTTGTACTGGTGAAAATTTATTGAAAATTCGCAGCAAAGACCGGTGCGTTGCTCGATAACCACGTTAGTTCGTGAACGTCGCAGTCGTAGATGTCTCACATTTTCAACGAAAAAAAAAGAACGGAAGCACTATTTACGTGTAACTATTATAAAATTTGAGATTTGCGAAATCCATAGGTGTTGAGAGTGAAAAGTGACACCGTCACTTCGTTGCAAAATTAATACCAGAAGATGTTGTCACACGTAAAAAAAGGCTGCAACACGAGGACTTCCCAGGGGGTCACCCATCTTAGTACCACTCTCGCCCAAGCATGCTTAACCTCGGAGTTCTGATGGGATCCGGTGCCTTAGAGCCGGTATGATCGCACCCATTTCGTTTGTTGCGCGTAGTTGTTTTGTTTGTACGGTTGAAAATGTATTGAAATTTCGCAACAAAGACCGGTGCGTTGCTCGGTAACCATGCTAGTTCGTGAATGTCGCAGTCGTAGATGTCTCGCATTTTCAACGAAAAAAATATAGCACGGAAGCACTATTCACGTGATTCTATTATAAAAAATGAGATTTGCGAAATACACAGGTGTTGAGAGTGAAATCTAACACCGTCACTTCATTGCATAATTAATACCTGAAGATGTTGTCACGCGTATAAAAAAGGTCTGCAACACGAGGACTTCCCAGGGGGTAACCCATCCTAGTACTACTCTCGCCCAAGCACGCTTAACTTCGGAGTTCTGATGGGATTCGACGCGCATTAGTTCGGGTACGTTCGCACCCGTTTAGTTTGTTGCGCGTCTTAGTTTGTACATGTGGAAATTTACAGAAAATTCGCAGCAATGACCGGTGCCTTGCTCGATAACCAGGTTAGTTCGTGAACGTCGCGGTCGTAGATGTCTCACACTTTCA
The DNA here is from genome assembly GCA_027422505.1 of Craterostigma plantagineum. Classification (NCBI taxonomy): domain Eukaryota; kingdom Viridiplantae; phylum Streptophyta; class Magnoliopsida; order Lamiales; family Linderniaceae; genus Craterostigma; species Craterostigma plantagineum. The sequence continues at coordinate 1,824,224 of JAPQWV010000103.1, forward strand.
ACGAAAAAAAGGCACGAAATCCAGAGGTGTTGAGAGTGAAAACTAACACCGTCACTTCATTGCATAATTAATACCCGAAGATGCTGTCACGCGTATAAAAAAAGGTACGCAACACGAGGACTTCCAAGGGGGTAACCCATCCCAGTACTACTCTCGCCCGAGCACGCTTAACTTCGGAATTCTGATGGGATTCGGCGCGCATTAGTGCTGGTATGTTCGCACCCATTTAGTTTGTTGCGTGTCTTTGTTTGTACAAGTGAAAATTTATTGAAAATTCGCAGCAAAGACCGGTGCGTTGCTCGATAACCACGTTAGTTCGTGAACGTCGCAGTCGTAGATGTCTCGCATTTTCAACGAAAAAAAAGAACGGAAGCACTATTTACGTGTAACTATTATAAAATTTGAGATTTGCGAAATCCATAGGTGTTGAGAGTGAAAAGTGACACCGTCACTTCATTGCAAAATTAATACCAGAAGATGTTGTCACACATAAAAAAAGGCTGCAACACGAGGACTTCCCAGGGGGTCACCCATCTTAGTACCACTCTCGCCCAAGCACCCTCGGAGTTCTGATGGGATCCGGTGCCTTAGAGCCGGTATGATCGCACCCATTTAGTTTGTTGCGCGTAGTTGTTTTGTTTGTACGGTTGAAAATGTATTTGAAATTTCGCAACAAAGACCGGTGCGTTGCTCGGTAACCATGCTAGTTCGTGAATGTCGCAGTCGTAGATGTCTCGCATTTTCAACAAAAAAAATATAGCACGGAAGCACTATTCACGTGATTCTATTATAAAAAATGAGATTTGCGAAATACACAGGTGTTGAGAGTGAAAACTAACACAGTCACTTCATTGCAAAATTAATACACGAAGATGTTGTCACGCGTATAAAAAAAGGTCCGCAACACGAGGACTTCCCAGGGGGTGACCCATCCTAGTACTACTCTCGCCCAAGCACGCTTAACCTCGAAGTTCTATTGGGATTCGGCGCGCATTAGTGCGGGTACGTTCGCACCTGTTTAGTTTGTTGCGCGTCTTTGTTTGTACATGTGGATATTTACAGAAAATTCGCAGCAAAGACCGGTGCCTTGCTCGATACCCCGGTTAGTTCGTGAACGTCGCAGTCGTAGATGTCTCACATGTTCAACGAAAAAAAACCACGGAAGCACTATTCACGTGTAACTATTATAAAAATTGAGATTTACGAAATCCATAGGTGTTGAGAGTGAAAACTAACACCGTCACTTCATTGCAAAATTAATACCCGAAGATGTTGTCACACGTAAAAAAAAGGCTGCAACACGAGGACTTCCCAATGGGTCACCCATCCTAGTACCACTCTCGCCCAAGCACGCTTAACTTGGGAGTTGTGATAGGATCCGGTGCCTTAGAGCCGGTATGATTGCACCCATTTAGATTGTTGCGCGTAGTTGTTTTTTTTTACGGATGAAAACGTATTGAAAATTCGCAACAAAGACCGGTGCGTTGCTCGGTAACCATGCTAGTTCGTGAGCGTCGCAGTCGTAGATGTCTCGCATTTTCAACGAAAAAAATATAGCACGGAAGCACTATTCACGTGATTCTATTATAAAAAATGAGATTTGCGAAATACATGGGTGTTGAGAGTGAAAACTAACACCGTCTTCATTGCAAAAATCAATACCCGAAGATGTTGTCACGCGTATAAAACAAGGTCTGTTACACGAGAACTTCCCAGGGGGTGACCCATCCTAGTACTACTCTCGCCCAAGCACGCTTAACTTCGGAGTTCTGATGGGATTCGGCGCGCATTAGTGCTGGTATGTTCACACCCATTTAGTTTGTTGCGCGTCTTTGTTTGTACAGGTGAAAATTTATTGAAAATTCGCAGCAAAGATCGGTGCGTTGCTCGATAACCACGTTAGTTCGTGAACGTCGCAGTCCTATATATCTCACATTTTCAACGAAAAAAGAACGGAAGCACTATTCACGTGTAACTATTATAAAATTGAGATTTGCGAAATCCATAGGTGTTGAGAGTGAAAACTAACACCGTCACTTCATTGCAAAATTAATACCCGAAGATGTTGTCACACGTAAAAAAAAAGGCTGCAACACGAGGACTTCCCAGGGGGTCACCCATCCTAGTACCACTCTCGCCAAAGCACGCTAAACTTCGGAGTTCTGATGGGATCCGGTGCCTTAGAGCCGGTATGATTGCTCCCATTTAGTTTGTTGCGCATAGTTGTTTCGTTTGTACGATTGAAAATGTATTGAAAATTCGCAACAAAGACCGGTGCGTTGCTCGGTTACCATGCTAGTTCGTGAACGTCGCAGTCGTAGATGTCTCGCATTTTCAACGAAGAAAATATAGCACGAAAGCACTATTCACGTGATTCTATTATAAAAAATGAGATTTGCGAAATACACAGGTGTTGAGAGTGAAAACTAACACCGTCACTTCATTGCAAAATTAATACCCGAAGATGTTGTCACGCGTATAAAAAAAAGTCTGCAACACGAGGACTTCCCAGGGGGTAACCCATCCTAGTACTACTCTCGCCCAAGCACGCTTAACTTCGGAGTTCTGATTGGATTCGGCGCGCATTAGTGCGGGTACGTTCGCACCCATTTAGTTTGTTGCGCGTCTTTGTTTGTACATGTGGAAATTTACAAAAAATTCGCAGCAAAGACCGGAGCCTTGCTCGATAACCAGGTTAGTTCGTGAACGTCGCAGTCGTAGATGTCTCACATTTTCAACGAAAAAAAAAGCACGGAAGCACTATTCACGTGTAACTATTATAAAAATTGAGTTTTACGAAATCCAGAGGTGTTGAGAGTGAAAACTAACACCGTCAGTTCATTGCAAAATGAATACCCGAAGATGTTGTCACACGTAAAAAAAAGGCTGCAACACGAAGACTTCCCAGGGGGTCACCCATCCTAGTACCACTCTCGCCCAAGCACGCTAAACTTCAGAGTTTTGATGGGATCCGGTGCCTTAGAGCCGGTATGATCGCTCCCATTTAGTTTGTTGCACATAGTTGTTTTGTTTGTACGGTTGAAAATGTATTGAAAATTCGTAACAAAGACCGGTGCGTTGCTCGGTAACCATGCTAGTTGGTGACCGTCGAAGTCGTAGATGTCTCGCATTTTCAACGAAAAAAATATAGCACGGAAGCACTATTTACGTGATTATATTAAAAAAAAATGAGATTTGCGAAATAAACACAGGTGTTGAGAGTGAAAACTAACACCGTCACTTGATTGCATAATTAATACCCGAAGATGTTGTCACGCGTATAAAAAAAGGTATGCAACACGAGCACGCTTAACTTCGGAGTTCTGATGGGATTCGGCGCGCATTAGTGCTGGTATGTTCGCACCCATTTAGTTTGTTGCGAGTCTTGGTTTGTACAGGTGAAAATTTGTTGAAAATTCGCAGCAAAGACCGATTCGTTGCTCGATAACCACGTTAGTTCGTGAACGTCGCAGTCGTAGATGTCTCACATTTTCAACGAAAAAAAAGAACGGAAGCAATATTTACGTGTAACTATTTTAAAAATTGAGATTTGCGAAATCCATAGGTGTTGAGAGTGAAAAGTAACACCGTCACTTCATTGCATAATTAATACCCGAAGATGTTGTCACGCGTATAAAAAAGGTATGCAACACGAGGAATTCCCAGGGGGTAACCCATCCCAGTACTACTCTCGCCCGAGCACGCTTAACTTCAGAGTTCTGATGGGATTCGGCGCGCATTAGTGCTGGTATCTTCGCACCCATTTAGTTTGTTGCGAGTCTTGGTTTGTACAGGTGAAAATTTGTTGAAAATTCGCAGCAAAGACCGGTGCGTTGCTCGATAACCACGTTAGTTTGTGAACGTCGCAGTCGTAGATGTCTCACATTTTCAACGAAAAAAAAGAACGGAAGCACTATTTACGTGTAACTATTATAAAAATTGAAATTTGCGAAATCCATAGGTGTTGAGAGCGAAAAGTAACACCGTCACCCATCAATGTACCACTCTCGCCCAAGCACGCTTAACTTCGGAGTTCTGATGGGATCCGGTGCCTTAGAGCCGATAGATCGCTCCCATTTAGTTTGTTCGCGTATTTGTTTTGTTTGTACGGTTGAAAATGTATTGAAATTTCGCAACAAAGACCGGTGCGTTGCTCGGTAACCATGCTAGTTCGTGAACGTCGCAGTCGTAGACGCATTTTCAATGAAAAAAATATAGCACGGAAGCACTATTCACATGATTCTATTACATAAAATGAGATTTGCGAAATACACAGGTGTTGAGAGTGAAAACTAACACCGTCACTTCATTGCAAAATTAATACCCGAAGATGTTGTCACGCGTATAAAAAAAGGTCCGCAACACGAGGACTTCCCATGGGGTAACCCATCCTAGTACTACTCTCGCCCAAGAACGCTTAACTTCGGAGTTCTGATGGGATTCGGCGCGCATTAGTGCAGGTACGTTCGAACCCGTTTAGTTTGTTGCGCGTCTTTGTTTGTACATGTGGAAATTTACAGAAAATTCGCAGCAAAGACCGGAGCCTTGCTCGATAACCAGGTTAGTTCGTGAACGTCGCAGTCGTAGATGTCTCACATTTTCAACGAAAAAAAAAGCACGGAAGCACTATTCACATGTAACTATTATAAAAATTGAGATTTACGAAATCCAGAGGTGTTGAGAATGAAAACTAACACCGTCACTTCATTGCAAAATTAATACCCGAAGATGTTGTCACACGTAAAAAAAAAGGCTGCAACACGAGGACTTCCCAGGGGGTCACCCATCCTAGTACCACTCTCGCCAAAGCACGCTAAACTTCGGAGTTCTGATGGGATCCGGTGCCTTAGAGCCGGTATGATCGCTCCCATTTAGTTTGTTGCGCATAGTTGTTTCGTTTGTACGATTGAAAATGTATTGAAAATTCGCAACAAAGACCGGTGCGTTGCTCGGTAACCATGCTAGTTCGTGAACGTCGCAGTCGTAGATGCATTTTCAATGAAAAAAATATAGCACGGAAGCACTATTCACATGATTCTATTACATAAAATGAGATTTGCGAAATACACAGGTGTTGAGAGTGAAAACTAACACCGTCACTTCATTGCAAAATTAATACCCGAAGATGTTGTCAAACGTAAAAAAAGGCTGCAACACGAGGACTTCCCAGGGGGTCACCCATCCTAGTACCACTCTCGCCCAAGCACGGTAAACTTCGGAGTTCTGATGGGATATGGTGCCTTAGAGCCGGTATGATCGCTCCCATTTAGTTTGTTGCGCATAGTTGTTTTTTTTGTAGGGTTGAAAATGTATTGAAAATTCGCAACAAAGACCGGTGTGTTGCTCGGTAACCATGCTAGTTCGTGAACGTCGCAGTCGTAGATGTCTCGCATTTTCAACGAAAAAAATATAGCGCGGAAGCACTATTCACGTGATTCTATTATAAAAAATGAGATTTGCAAAATAAACACAGGTCTTGAGAGTGAAAACTAACACCGTCACTTCATTGCATAATTAATACCCGAAGATGTTGTCACGCGTATAAAAAAAGGTATGCAACACGAGGACTTCCAAGGGGGTAACCCATCCCAGTACTACTCTCGCCCGAGCACGCTTAACTTCGGAGTTCTGATGGGATTCGGCGCGCATTAGTGCGGGTACGTTCGCACCCATTTAGTTTGTTGCGTATTTGTTTTGTTTGTACGGTTGAAAATGTATTGAAATTTCGCAACAAAGACCGGTGCGTTGCTGGGTAACCATGCTAGTTCGTGAACGTCGCAGTCGTAGACGCATTTTCAATGAAAAAAATATAGCACGGAAGCACTATTCACATGATTCTATTATAAAAAATGAGATTTGCGAAATACACAGGTGTTGAGAGTGAAAACAAACACCGTCACTTCATTGCAAAATTAATACCCGAAGATGTTGTCACGCGTATAAAAAAAGGTCTGCAACACGAGGACTTCCCATGGGGTAACCCATCCTAGTACTACTCTCGTCCAAGCACGCTAAACTTCGGAGTTCTGATGGGATTCGACGCGCGTTAGTGCGGGTACGTTCGAACCCGATTAGTTTGTTGCGCGTCTTTGTTTGTACATGTGGAAATTTACAGAAAATTCGCAGCAAAGACCGGAGCCTTGCTCGATAACCAGGTTAGTTCGTGAACGTCGCAGTCGTATATGTCTCACATTTTCAACGAAAAAAAAAAAAGCACGGAAGCACTATTCACGTGTAACTATTATAAAAATTGAGATTACGAAATCCAGAGGTGTTGAGAGTGAAAAGTAACACCGTCACTTCATTGCAAAATTAATACCCGAAGATGTTGTCACACGTAAAAAAAGGCTGCAACACGAGGACTTCCCAGGGGGTCACCCATCCTAGTACCACTCTCGCCCAAGCACGCTAAACTTCAGAGTTCTGATGGGATACGGTGCCTTAGAGCCGGTATGATCGCTCCCATTTAGTTTGTTGCGCATAGTTGTTTTGTTGTACGGTTGAAAATGTATTGAAAATTCGCAACAAAGACCGGTGCGTTGCTCGGTAACCATGCTAGTTCGTGAACGTCGCAGTCGTAGATGTCTCGCATTTTCAACGAAAAAAATATAGCGCGGAAGCACTATTCACGTGATTCTATTATAAAAAATGAGATTTGCAAAATAAACACAGGTCTTGAGAGTGAAAACTAACACCTTCACTTCATTGCATAATTAATACCCGAAGATGTTGTCACGCGTATAAAAAAAGGTATGCAACACGAGGACTTCCAAGGGGGTAACCCATCCCAGTACTACTCTCACCCGAGCACGCTTAACTTCGGAGTTCTGATGGGATTCGGCGCGCATTAGTGCTGGTATGTTCGCACCCATTTAGTTTGTTGTGCGTCTTTGTTTGTACATGTGGAAATTTACAGAAAATTCGCAGCAAAGACCGGTGCCTTGCTCGATACCCCGGTTAGTTCGTGAACGTCGCAGTCGTAGATGTCTCACATTTTCAAGGAAAAAAAAAAAGCACGGAAGCACTATTCACGTGTAACTATTATAAAAATTGAGATTTACGAAATCCAGAGGTGTTGAGAGTGAAAAGTAACACCGTCACTTCATTGCAAAATTAATACCCGAAGATGTTGTCACACGTAAAAAAAGGCTGCAACACGAGGACTTCCCAGGGGGTCACCCATCCTAGTACCACTCTCGCCCAAGCACGCTAAACTTCAGAGTTCTGATGGGATACGGTGCCTTAGAGCCGGTATGATCGCTCCCATTTAGTTTGTTGCGCATAGTTGTTTTGTTTGTACGGTTGAAAATGTATTGAAAATTCGCAACAAAGACCGGTGCGTTGCTCGGTAACCATGCTAGTTCGTGAACGTCGCAGTCGTAGATGTCTCGCATTTTAAACGAAAAAAATATAGCGCGGAATCACTATTCACGTGATTCTATTATAAAAAATGAGATTTGCAAAATAAACACAGGTCTTGAGAGTGAAAACTAACACCGTCACTTCATTGCATAATTAATACCCGAAGATGTTGTCACGCGTATAAAAAAAGGTTGCAACACGAGGACTTCCTAGGGGGTAACCCATCCCAGTACTACTCTCGCCCGAGCACGCTTAACTTCGGAGTTCTGATGGGATTCGGCGCGCATTAGTGCTGGTATGTTCGCACCCATTTAGTTTGTTGTGCGTCTTTGTTTGTACATGTGGAAATTTACAGAAAATTCGCAGCAAAGACCGGTGCCTTGCTCGATACCCCGGTTAGTTCGTGAACGTCGCAGTCGTAGATGTCTCACATGCTCAACGAAAAACAAACCACGGAAGCACTATTCACGTGTAACTATTATAAAAATTGAGATTTACGAAATCCATAGGTGTTGAGAGTGAAAACTAACACCGTCACTTCATTGCCAAATTAATATCCGAAGATGTTGTCACACGTAAAAAAAAAGGCTGCAACACGAGGACTTCCCAGGGGGGTCACCCATCCTAGTACCACTCTCGCCCAAGCACGCTTAACTTCAGAGTTCTGATGGGATCCGGTGCCTTAGAGCCGGTATGATCGCACCCATTTAGTGTGTTGCGCGTAGTTGTTTTGTTTGTACGGGTGAAATGTATTGAAAATTCGCAACAAAGACCGGTGCGTTGCTCGGTAACCATGCTAGTTCGTGAACGTCGCAGTCGTAGATGTCTCGCATTTTCAACGAAAAAAATATAGCACGGAAGCACTATTCACGGTATTCTATTATCAAAATTGAGATTTGTGAAATCCATTGGTGTTGAGAGTGAAAACTAACACCCTCACTTCATTGCAAAATTAATACCCGAAGATGTTGTCACACGTAAAAAAAGGCTGCAACACGAGGACTTCCCAGGGGGTCACCCATCCTAGTACCACTCTCGCCCAAGCACGCTTAACTTCGGAGTTATGATGGGATCCAGTGTCTTAGAGCCGGTATGATCGCACCCATTTAGTTTGTTGCGCGTAGTTGTTTTGTTTGTACGGGTGAAAATGTATTGAAAATTCGCAACAAATTCCGGTGCTTGCTCAGTAACCATGCTAGTTCGTGAACGTCGCAGTCGTAGATGTCTCGCATTTTCAACAAAAAAATATAGCACGGAAGCACTATTCATGTGATTCTATTATAAAAAATGAGATTTGCGAAATACATAGGTGTTGAGAGTGAAAACTAACACCGTCACTTCATTGCCAAATTAATACCCGAAGATGTTGTCACGCGTATAAAAAAGGTCTGCAACACGAGAACTTCCCAGGAGGTGACCCATCCTAGTACTACTCTCGCCCAAGCATGCTTAACTTCGGAGTTCTGATGGGAATCGGCACGCTTTAGTGCTGGTACGTTCGCAAACATTTAGTTTGTTCCGCGTCTTTGTTTGTACAGGTGAAAATTTACTGAAAATTCGCTGCAAAGATATAATATGGTGTAAATATCTCACCCCTGTGATATAATATGCATATGCCATGCATATAAACGTGATAACGTATAAAAGCATGATCCACATGAAGCGTATGTAAAACATATAAGTCACATAAGTCACGTAAATCACATAATCACATGAAACACATAATTGTGTTTACGTATTGTAGATGGATAATCCACCTACCTGTCCTCCCGCTATTGTCAGTCAAGAGATCTGGTGAAATCCGTAAATGTCGAACCTCTCTATAATAAATATCATTAGTATATGTGCTAGTTCTCGAAAACCCTAAAATTTATAAAAACCTAAAAATAATGAAATTCCCAATAAATAAATAATACTCTTAAAATATCGAAAACCCTAGAAATAGCAAAATCCTAAAATACCGAAATTTATTAGATGTCAGAACTTTTACTTATCGAGATTTAAGGTAAATATCGAAATCTAGTCATTGAAAATGTCGAGACATCTATTCGACTTTTATTATGATATCGAAATCCTATATCAAGGTCTCACTAAAGTCGAAAACTGTGTAGGAAAAATCTTGAGCTCCATCATATCTCTATAATAAATATCGAGCTTGTAAAGGAAAATGTCGAAGTCATGGCAGTGTCGAGTTCTTTAAAAGCTATGTTTCGAAATTTATAAATGTCGAGGTTTATTAGTTGAAGATGTCGAAAGAACTTAGATGTCGAGATCCTAACATAATGTCGAGAACATAATACTATAGGAGGTGTCGAGATCTTCTTTATTAAAAGTCGAGACATCATTGTATAAAAATGTCGAGACCTAAGTTGAAACTCTTATAAAATGTCGGGACCATCATTTCTTGAAAAAGTCGAAAACCCCTTGTAAAATGTCGAGACCCTGCTTTTAATAAACCACCTCGACTTCTTTGTATACTACCACTCGAAATACCTCTATAATAGATGCCGAGAACTTCTAACACAGCACTTCTCCCCAAAACCCTAAAAACAGTATTGAAATCATCTTTGTGAATTAATGAATATGAACACTAACTCAAAGATCCTAGAATTCCTAAACATGCTTTCGAGTAGTTCCCATGAAAATCGTAAAATCATTTGGAGAACTTCACTTGAATTAACTCCTAACACAAAAGTTGGGTGAAACGTGTAATCATACATCAAGTATAAAAGAGCAACGTAGTTTAAATAAGATATTCACCTCCTTGCTTCGACTTCTTTGAGTTAAAGGTTTTGAGCTTAAAGTCGGCTCTTCTCTTGTCTGTTCCTTTCGTTCCTTTCTCCTTCTTTGCTCAATGAGGGTTTTCGTATAATGATAAGTGGATATACTCTAATGTTTCGAGAAGTAGGAGTGACATGACAAGGTGATGTCGTTAACTTACTTTGAGCTTAAGTAAGGTTGTTATTTGGGCCTTAATTTCGACACAGATGCAGCCCAATTTTAGTTATCTTAACATTATTGTTTTCACTTAATTCCAATCTAAGTTCGAAATTATTTCGAAACTAACCCAACATATATACATGTAAATATATATATATATTTATTTTCTCGTCTCCCAGGTTTAAATTTCGTTATCAATATTTTCTAATTAACAGAATCGATTAATTATATCAAAATCCCGTACTAAATTTACGGGTATTACATCCTCCCCCCTTAAAAAATTTCGTCCCCGAAATTACGCCGACTGGAATAACTCGGGATAACGAACTCTCATATCATCCTCACGCTCCCAAGTGGCTTCCTCAACTGATTGATTTCGCCACAAAACTTTAACTAACGAAATATTCTTATTCCGTAGTCGTTTTGACTCGTACATTAAAATTTCTACAGGCCTCTCTTCGTAACTCAAGTCGGGCTTGAGCTGTTGATAAAGAAGCTCATTCTGAATAACATGGCTCGGGTCCGCGACGTACGTTCGTAATGTCGATACGTGAAATACGTCGTGAACTTGCGATAGGGACGCTGGCAACCCTAATTGATACGCGACTTCGCCCACTCGTTTGACTATCTTGAAGGGGCCTATGTATCTGGGACTTAGCTTGCCTTTGTTTCCAAAACGCTTTATTCCTTTCATTGGGGAAATTTTCAAGAACACTTGGTCACCTTCTGGGAACTCCAAAGGTCGTCGTCGATGATCTGCGTAACTCTTCTGGCGACTTGGGCGGTTTGCATCCTTTCCCGAATCTTCGTCACAGCTTCTGTCATTTCTCGGATCATATCGGGTCCTAACAGTGTTCGCTCATCGATTTCGTCCCAATGGACTGGGGATCGGCACTTGCGCCCATATAACGCCTCGTATGGCGCCATTCCAATTGTAGCGTGGAAACTGTTATTGTAGGAAAACTCTATGAGCGGCAAATACTTACTCCAGTTTCCTTTGAAATCGAGCACACATGCCCGTAGCATAGAGTCTGGATTGTTCATTCAGACCTGCCATCGGTCTAAGGATGATACGCAGTACTGAACGAGAGCTTGGTCCCCATTGCTTTCTGTAGGCTTTGCCAAAAGTTAGACAGAAATCTTGAATCTCGATCCGAGACGATAGAAATTGGAATTCCATGGAGTCGAATAATTTCCTGAAGATATAATTCAGCGTAACGTTCCATGGAGAACGTAATACTGATTGGAAGGAAATGAGCCGATTTAGTTAGGCGATCTACAATCACCCAAATAGCATCGTGGCCTTTCATCGTTTTGTGTAAACCAACGACAAAATCCATCGTGATATGATCCCACTTCCATTCCGGAATGGGTAGAGGCTAGGGTTCCACCAGGTCGCTGGTGTTCCGCTTTAATCAATTGGCAGGTCATGCATCGGTTCACAAACGCTGCGATGTCTTTCTTCATTCCTGGCCACCAGTATGTTGCTCGCAAGTCTTGATACATTTTCGTGGATCCTGGGTGTACCGAATATGTGGTCGCGTGTGCTTCTGTTAGGAAATATTTTGTAGTGTTCAATTTCATTATATTATCTTTGTTGGTTAGCTTTATTAAAACTTTGGGCTAGTTCTTAGTGGGTTAGTTCTTAGTTATTTTGTAATGGGCTTACACAAGGGCCCAAGTATTATATACCAACTTGTGGTATAAATACTAAAACCCTAACACATAGTTAGGTGTGCTTGTGTGTGTTAAGAAAATAAACATATGTTAGAGTGAGAGAGTCTCCTCAAGAACACCACCAAGCCCACACGCCCTAACCTAAATCTCAATCTTTAGGCATGTTTAATCCGTCCGAAGTCGTATTGTTGGTGAAATCTCGGACCAACAATTGGTATCAGAGCCCAACGCGACCGGATTTGCGTGTTTTAAGCAAGATTTGAGTGAAAAATTGCTTGAAAAATTATTTTCGTCAGTTTCAGTTTTTGGGCGATTTCGACCTCGATTTGTTGTTTTTAGACATCCCAAAGGTTGATTATGTGTTTAGGAATGTTTTTCTGAAGTTTTGGAACAAGTTTCGTCGATTTTGAGTGGGATTTGAGCGAAAACGAGCCATTTTTCTGGTAAAAGTCGCGCTGCCCATGCTTTGTTCTTGGTCGAGAAATTTTCTTACCGAGAAAATTCTTAGCCGAGAAAAATTCGCTGGCCGAGAAACTTTCACTGGCCGAGAAATTTTCTTACCCGAGAAAATTCTTAGCCGAGAAAATTTCGCTGGCCGAGAAACTTTCACTGCCCGAGAAATTTTATCAACCCGAGAAACTTTCACCGCCCGAGAAAGTTTCGCAAACTGAGAAATTTTTTTTTTTCAAATCCGAGAAATTTTGCAAAACTGAGAAATTTTTTTTAATCCGAGAAATTTTCTTAAACTGATTAAATTTTCAAAACTGCGAAAATATTCAAAACTGAGAAATTTCTCAAATCCGAGAAATTTTCAACTGAGAAAATTTACACTTCGAAAATTCTCAACCTGAGAAAATTTCATCTGAACTAACTTCCACCTGAGAAAGTTTTTCAACCTGAGAAATTTCCAAACCGCGAAAGCTTCATACCTGAGAAAATTTTTATACATGCGAAATTTTACTTTAAATGTGAATTTTCTCTCGACATGCGAAATTTTTATACATGCGAAAATCTCTATACATGCGAAACTTTTATACATGCCAAATTTTACTTCAAATGTGAATTTTCTCTCGACATGCGAAAATTTTCAGTACATGCGAAAATTTCCTCTGAATGCGAAATTTCCGTGCTATATGCGAAAATTCACTGTGAATGCGAAATTCCTGTTTTTCGCGACTCACTCTCACAACGAAATTTCTCGGGATAACATTTTTCGCACATTTTCACACCATTTTTCGCACCGCCGAGAGAAATTTGCACCCAACCTTTAAACTTGATCCAAACACACCTTTTAGCTTCAAATCTTGCAAAAATCACTCTTTAAAATTACACTTGAACGTTTTTTACCACCAAAATTTCTGGCCCCCCCTCGGATTAAATAAGGTTTTAAGGAGCAAAAAAAAAAAATAGGAAGGATATTTTTTTCTAAGCCCAAGGAAAATTTATATCATTGGATAGAGAAAAATTTTCTAAGGCCTTTGGACTTTGTCTATTTTACACTTTTAAAATTTTTCGAAATAATTTTTCTGGGCCAAAATTTTCGGTATAGACGACGTTTTTGTGAAATTTTTGAAGGCAAATCCAAAACGCGGCAACGATCACCGTACCCAACGATCGACCTAGGACGGTATTGGCACATTATAGAAAAAAGTTTAGGTCACCCCAAACTTTTCGGAGCGGAATTTCCAAATGCCAATTTCACACCCCCGGCATGAATGGTACATGGGTTGCTCCACATTCATGACCGGTATGCACTGCGAGCAACCAACCCCATCATGCACGTTACACGGGTTGCTCCACGTGCATGAAGGGATGTCAGAGAAGCGAGCAATCATCATGACTTCTGTACAAATCCGTGCAGAACCCGGACCCATAAAGAAGGGTTGACAAGAGTTCAACCAAACATCAGTGGGCGCGCCATCTAATCTCGATGCTTAGGCGATGTGGATCTCATGTACCAGACTCCACCGTCCACCCACTGCCATCCATTCCACCATGGTGCGCTACATGGAGACGACCTAAGCCACCGTGATCCTCTTTACGCCCTCACCACCACCACCACCTGACGAGTCTCAGAAGTGTCTGATCAACAGTTTTGGGCCACCCTCGTCGACATCACTCGTGGTCGCCTTTCAACGCGATCACGCCACGCCACCATAGTTCCCATGGATCAGTGAAACCCCCTGATCCTAACCCAGGAACGAGCCTACCCTAGCCTCTCTAATCTAGGTCCGACATCCTCCTCCACGCAAAGATCCAATCAACGATCTCGGGAGGATGACGTAAGTCGCTTGCAGGAGTTGCGAACCAACGACGACATGATCGCACTCCTCTATCATATCTCACCACAACCCGGACCTCGCCCATAGGTACAGGAGACGACTCGCTCGTTTCCCGAGTAGAAGTCGCGGCATCTGGTCCAACCGCGCAATTAACCCCTCCCAACCACTCAGCTATCCTTTCGTAGATAGCTGTTTCATTTCGCACAAGAGGAACCACGTTAGCCATCACCGCCCCACTTGGAGACGGTTGATGTTGAACATGCAGTGCCCCGCCTCTCACTGCACCTCTTCCACCCACGTTGAGTCTAGTGTCCTCACCCACCGAAATTTTCCACTTTCTAGGACACAAACACGTATAAAAAAAGGTCTGCAACACGAGAACTTCCCAGGAGGTGACCCATCCTTGTACTACTCTTGCCCAAGCATGCTTAACTTCGGAGTTCTGATGGGATTCGGAACGCATTAGTGCTGGTACATTCGCACACATTTAGTTTGTTGCGCGTCTTTGTTTGTACAGGTGAAAATTTACTGAAAATTCGCAGCAAAGACAAGTGCGTTGCTCGATAACCACGTTAGTTCGTGAACGTCACAGTCGTAGATGTCTCACATTTTCAACGTAAAAAAAAGCACGGAAGCACAATTCACGTGTAACTATTATAAAAATTGAGATTTGCGAAATCCACAGGTGTTGAGAGTGAAAACTAACACCGTCACTTCATTGCCAAATTAATACCCGAAGATGTTGTCACACGTAAAAAAAGGCTGCAACACGAGGACTTCCCAGGGGGTCACCCATCCTAGTACCACTCTCGCCCAAGCATGCTTAACTTCGGAGTTCTGATGGGATCCGGTGCCTTAGAGCCGGTATGATCGCACCCATTTAGTTCTTTGCGCGTAGTTGTTTTGTTTGTACGGGTGAAAATGTAATGAAAATTCGCAAAAAAGACCGGTGCATTGCTCGGTAACCATGCTAGTTTGTGAACGTCGCAGTCGTAGATCTCGCATTTTATACGAAAAAAATATAGCACGGAAGCACTATTCATGGGATTCTATTATCAAAATTGAGATTTGCGAAATCTATTGGTGTTGAGAGTGAAAACTAACACCCTCACTTCATTGCAAAATTAATACCCGAAGATGTTGTCACTCGTAAAAAAAGGCTGCAACACGAGGACTTCCCAGGGGGTCACCCATCCTAGTACCACTCTCGCCCAAGCACGCTTAACTTCGGAGTTCTGATGGGATCCAGTGTCTTAGAGCCGGTATAATCGCACCCATTTAGTTTGTTGCGCGTAGTTGTTTTGTTTGTACGGGTGAAAATGTAATGAAAATTCGCAACAAAGACAGGTGCGTTGCTCGGTAACCATGCTAGTTCGTGAACGTCGCAGTCGTAGATGTCTTGCATTTTCAACGTAAAAAAAAAGCACGGAAGCACTATTCACGTGATTCTATTATAAAAAATAAGTTTTGCGAAATACATAGGTGTTGAGAGTGAAAACTAACACCGTCACTTCATTGCCAAATTAATACCCGAAGATGTTGTCACGCGTATAAAAAAAGGTCTGCAACACGAGAACTTCCCAGGAGGTGACCCATCCTAGTACTACTCTTGCCCAAGCATGCTTAACTTCGGAGTTCTGATGGGATTCGGCACGCATTAGTGCTGGTACGTTCGCACACATTTAGTTTGTTGCGCGTCTTTGTTTGTACAGGTGAAAATTTACTGATAATTCGCAGCAAAGACAAGTGCGTTGCTCGATAACCACTTTAGTTCATGAACGTCACAGTCGTAGATGTCTCACATTTTCAACGTAAAAAAAGCACGGAAGCACAATTCACGTGTAACTATTATAAAAATTGAGATTTGCGAAATCCACAGGTGTTGAGAGTGAAAACTAACACCGTCACTTCATTGCAAAATTAATACCCTAAGATGTTGTCACACGTAAAAAAAGCCTGCAACACGAGGACTTCCCAGGGGGTCACCCATCCTAGTACCACTCTCGCCCAAGCACGCTTAACTTCGGAGTTCTGATGGGATCCGGTGCCTTAGAGCCGGTATGATCGAACCCCTTTAGTTTGTTGCGCGTAGTTGTTTTGTTTGTACGGGTGAAAATGTATTGAAATTTCGCAACAAAGACCGGTGCATTGCTCGGTAACCATGCTAGTTCGTGAACGTCGCAGTCGTAGATGTCTCGCATTTTCAACGAAAAAAATATAGCACGGAAGCACTATTCATGGGATTCTATTATCAAAATTGAGATTTGCGAAATCCATTGGTGTTTAGAGTGAAAACTAACACCCTCACTTCATTGCAAAATTAATACCCGAAGATGTTGTCACTCGTAAAAAAAGGCTGCAACACGAGGACTTCCCAGGGGGTCACCCATCCTAGTACCACTCTCGCCCAAGCACGCTTAACTTCGGAGTTCTGATGGGATCCGGTGCCTTAGAGCCGGTATGATCGCACCCACTTAGTTTGTTGCGCGTAGTTGTTTTGTTTGTACGGGTGAAAATGTATTGAAAATTCGCAACAAGGACCGGTGCTTGCTCGGTAACCATGCTAGTTCGTGAACGTCGCAGTCGTTGATGTCTCGCATTTTCAACAAAAAAATATAGCACGGAAGCACTATTCACGTGATTCTAATATAAAAAATGAGATTTGCGAAATACATAGGTGTTGAGAATGAAAACTAACACCGTCACTTCATTGCCAAATTAATCCCGAAGATGTTGTCACGCGTATAAAAAACGGTCTGCAACACGAGAACTTCCCAGGAGGTGACCCATCCTAGTACTACTCTCGCCCAAGCATGCTTAACTTCGGAGTTCTGATGGGATTCGGCACGCATTAGTGCTGGTACGTTCGCACATATTTAGTTTGTTGCTCGTCTTTGTTTGTACAGGTGAAAATTTACTGAAAATTCGCTGCAAAGACAAGTGCGTTGCTCGATAACCACGTTAGTTCGTGAACGTCGCAGTCGTAGATGTCTCACATTTTCAACGTAAAAAAAGCACGGAAGCACTATTCACGTGTAACTATTATAAAAATTGAGATTTGCGAAATCCATAGGTGTGAGAGTGAAAACTAACACCGTCACTTCATTGCAAAATGATACCCGAAGATGTTGTCACACGTAAAAAAAGGCTGCAACACGAGGACTTCCTAGGGGGTCACCCATCCTAGTACCACTCTCGCCCAAGCACGCTTAACTTCGGAGTTCTGATGGGATCCGGTGCCTTAGAGCCGGTATGATCGCACCCATTTAGTTTGTTGCGCGTAGTTGTTTTCTTTGTACGGGTGAAAATGTATTGAAAATTCGCAACAAAGACCGGTGCGTTGCTCGGTAACCATGCTAGTTCGTGAACGTCGCAGTCGTAGATGTCTCGCATTTTCAACGAAAAAATATAGCATGAAAGCACTATTAACGTGATTCTATTATAAAAATGAGATTTGCGAAATACATAGGTGTTGAGAGTGAAAACTAACTCCGTCACTTCATTGCCAAATTAATACCCGAAGATGTTGTCACACGTAAAAAAAAGGCTGCAACAAGAGGACTTCCCAGGGGGTCACCCATCCTAGTACCACTCTCGCCCAAGCACGCTTAACTTCGGAGTTCTGATGGGATCCGGTGCCTTAGAGCCGGTATGATCGCACCCATTTAGTTTGTTACTTAGTTGTTTTGTTTGTACGGGTGAAAATGTATTGAAAATTCGCAACAAATACCAGTGCATTGCTCGGTAACCATGCTAGTTCGTGAACGTCGCAGTCGTAGATGTCTCGCATTTTCAACAAAAAAAATATAGCACGGAAGCACTATTCACGGGATTATATTATCAAAATTGAGATTTGCGAAATCCATTGGTGTTGAGAGTGAAAACTAACACCCTCACTTCATTGCAAAATTAATACCCGAAGATGTTGTCACACGTAAAAAAAGGCTGCAACACGAGGACTTCCTAGGGGGTCACCCATCCTAGTACCACTCTCGCCCAAGCACGCTTAACTTCGGAGTTCTGATGGGATCCGGTGCCTTAGAGCCGGTATGATCGCACCCATTTAGTTTGTTGCGCGTAGTTGTTTTGTTTGTACGGGTGAAAATGTATTGAAAATTCGCAACGAAGACCAGTGCGTTGCTCGGTAACCATGCTAGTTCGTGAACATCGCAGTCGTAGATGTCTCGCATTTTCAACGAAAAAAATATAGCACGGAAGCACTATTCACGTGATTACATTATAAAAAATGAGATTTGCGAAATACATAGATGTTGAGAGTGAAAACTAACACCGTCACTTCATTGCCAAATTAATACCCGAAGATGTTGTCACACGTAAAAAAAAGGCTGCAACACGGGGACTTCCCAAGGGGTCACCCATCCTAGTACTACTCTCGCCCAAGCATGCTGAACTTCGGAGTTCTGATGGGATTCGGCACGCATTAGTGCTGGTACGTTCGCACACATTTAGTTTGTTGCGCGTAGTTGTTTTGTTTGTACGGGTGAAAATGTTTTGAAAATTCGCAACGAAGACCAGTGCGTTGCTCGGTAACCATGCTAGTTCGTGAACGTCGCAGTCGTAAATGTCTCGCATTTTCAACGAAAAAAATATAGCACGGAAGCACTATTCACGGGATTATATTATCAAAATTGAGATTTGCGAAATCCATTGGTGTTGAGAGTGAAAACTAACACCCTCACTTCATTGCAAAATTAATACCCGAAGATGTTGTCACACGTAAAAAAAGGCTGCAGCACGAGGACTTCCTAGGGGGTCACCCATCCTAGTACCACTCTCGCCCAAGCACGCTTAACTTCGGAGTTCTGATGGGATCCGGTGCCTTAGAGCCGGTATGATCGCACCCATTTAGTTTGTTGCGCGTAGTTGTTTTGTTTGTACGGGTGAAAATGTATTGAAAATTCGCAACGAAGACCAGTGCGTTGCTCGGTAACCATGCTAGTTCGTGAACATCGCAGTCGTAGATGTCTCGCATTTTCAACGAAAAAAATATAGCACGGAAGCACTATTCACGTGATTACATTATAAAAAATGAGATTTGCGAAATACATAGATGTTGAGAGTGAAAACTAACACCGTCACTTCATTGCCAAATTAATACCCGAAGATGTTGTCACACGTAAAAAAAAGGCTGCAACACGGGGACTTCCCAAGGGGTCACCCATCCTAGTACTACTCTCGCCCAAGCATGCTGAACTTCGGAGTTCTGATGGGATTCGGCACGCATTAGTGCTGGTACGTTCGCACACATTTAGTTTGTTGCGCGTAGTTGTTTTGTTTGTACGGGTGAAAATGTTTTGAAAATTCGCAACGAAGACCAGTGCGTTGCTCGGTAACCATGCTAGTTCGTGAACGTCGCAGTCGTAAATGTCTCGCATTTTCAACGAAAAAAATATAGCACGGAAGCACTATTCACGGGATTCTATTATCAAAATTAAGATTTGCGAAATCCATTGGTGTTGAGAGTGAAAACTAAAACCCTCACTTCATTGCAAAATTAATACCCGAAGATGTTGTCACTCGTAAAAAAAGGCTGCAACACGAGGACTTCCCAGGGGGTCACCCATCCTAGTACCACTCTCGCCCAAGCACGCTTAACTTCGGAGTTCTGATGGGATCCAGTGTCTTAGAGCCGGTATGATCGCACCCATTTAGTTTGTTGCGCGTAGTTGTTTTGTTTGTACGGGTGAAAATGTATTGAAAATTCGCATCAAAGACCGGTGCTTGCTCGTGACCATGCTAGTTCGTGAACGTCGCATGGAAGCACTATTCACGTGATTCTATTATAAAAATGAGATTTGCGAAATACATAGGTGTTGAGAGTGAAAACTAACACCGTCACTTCATTGTCAAATTAATACCCGAAGATGTTGTCACGCGTATAAAAAAAGGTCTGCAACACGAGAACTTCCCAGGAGGTGACCCATCCTAGCACTACTCTCGCCCAAGCATGCTTAACTTCGGAGTTCTGATGGGATTCGGCACGCATTAGTGCTGGTACGTTCGCACACATTTAGTTTGTTGCGCGTCTTTGTTTGTACATGTGAAAATTTACTGAAAATTAGAAGGAAAGACAAGTGCGTTGCTCGATAACCACGTTAGTTCGTGAACGTCGCAGTCGTAGATGTCTCACATTTTCAACGTAAAAAAAGCACGGAAGCGCTATTCACGTGTAACTATTATAAAAATTGAGATTTGCGAAATCCATAGCTGTTGAGAGTGAAAACTAACACCGTCACTTCATTGCAAAATTGATACCCGAAGATGTTGTCACACGTAAAAAAAGGCTGCAACACGAGGACTTCCTAGGGGGTCACCCATCCTAGTACCATTTAGTTTGTTGCGCGTAGTTGTTTTGTTTGTACGGGTGAAAATGTTTTGAAAATTCGCATCAAAGACCGGTGCTTGCTCGTGACCATGCTAGTTCGTGAACGTCGCACGGAAGCACTATTCACGTGATTCTAATATAAAAAATGAGATTTGCGAAATACATAGGTGTTGAGAGTGAAAACTAACACCGTCACTTCATTGCCAAATTAATCCCGAAGATGTTGTCACGCGTATAAAAAAAGGTCTGCAACACGAGAACTTCCCAGGAGGTGACCCATCCTAGCACTACTCTCGCCCAAGCATGCTTAACTTCGGAGTTCTGATGGGATTCGGCACGCATTAGTGCTGGTACGTTCGCACACATTTAGTTTGTTGCGCGTCTTTGTTTGTACATGTGAAAATTTACTGAAAATTAGAAGGAAAGACAAGTGCGTTGCTCGATAACCACGTTAGTTCGTGAACGTCGCAGTCGTAGATGTCTCACATTTTCAACGTAAAAAAAGCACGGAAGCACTATTCACGTGTAACTATTATAAAAATTGAGATTTGCGAAATCCATAGCTGTTGAGAGTGAAAACTAACACCGTCACTTCATTGCAAAATTGATACCCGAAGATGTTGTCACACGTAAAAAAAGGCTGCAACACGAGGACTTCCTAGGGGGTCACCCATCCTAGTACCATTTAGTTTGTTGCGCGTAGTTGTTTTGTTTGTACGGGTGAAAATGTTTTGAAAATTCGCATCAAAGACCGGTGCTTGCTCGTGACCATGCTAGTTCGTGAACGTCGCACGGAAGCACTATTCACGTGATTCTAATATAAAAAATGAGATTTGCGAAATACATAGGTGTTGAGAGTGAAAACTAACACCGTCACTTCATTGCCAAATTAATCCCGAAGATGTTGTCACGCGTATAAAAAACGGTCTGCAACACGAGAACTTCCCAGGAGGTGACCCATCCTAGTACTACTCTCGCCCAAGCATGCTTAACTTCGGAGTTCTGATGGGATTCGGCACGCATTAGTGCTGGTACGTTCGCACATATTTAGTTTGTTGCTCGTCTTTGTTTGTACAGGTGAAAATTTACTGAAAATTCGCAGCAAAGACAAGTGTGTTGCTCGATAACCACGTTAGTTCGTGAACGTCGCAGTCGTAGATGTCTCACATTTTCAACGTAAAAAAAAGCACGGAAGCACTATTCACGTGTAACTATTATAAAAATTGAGATTTGCGAAATCCATAGCTGTTGAGAGTGAAAACTAACACCGTCACTTCATTGCAAAATTGATACCCGAAGATGTTGTCACACGTAAAAAAAGGCTGCAACACGAGGACTTCCTAGGGGGTCACCCATCCTAGTACCACTCTCGCCCAAGCACGCTTAACTTCGGAGTTCTGACGGGATCCGGTGCCTTAGAGCCGGTATGATCGCACCCATTTAGTTTGTTGCGAGTAGTTGTTTTGTTTGTACGGGTGAAAATGTATTGAAAATTCGCAACAAAGACCGGTGCGTTGCTCGGTAACCATGCTAGTTCGTGAACGTCGCAGTCGTAGATGTCTCGCATTTTCAACGAAAAAATATAGCATGAAAGCACTATTAACGTGATTCTATTATAAAAATGAGATTTGCGAAATACATAGGTGTTGAGAGTGAAAACTAACTCCGTCACTTCATTGCCAAATTAATACCCGAAGATGTTGTCACACGTAAAAAAAAAGGCTGCAACAAGAGGACTTCCCAGGGGGTCACCCATCCTAGTACCACTCTCGCCCAAGCACGCTTAACTTCGGAGTTCTGATGGGATCCGGTGCCTTAGAGCCGGTATGATCGCACCCATTTAGTTTGTTACTTAGTTGTTTTGTTTGTACGGGTGAAAATGTATTGAAAATTCGCAACAAATACCAGTGCGTTGCTCGGTAACCATGCCAGTTCGTGAACGTCGCAGTCGTAGATGTCTCGCATTTTCAACAAAAAAAATATAGCACGGAAGCACTATTCACGGGATTATATTATCAAAATTGAGATTTGCGAAATCCATTGGTGTTGAGAGTGAAAACTAACACCCTCACTTCATTTCAAAATTAATACCCGAAGATGTTGTCACACGTAACAAAAGGCTGCAACACGAGGACCTCCCAGGGGGTCACCCATCCTAGTACCACTCTCGCCCAAGCACGCTTAACTTCGGAGTTCTGATGGGATCCGGTGCCTTAGAGCCGGTATGATCGCACCCATTTAGTTTGTTGCGCGTAGTTGTTTTGTTTGTACGGGTGAAAATGTATTGAAAATTCGCAACGAAGACCAGTGCGTTGCTCGGTAACCATGCTAGTTCGTGAACATCGCAGTCGTAGATGTCTCGCATTTTCAACGAAAAAAATATAGCACGGAAGCACTATTCACGTGATTACATTATAAAAAATGAGATTTGCGAAATACATAGGTGTTGAGAGTGAAAACTAACACCGTCACTTCATTGCCAAATTAATACCCGAAGATGTTGTCACACGTAAAAAAAAGGCTGCAACACGGGGACTTCCCAGGGGGTCACCCATCCTAGTACTACTCTCGCCCAAGCATGCTGAACTTCGGAGTTCTGATGGGATTCGGCACGCATTAGTGCTGGTACGTTCGCACACATTTAGTTTGTTGCGCGTAGTTGTTTTGTTTATACGGGTGAAAATGTTTTGAAAATTCGCAACGAAGACCAGTGCGTTGCTCGGTAACCATGCTAGTTCGTGAACGTCGCAGTCGTAAATGTCTCGCATTTTCAACGAAAAAAATATAGCACGGAAGCACTATTCACGGGATTCTATTATCAAAATTAAGATTTGCGAAATCCATTGGTGTTGAGAGTGAAAACTAAAACCCTCACTTCATTGCAAAATTAATACCCGAAGATGTTGTCACTCGTAAAAAAAGGCTGCAACACGAGGACTTCCCAGGGGGTCACCCATCCTAGTACCACTCTCGCCCAAGCACGCTTAACTTCGGAGTTCTGATGGGATCCAGTGTCTTAGAGCCGGTATGATCGCACCCATTTAGTTTGTTGCGCGTAGTTGTTTTGTTTGTACGGGTGAAAATGTATTGAAAATTCGCATCAAAGACCGGTGCTTGCTCGTGACCATGCTAGTTCGTGAACGTCGCACGGAAGCACTATTCACGTGATTCTATTATAAAAATGAGATTTGCAAAATACATAGGTGTTGAGAGTGAAAACTAACACCGTCACTTCATTGCCAAATTAATACCCGAAGATGTTGTCACGCGTATAAAAAAAGGTCTGCAACACGAGAACTTCCCAGGAGGTGACCCATCCTAGTACTACTCTCGCCCAAGCATGCTTAACTTCGGAGTTCTGATGGGATTCGGCACGCATTAGTGCTGGTACGTTCGCACACATTTAGGTTGTTGCGCGTCTTTGTTTGTACATGTGAAAATTTACTAAAAATTAGAAGGAAAGACAAGTGCGTTGCTCGATAACCACGTTAGTTCGTGAACGTCGCAGTCGTAGATGTCTCACATTTTCAACGTAAAAAAAAGCACGGAAGCACTATTCACGTGTAACTATTATAAAAATTGAGATTTGCGAAATCCATAGGTGTTGAGAGTGAAAACTAACACCGTCACTTCATTGCAAAATTAATACCCGAAGATGTTGTCACACGTAAAAAAAGGCTGCAACACGAGGACTTCCTAGGGGGTCACCCATCCTAGTACCACTCTCGCCCAAGCACGCTTAACTTCGGAGTTCTGATGGGATCCGGTGCCTTAGAGCCGGTATGATCGCACCCATTTAGTTTGTTGCGCGTAGTCGTTTTGTTTGTACGGGTGAAAATGTATTGAAAATTCGCAACAAAGACCGGTGCGTTGCTCGGTAACCATGCTAGTTCGTGAACGTCGCAGTCGTAGATGTCTCGCATTTTCAACGAAAAAAATATAGCACGGAAGCACTATTCACGGGATTCTATGATCAAAATTAAGATTTGCGAAATCCATTGGTGTTGAGAGTGAAAACTAAAACCCTCACTTCATTGCAAAATTAATACCCGAAGATGTTGTCACTCGGAAAAAAAAGGCTGCAACACGAGGACTTCCCAGGGGGTCACGCATCCTAGTACCACTCTCGCCCAAGCACGCTTAACTTCGGAGTTCTAATGGGATCCGGTGTCTTAGAGCCGGTATGATCGCACCCATTTAGTTTGTTGCGCGTAGTTGTTTTGTTTGTACGGGTGAAAATGTATTGAAAATTCGCAACAAAGACCGGTGCGTTGCTCGGTAACCATGCTAGTTCGTGAACGTCGCAGTCGTAGATGACTCGCATTTTCAACGAAAAAAATATAGCACGGAAGCACTATTCACGGGATTCTATTATCAAAATTGAGATTTGCGAAATCATTGGTGTTGAGAGTGAAAACTAACACCCTCACTTCATTGCAAAATTAATACTCGAAGATGTTGTCACTCGTAAAAAAAGGATGCAACACGAGGACTTCCCAGGGGGTCACCCATCCTAGTACCACTCTCGCCCAAGCACGCTTAACTTCGGAGTTCTGATGGGATCCGGTGCCTTAGAGCCGGTATGATCGTACCCATTTAGTTTGTTGCGCGTAGTCGTTTTGTTTGTACGGGTGAAAATGTATTGAAAATTCGCAACAAAGAGCGGTGCGTTGCTTGGTAACCATGCTAGTTCGTGAACATCGCAGTCGTAGATGTCTCGCATTTTCAACGAAAAAAATATAGCACGGAATCACTATTCACGTGATTACATTATAAAAAATGAGATTTGCGAAATACATAGGTGTTGAGAGTGAAAACTAACACCGTCACTTCATTGCCAAATTAATACCCGAAGATGTTGTCACACGTAAAAAAAAGGCTGCAACACGGGGACTTCCCAGGGGGTCACCCATCCTAGTACTACTCTCGCCCAAGCATGCTGAACTTCGGAGTTCTGATGGGATTCGGCACGTATTAGTGCTGGTACGTTCGCACACATTTAGTTTGTTACGCGTAGTTGTTTTGTTTGTACGGGTGAAAATGTTTTGAAAATTCGCAACGAAGACCAGTGCGTTGCTCGGTAACCATGCTAGTTCGTGAACGTCGCAGTCGTAAATGTCTCGCATTTTCAACGAAAAAAATATATCACGGAAGCACTATTCACGGGATTCTATTATCAAAATTAAGATTTGCTAAATCCATTGGTGTTGAGAGTGAAAAATAAAACCCTCACTTCATTGCAAAATTAATACCCGAAGATGTTGTCACTCGTAAAAAAAGGCTGCAACACGAGGACTTCCGAGGGGGTCACCCATCCTAGTACCACTCTCGCCCAAGCACGCTTAACTTCGGAGTTCTGATGGGATCCGGTGTCTTAGAGCCGATATGATCGCACCCATTTAGTTTGTTGCGCGTAGTCGTTTTGTTTGTACGGGTGAAAATGAATTGAAAATTCGCAACAAAGACCGGTGCGTTGCTCGGTAACCATGCTAGTTCGTGAACGTCGCAGTCGTAGATGTCTCGCATTTTCAACGAAAAAAATATAGCACGGAAGCACTATTCACGGGATTCTATGATCAAAATTAAGATTTGCGAAATCCATTGGTGTTGAGAGTGAAAACTAAAACCCTCACTTCATTGCAAAATTAATACCCGAAGATGTTGTCACTCGTAAAAAAAGGCTGCAACACGAGGACTTCCCAGGGGGTCACCCATCCTATTACCACTCTCGCCCAAGCACGCTTAACTTCGGAGTTCTGATGGGATCCGGTGTCTTAGAGCCGGTATGATCGCACCCATTTAGTTTGTTGCGCGTAGTTGTTTTGTTTGTACGGGTGAAAATGTATTGAAAATTCGCAACAAAGACCGGTGCGTTGCTCGGTAACCATGCTAGTTCGTGAACATCGCAGTCGTAGATGACTCGCATTTTCAACGAAAAAAATATAGCACGGAAGCACTATTCACGGGATTCTATTATCAAAATTGAGATTTGCGAAATCCATTGGTGTTGAGAGTGAAAACTAACACCCTCACTTCATTGCAAAATTAATACCCGAAGATGTTGTCACTCGTAAAAAAAGGCTGCAACACGAGGACTTCCCAGGGGGTCACCCATCCTAGTACCTCTCTCGCCCAAGCACGCTTAACTTCGGAGTTCTGATGGGATCCGGTGCCTTAGAGCCGGTATGATCGTACCCATTTAGTTTGTTGCGCGTAGTCGTTTTGTTTGTACGGGTGAAAATGTATTGAAAATTCGCAACAAAGAGCGGTGCGTTGCTCGGTAACCATGCTAGTTCGTGAACGTCGCAGTCGTAGATGTCTCGTATTTTCAACGAAAAAAATATAGCATGGAAGCACTATTAACGTGATTCTATTGTAAAAATGAGATTTGCGAAATACATAGGTGTTGAGAGTGAAAACTAACACCCTCACTTCATTGCAAAATTAATACCCGAAGATGTTGTCACTCGTAAAAAAAGGCTGCAACACGAGGACTTCCCAGGGGGTCACCCATCCTAGTACCACTCTAGCCCAAGCACGCTTAACTTCGGAGTTCTGATGGGATCCAGTGCCTTAGAGCCGGTATGATCGCACCCATTTAGTTTGTTGCGCGTAGTTGTTTTGTTTGTACGGGTGAAAATGTATTGAAAAATCGCAACAAAGACCAGTGCGTTGCTCGGTAACCATGTTAGTTCGTGAACGTCGCAGTCGTAGATGTCTCGCATTTTCAACGAAAAAAATAAAGCACGGAAGCACTATTCACGTGATTCTATTATCAAAATTGAGATTTGCGAAATCCATTGGTGTTGAGAGTGAAAACTAACACCCTCACTTCATTGCAAAATTAATACCCGAAGATGATGTCACTCGTAAAAAAAGGCTGCAACACGAGGACTTCCCAGGGGGTCACCCATCCTAGTACCACTCTCGCCCAAGCACGCTTAACTTCGGAGTTCTGATGGGATCCGGTGTCTTAGAGCCGATATGATCGCACCCATTTAGTTTGTTGCGCGTAGTTGTTTTGTTTGTACGGGTGAAAATGTATTGAAAATTCGCAACAAAGAGCGGTGCGTTGCTCGGTAACCATGCTAGTTCGTCAACGTCGCAGTCGTAGATGTCTCGCATTTTCAACGAAAAAAATATAGCATGGAAGCACTATTAACGTGATTCTATTTAAAAAATGAGATTTGCGAAATACATAGGTGTTGAGAGTGAAAACTAACTCCGTCACTTCATTGCCAAATTAATACCCGAAGATGTTGTCACACGTAAAAAAAAGGCTGCAACACGGGGACTTCCCAGGGGGTCACCCATCCTAGTACCACTCTCGCCCAAGCACGCTTAACTTCGGAGTTTTGATGGGATCCGGTGCCTTAGAGCCGGTATGATCGCACCCATTTAGTTTGTTACGTGTAGTTGTTTTGTTTGTACGGGTGAAAATGTATTGAAAATTCGCAACGAAGACCAGTGCGTTGCTCGGTAACCATGCTAGTTCGTGAACGTCGCAGTCGTAGATGTCTCGCATTTTCAACGAAAAAAATATAGCACGGAAGCACTATTCACGGGATTCTATTATCAAAATTAAGATTTGCGAAATCCATTGGTGTTGAGAGTGAAAACTAAAACCCTCACTTCATTGCAAAATTAATACGCGAAGATGTTGTCACACGTAAAAAAGGCTGCAACACGAGGACTTCCTAGGGGGTCACCCATCCTAGTACCACTCTCGACCAAGCACGCTTAACTTCGGAGTTCTGATGGGATCCGGTGTCTTAGAGCCGGTATGATCGCACCCATTTAGTTTGTTGCGCGTAGTTGTTTTGTTTGTACGGGTGAAAATGTATTGACAATTCGCAACAAAGACCGGTGCTTGCTCGGTAACCATGCTAGTTCGTGAACGTCGCAGTCGTAGATGTCTCGCATTTTCAACAAAAAAATATAGCACGGAAGCACTATTCACGTGATTCTATTATATAAAATGAGATTTGAGAAATACATAGGTGTTGAGAGTGAAAACTAACACCGTCACTTCATTGCAAAATTAATACCCGAAGATGTTGTCACACGTAAAAAAAGGCTGCAACGAGGACTTCCTAGGGGGTCACCCATCCTAGTACCACTCTCGCCCAAGCACGCTTAACTTCGGAGTTCTGATGGGATCCGGTGCCTTAGAGCCGGTATGATCGCACCCATTTAGTTTGTTGCGCGTAGTTGTTTTGTTTGTACGGGTGAAAATGTATTGAAAATTCGCAACAAAGACCGGTGCGTTGCTCGGTAACCATGCTAGTTCGTGAACGTCGCAGTCGTAGATGTCTCGCATTTTCAACGAAAAAATATAGCACGGAAGCACTATTCACGGGATTCTATTATCAAAATTGAGATTTGCGAAATCCATTGGTGTTGAGAGTGAAAACTAACACCCTCACTTCATTGCAAAATTAATACCCGAAGATGTTGTCACTCGTAAAAAAAGGCTGCAACACGAGGACTTCCCAGGGGGTCACCCATCCTAGTACCACTCTCGCCCAAGCACGCTTAACTTCGGAGTTCTGATGGGATCCAGTGCCTTAGAGCCGGTATGATCGCACCCATTTAGTTTGTTGCGCGTAGTTGTTTTGTTTGTACGGGTGAAAATGTATTGAAAAATCGCAACAAAAACCGGTGCGTTGCTCGGTAACCATGCTAGTTCGTGAACGTCACAGTCGTAGATGTCTCGCATTTTCAACGAAAAAAATAAAGCACGGAAGCACTATTCACGTGATTCTATTATCAAAATTGAGATTTGCGAAATCCATTGGTGTTGAGAGTGAAAACTAACACCCTCACTTCATTGCAAAATTAATACCCGAAGATGTTGTCACTCGTAAAAAAAGGCTGCAACACGAGGACTTCCCAGGGGGTCACCCATCCTAGTACCACTCTCGCCCAAGCACGCTTAACTTCGGAGTTCTGATGGGATCCGGTGTCCTAGAGCCGATATGATCGCACCCATTTAGTTTGTTGCGCGTAGTTGTTTTGTTTGTATGGGTGAAAATGTATTGAAAATTCGCAACAAAGACCGGTGCTTGTTCGGTAACCATGCTAGTTCGTGAACGTCGCAGTCGTAGATGTCTCGCATTTTCAACAAAAAAATATAGCACGGAAGCACTATTCACGTGATTCTATTATATAAAATGAGATTTGCGAAATACATGGGTGTTGAGAATGAAAATTAACACCGTCACTTCATTGCCAAATTAATATCCAAAGATGTTGTCACGCGTATAAAAAAAGGTCTGCAACACGAGAACTTCCCAGGAGGTGACCCATCCTAGTACTACTCTCGCCCAAGCATGCTTAACTTCGGAGTTCTGATGGGATTCGGCACGCATTAGTGCTGGTACGTTCGCACACATTTAGTTTGTTGCGCGTCTTTGTTTGTACAGGTGAAAATTTACTGAAAATTCGCAGCAAAGACAAGTGCGTTGCTCGATAACCACGTTAGTTCGTGAACGTCGCAGTCGTAGATGTCTCACATTTTCAACGTAAAAAAAAGCACGGAAGCACTATTCACGTGTAACTATTATAAAAATTGAGATTTGCGAAATCCATAGGTGTTGAGAGTGAAAACTAACACCGTCACTTCGTTGCAAAATTAATACCCGAAGATGTTGTCACACGTAAAAAAAGGCTGCAACACGAGGACTTCCTAGGGAGTCACCCATCCTAGTACCACTCTCGCCCGAGCACGCTTAACTTCGGAGTTCTGATGGGATCCGGTGCCTTAGAGCCGGTATGATCGCACCCATTTAGTTTGTTGCGCGTAGTTGTTTTGTTTGTACGGGTGAAAATGTATTGAAAATTCGCAACAAAGACCGGTGCGTTGCTCGGTAACCATGCTAGTTCGTGAACGTCGCAGTCGTAGATGTCTCGCATTTTCAACGAAAAAAATAAAGCACGGAAGCACTATTCACGTGATTCTATTATCAAAATTGAGATTTGCGAAATCCATTGGTGTTGAGAGTGAAAACTAACACCCTCACTTCATTGCAAAATTAATACCCGAAGATGATGTCACTCGTAAAAAAAGGCTGCAACACGAGGACTTCCCAGGGGGTCACCCATCCTAGTACCACTCTCGCCCAAGCACGCTTAACTTCGGAGTTCTGATGGGATCCGGTGTCTTAGAGCCGATATGATCGCACCCATTTAGTTTCTTGCGCGTAGTTGTTTTGTTTGTACGGGTGAAAATGTATTGAAAATTCGCAACAAAGAGCGGTGCGTTGCTCGGTAACCATGCTAGTTCGTGAACGTCGCAGTCGTAGATGTCTCGCATTTTCAACGAAAAAAATATAGCATGGAAGCACTATTAACGTGATTCTATTGTAAAAATGAGATTTGCGAAATACATAGGTGTTGAGAGTGAAAACTAACTCCGTCACTTCATTGCCAAATTAATACCCGAAGATGTTGTCACACGTAAAAAAAAGGCTGCAACACGGGGACTTCCCAGGGGGTCACCCATCCTAGTACCACTCTCGCCCAAGCACGCTTAACTTCGGAGTTTTGATGGGATCCGGTGCCTTAGAGCCGGTATGATCGCACCCATTTAGTTTGTTACGTGTAGTTGTTTTGTTTGTACGGGTGAAAATGTATTGAAAATTCGCAACGAAGACCAGTGCGTTGCTCGGTAACCATGCTAGTTCGTGAACGTCGCAGTCGTAGATGTCTCGCATTTTCAACGAAAAAAATATAGCACGGAAGCACTATTCACGGGATTCTATTATCAAAATTTAGATTTGCGAAATCCATTGGTGTTGAGAGTGAAAACTAAAACCCTCACTTCATTGCAAAATTAATACGCGAAGATGTTGTCACACGTAAAAAAGGCTGCAACACGAGGACTTCCTAGGGGGTCACCATCCTAGTACCACTCTCGACCAAGCACGCTTAACTTCGGAGTTCTGATGGGATCCGGTGTCTTAGAGCCGGTATGATCGCACCCATTTAGTTTGTTGCGCGTAGTTGTTTTGTTTGTACGGGTGAAAATGTATTGACAATTCGCAACAAAGACCGGTGCTTGCTCGGTAACCATGCTAGTTCGTGAACGTCGCAGTCGTAGATGTCTCGCATTTTCAACAAAAAAATATAGCACGGAAGCACTATTCACGTGATTCTATTATATAAAATGAGATTTGAGAAATACATAGGTGTTGAGAGTGAAAACTAACACCGTCACTTCATTGCAAAATTAATACCCGAAGATGTTGTCACACGTAAAAAAAGGCTGCAACGAGGACTTCCTAGGGAGTCACCCATCCTAGTACCACTCTCGCCCGAGCACGCTTAACTTCGGAGTTCTGATGGGATCCGGTGCCTTAGAGCCGGTATGATCGCACCCATTTAGTTTGTTGCGCGTAGTTGTTTTGTTTGTACGGGTGAAAATGTAATGAAAATTCGCAACAAAGACCGGTGCGTTGCTCGGTAACCATGCTAGTTCGTGAACGTCGCAGTCGTAGATGTCTCGCATTTTCAACGAAAAAAATATAGCACGGAAGCACTATTCACGGGATTCTATTATCAAAATTGAGATTTGCGAAATCCATTGGTGTTGAGAGTGAAAACTAACACCCTCACTTCATTGCAAAATTAATACCCGAAGATGTTGTCACTCGTAAAAAAAGGCTGCAACACGAGGACTTCCCAGGGGGTCACCCATCCTAGTACCACTCTCGCCCAAGCACGCTTAACTTCAGAGTTCTGATGGGATCCAGTGCCTTAGAGCCGGTATGATCGCACCCATTTAGTTTGTTGCGCGTAGTTGTTTTGTTTGTACGGGTGAAAATGTATTGAAAAATCGCAACAAAGACCGGTGCGTTGCTCGGTAACCATGCTAGTTCGTGAACGTCACAGTCGTAGATGTCTCGCATTTCAACGAAAAAAAAAAGCACGGAAGCACTATTCACGTGATTCTATTATCAAAATTGAGATTTGCGAAATCCATTGGTGTTGAGAGTGAAAACTAACACCCTCACTTCATTGCAAAATTAATACCCGAAGATGTTGTCACTCGTAAAAAAAGGCTGCAACACGAGGACTTCCCAGGGGGTCACCCATCCTAGTACCACTCTCGCCC
This sequence comes from Craterostigma plantagineum, assembly GCA_027422505.1. Taxonomy (NCBI): domain Eukaryota; kingdom Viridiplantae; phylum Streptophyta; class Magnoliopsida; order Lamiales; family Linderniaceae; genus Craterostigma; species Craterostigma plantagineum. The sequence continues at coordinate 1,856,946 of JAPQWV010000103.1, forward strand.
AAGCACGCTTAACTTCGGAGTTCTGATGGGATCCGGTGTCTAGAGCCGATATGATCGCACCCATTTAGTTTGTTGCGCGTAGTTGTTTTGTTTGTACGGGTGAAAATGTATTGAAAATTCGCAACAAAGACCGGTGCTTGCTCGGTAACCATGCTAGTTCGTGAACGTCGCAGTCGTAGATGTCTCGCATTTTCAACAAAAAAATATAGCACGGAAGCACTATTCACGTGATTCTATTATATAAAATGAGATTTGCGAAATACATGGGTGTTGAGTGTTAGGAATATTTTAGAAGTGTCCAAAATATTAATTCTAAGTCTTGTAATTTCTTTTCTATGTATTTTATAGATGTTCTATTTATGTATTTGGGTTGTAGTTGTAATGGGCTTGTTAGGGGCCCAATGGGCTTAAATACCTCACAAGGTATTTAAGCTTAAACCCTAACTTCATTAATGCAAGTTTCCATTTTGCTAAAATCTCACGTACTCAACACTAAACCTCAAAAGCAAACTATTCACATATTACGAAGGTTTAATCTGTTGAAGTGTTCTTGGATAATCTGGATTTACAAGTGGTATCAGAGCCAAGCGTGTAGGTGAGGAAACTTCATTTCAAGCTTTTAGGGATTAAGCAGTTTGAACTCTTGCGTGGTTGCTATTCTCTGTTTCAAAGCTTAAACTCTCGTTTATTAGCAACTCTCGGAGATACTCTGTTTGTTAAGGCAAGCTTGTATTGCTATCAATTCTGAGTCATCAAAGTGGTCTTCGTGGAGGTTATTTCAGTTTTTGTTGGATTTCTGTCTAAAATATTTGAAGAACAGTCCTGCTCTTCAGTGTGTTCTTGAGATTACGAACGGAACTATTTTTGGGAACTTGGTTTGCTGTTTTTTCAAGTTTGCGCATCGGCACTTCGCAAAGCTCTACTTTGCGAGTTCAAGGTCACCAAGCCGTCAGATTCTCGAAGATCAACGTCTCAGGATTATTCTTCACTTTGCGATCTCCGGTCCACTTTGCGAATTGGAAACACTTTGCGACCTCTTTGACTCTTTGCGAACTCACAACGGCTTTGCGAAACCAGGACAGTTTGCGGTTTCATTTAATCACTGTGCGAACTTTGCTCACTTTGCGAATTCCAGTTTATTTTGCGAATTCGAAGCACTTTGCGAACTCAAGTTTACTTCGCGAATTCAACACACTTTGCGATATCTTGACTCTTTGCGAACTCCCAACTGCTTTGCGAACCCAGGACAGTTTGCGATCTCATTTATCATTGTGCGAAACTTTGCTCACTTTGCGAACTCCAGCTTATTTTGCGAATTCATAGCACTTTGCGAACTCAAGATTACTTCGCGAATTCAGGACAGGTTGCGAACTCAAATAGCACTTTGCAAACTCTGCACACTTTGCGAATTAAGCTAGTTTGCGACTCCTCTCATTAACCCGTGAAGTGATAACTTTGCGAATTCACTCTCTCAATTCGCAAACGAGCAAAATACCTTAATTCGCAAACACTTTGTCCTATCCACTTTTGCGATACATACCCATATATTTCAAAATCAATTCCAAATTTGATTTTGACCAAAATTCTTAATTCAATTTCATTTTTTCCTCACATTACACGTTAACGATCATATCCAAAACACTAGCAATGGACTCTTTCAGCATGGGAAATGATGTTAGACCTCCCATCATCCGACATGGAGAATACGCAGTTTGGAAGAGAAGATTCATCAACTTCATAGAAAGTAAGGACAATTCCGAGAACCTGTTGGAATCTATTTACAATGGACCTACACAGTACTGGACTATAATCCCCGCCACTACTGACACCGCTCCTGCAAGAGAGGAACAGAGAATCTTGAAAACTGCTGACCAATGCAGTGATGAAGAAAAACTGCGACTAAAGGCAGACAAAGTGGCAAAATCATACATGATGCAGGCCATTCCAACGACATTTTGATGCAACTCGAATGTGGTGATAGTGCAAAAGAAATGTGGGATGCTCTTCGAATCATGATGCAGGGGACAGAAGTCAATACAATGGCAAGAATGGCGAACACACTCATCTCTTATGACCGCTTTCATGCTAACAAAGGGGAAACTCTTCAAGAAACCTTCCATCGATTTCTTGTCCTTCTAAACGAGCTAAAGATGAATGGAGTCACAAAAAGCGTAATGGAGATCAATATCAAATTCTTAGGATCACTTCATTCAGAATGGGAGGCTACTGCAATTATGATAAGACAAATGAACGACTTAACCAAAGTTAGCATTCATACACTATTCGACTACCTCAATCAACATTCCAATCATGTGGAGAAACGAAGGGAGGAAATCAAATCATTAGGAAGCGACTCACTTGCTCTTATGACTGAACGATCATCAAGAAAACCAACCAAGGACAAAGAAATTTTGCAGTCATCACAAGTTAAGGAAGGAGGAGACTCTGATTCTGATGACGAATCCAAGGAGCTTTCAAAAATTGGAGACCAGGAGATTACTCTCAAGGATCTTGCTAAGCAACTCGCTCTGGTCTCAAATTTTGTGCAGAAGAAATTTTATAAGAAGACTGGATCCTCCTCAAATCGTCAAAGGACTTCCTCCAACTCTAGAGGAAAGACTCAGGATGAGGAAAACAACTCTGAAACTCCTCATCAAGGCGGAAAATGCTTCAACTGCGGAAAGATTGGACACTTTGCTCGAGAGTGCAGAATGCCCAAGAAAAAGGATGTTAACTATTACCGTCGAAAGGTTCAATTGGCCGAACAAAAGGAGAAGGGACTGGTCTTAATGGCAGAAGAGGACCATTGGCTTGAAGATACCTCAGACAGCGAGAATGAGAACACGGCACTGATGGCCAAGCTGGATGACGAAGAAGACGGGGCTGGAGATGGAGAAGGCGAACCAGACAGGGAAACCTCTAACAACTCTGAAATGGTGGAGGTAAGTGAAACAGATTATGATTCTTTACTTAAGATGAAAAATGAATTTTTATCCCTATATAAATCTAACAAATTAGGTAAAAGAAAAATCAAGGAACTAGAAGCTAACTTAGAAAAAAATTTAGCAGTATTAGATAAGTTTAGATATGATTATGCCTGTGAGAAGAATCGCGTAATTGTTGCAAATGAAAAAATTGCTAAGCTAGAAATACAAGTGCAAAAAACCGAAGCTAAAGCCAAGAATTTAGAAAAAGAAATGAAATCTCACAGAGATCAGGCAATGGACGCAACAATTAAATATGACTTACTAAGTAAAGAACGGGAAAAACTGTACTCCAAAATAAAAAAATTGGAGGATCTTTTAACCCGACGAGATCAATCGGAACAAACAATCTTCTTAAACAAACCAGCTAACGTTGATTTTTACAATCCTTATAAGAAGCCATATCAAATTCACCCTACCTATATGATTTCAAATTTATGCAGACAGGTTGTCTTGCGAATCTAATGTCTTTTGTTAGTGAGAATGAGACAGCGACACACAGTGAAACTCAAAAAACTTTTAACTACACAGAATTAAATGATAGTTATAAAGAAAGAAATTGTCCAGCAATAACTGAATTTGAAACAGATATTTTTCACCCAAGTGAAGGAGAAACCTCAGGTACTTCGGAAAATAAGACACCGATGACTACTTATGCAACTGGATATATGCCTGAGTGCATAAAGAAAATCAGTGATCTTCACTCCACTCTCGAAAGCGAGAGAAAGTCATTTGATGAAGAAAGGCAAAAACTTCTTCATGAAATATCTTCACTTAAAGAAAAAATAAGAATACACACTATTTCATACACCTTAATTTCAAATGACAAAATTTCCTGCACTAATTCATTAAAATTTTCAGGACCCACAAAAGAGCCATTGAAGAGTCAAGTTTGGGTTAAAAAGGAAGATATCTTGAAGGAGAATCGTGATCTTAATGTACCTTTTGTCATTGAGTATTTTCCTTCCAAAACTTTTGTACCTTCTTTATTTGGTCATGTATCAAAAAAATTATCTTCTTCAACAAAAACAAAGTTTTCCATGCATGATCATGTCACCAAACAAACTCACAAAACAATTCCTAAAAACAAAACTACAACGTCAAAACAAGAATCAAAATCAAAAGCTATCAAAGAACCTGTCAAACTTACAAAAATCAAAAAACTCGAGTCTAAACCGAAGACAAAAAGACTCTCACTAGAGCACAAATGGATTCCAAAACTTCAAACTGCAGGAACACAAATCCCTATCCTAGAAATAGGTAGTAACTCTGTGTCATTCCTTAACAAAGGAAAGTCTAGGAAGTCTAAACGGACTAACAAAATTGACAGAGGTGGACCCATATTTCAATGGGTACCTAAAATCCTCTAGTTTTATATTTGCAGGCCCTTCATGTGTGGTACTTAGATTCTGGTTGCTCCACACACATGACTGGGACAAAGGAACTGTTGAGCAACTACATTGATAGACCTGGAGGACTGGTACGCTTTGGAAATAGCAATGGAGCCAGAATCCTTGGTCATGGCGATCTCATATGCAATCGACTCACAATTAAACAAGTCTCGTATGTTGAAGGACTGACACACAACCTCTTGTCAATAGGACAGTTCAGTGATTTGGACTCCAAGTTGTGTTTCTAAAGAAAACTTGCAAAATTCTCAATGCCAATGGTGAAGAACTCCTTACTGGAACTCGCAAGACAAATCTTTACACCATTGATATTAGAACTGTCAAACCAAAGACTGATATCTGCCTAATCTCCAAAGCAACTTCAACTCAGAATGACTTATGGCACCAACGGTTATCTCATCTTAACTTCAAGACCATCAACAAGCTGTCAACCAACAAATTGGCGATTGGACTACCACCACTGAAGTATCAAAAAGAGCATATATGCTCTGCTTGTGAGAAAGGAAAAATGAAGAAAGCCTCACATCCTACAAAACACACCGCTTCCACTCAACATCCTCTAGAGCTTTTACACATGGATCTGTGTGGCCCAATGCGAACTGAAAGCATAAGTGGAAAGCGATATATGCTGGTTATCGTTGATGACTATTCCCGATATACTTGGGTACGCTTTTTACGGACTAAATCAGAGACAGTCGATCATATTCCAAACCTAATCAGAACAACGCAGAACCTACTCCAGAGGAGTGTTAAAATAGTTAGATCAGACAATGGAACAGAATTCAAGAATCAACAGCTCAGCGACTTCTACGAATCCATAGGGATTACCCAACAGTTGTCTGCTGCCTACACACCTCAACAAAATGGGGTTGTTGAAAGGCGAAATCGAACACTCGTGGAGGCTGCACGAACAATGATCATTCAATCATCACTACCTCATTTTCTTTGGGCTGAAGCAATGAATACTGCTTGCTATACGCAGAATCGCACAAGCATTCATCTAAGATTTGGAAAGACGCCATATGAACTTATAAATGGCAGACTGCCCAACATTGCTCATTTTCGAATTTTTGGATGCAAGTGCTTCGTCGCCAACGACCGGGAAGACAAGTCCAAACTTGATCCAAAAGCAACTGAAGGAATCTTCGTAGGCTACTCTGCTCAATCTAAGGCGTACAGGATATTTCTCAGAGACAGAAGGATAATCATTGAAAGTTTAAATGTCACCTTTGACGAGGGACTCGAACTTTTGACTGGACGTAGCAGTTTGGGACAAGTCTCTAGAACACCACACCTTATTCATTCTCATAATGAAGAAGGACAATGTTCGAGAGATGCCTCTGAATGGAACTCTTCAGATCAACAAGCAACTGATTCCTCTAGACAAAGCAACCCCACATGCTTTACTCAACGAGCTCAAGAAGAACGGGATTTGGATCTACTTTTTGAGCATATTTATATTTCTCAAAATCAGACAAGACCATCTACTGATTCATTTCCAAATACTGAATCCAGTCCTAGTTTGTCAACTCATGATTCAGAACCTATTCCTAACCAGACCCTTCCTCCCTCAGATGCAGAAGCCTCGACCCCAACAACAACTTTGACCACAACGCAGACAGAGGCCTCCTCCTCAACTTCAGCTGGCGACATTATCGTGTCTGCAATCGACTATCCACTCAGTGATGAGTCGCAAATAGACGAAACGACACTACCCCACGAAAAGAAATGGGTTCGACATCATCCTACTGATCAAATAATAGGGGATCCAAATACAGGAGTAACGACTAGAAGATCACTTTCAAATGAATGTCTGTTCACCTGTTTCTTGAGTCAAACAGAACCTAAAAGAGTAGTTGACGCACTACGAGATCCTAACTGGATAGTGGCTATGCAAGAGGAGATTAATCAATTCGAGCGCCTCAAAGTCTGGAACTTAGTTCCTCGCCAAAAGGAAAAACGGTGATTGGAACAAAGTGGGTATTTAAAAACAAAAAGGATGAAGATGGTGTTGTTATTCGGAACAAGGCTAGGCTTGTCGCTAAGGGATATAATCAACAGGAAGGAATTGATTACGATGAAACATTTGCCCCTGTAGCTAGAATCGAAGCTATTAGGTTATTCCTTGCATACGCAGCACACAAAGATTTCACTGTCTATCAAATGGATGTAAAAACAGCCTTCTTGAACGGAATTCTGAAAGAAGAAGTGTATGTGTCACAGCCAGACGGATTTCTCAATGCTGATCATCCCGACTTTGTTTACAAACTTGACAAATCACTGTACGGCCTTAAACAAGCTCCAAGAGCCTGGTATGAGGTGCTTTCCGACTTTCTAATCTCCTCAGGCTTCACTAAAGGGAAAATTGACACTACCTTGTTCGTAAAGAAAGATGGTTCTGATATCATGCTTGTGCAAATCTATGTGGATGATATCATTTTTGGCTCTACAAACCCTAAACTTTGTGAAGAATTTAGCATTCTGATGCAATCACAGTTTGAAATGAGTATGATGGGAGAAATGTCATTCTTCCTCGGATTACAAATCAAACAACTTCAGGATGGGATCTTTATTAATCAATCAAAGTATATTCACGATATTCTCAAAAAATATGGGATTGACAAGAGCAAATCATCGAGTACACCCATGTCAACATCATGCTCACTCGATGCAGATCATTTAGGTGAACCTGTTGATGTTACTCATTACCGAGGGATCATTGGATCATTACTCTACCTCACAGCCAGTCGGCCAGACATCTTATTCTCTACATGTCTTTGTGCTCGATTTCAAGCTAACCCCAAGGAGTCGCATCTTCATGCTGTCAAAAGAATCTTGAAATATCTGAAAGGAACACCAGACCTTGGACTGTGGTATCCTAAGAATTCAAATATGAAACTAATAGGGTATTCTGACGCAGACTTTGCAGGTTGCAGATTAGATAGAAAAAGCACTTCTGGACACATCCAATTCCTAGGCGACAAGCTTGTATGTTGGGCCTCGAAGAAACAAAATTGTGTGTCAACTTCCACGGCGGAAGCAGAATACGTGGCTGCAGCCAGTTGTTGCTCACAAATTTTGTGGATCAGAACTCAACTACGGGACTACGGGTCGATCTAAATAGAATTCCTATTTACTGTGATTCCAAGAGTGCTATTGCAATTACATGCAATCCTGTTCATCACTCACGCACTAAGCACATAGATCTTCGCTATCACTTCATAAAGGATCACGTAGAGCGAGGCATAATAGAAATGTACTTTGTCAATACAGAGCTTCAACTAGCCGATTTGCTTACAAAAGCATTGGATGAAAAACGCTTCCAATGCTTAGTAGCAAAGTTGGGAATGTTGAACCTCAACTTTAATTTTGCCTATGCCCTCCTACAGTTCACCATTTATCTATCTGCTATGTTACTAATCTCTTATTCTGTGTGTGTTTATTATGTTAACCATCTATTTAGGATTTTTTTTAAGTTTTTTTTTATTTTCAATAAATTGTTTCTTGTGTCCAATAAGTCGATGTTGCGCCAATGCTGATGGCGTTACATCGAGGGGGAGAAAAGCTATATCCATGCATCGAGGGGGAGTGAGTTCAATCATTTTTCAGATACTCGATAGGCATTATATTTAGGGGGAGTGAGTTCAATCATTTTTCAGATACTAGGGGGAGTTTTCAATGAATATTTATTCAAGAAACTCAAACATTTAGGGGGAGTTTTCGTACAACAACTCAAATACTTATTCAAAGAAATCCAAACATATAGGGGGAGCTCTCAAAAACTCGTATTCCCTATAAAAATCCAAAGCAAAATAGCAAGTAAAACAACAAATAAGCTCAAAAGAAGGTAAATCTCAAAAAACAAGCATATTCAAATTATGCTCAAAGTTGCGTCTTAACTCTGCCTGTTCCTTGAGCTTCTTTTCTTCTTCTTGCTTCTGCCAATCCATCTGTAAACGAGAAAATAAGAAATTTGTTGTTCTTAGATGTAAGGTACTTCAATGAGATTTGAGACCTATCTATTTATAAACACGAAGGAAACTTACGTCATTTATTGTCCCGACATTAAGACGAATTTTTGACTAAGGCGAAGATTTTCTTTTTCAATAAGGATATCGTATCATGAAAATCGATCTTGAAAAACCCATTGATTTGATGTTATCCTTGTAATTGATCGCGCTAAATTGGTAGTACTTGGGTCTTTTCTAGATTTTTGGTATCTTTCCCTAGTCAATTTCAAAAATTCCATTACAAATTAATTATTAGAATTTGGATTCGCAAAACTAAACTTAATTTGAACAATTGTTATTCGTAAACCATTTTCAATTTTGACCAAGTCAATGAATCAAGTTGCGAACTCACGGCTCTCAATTCGCAAACTGATCGATTCGCAAACTACAACTTCGCGAATCTAAAGTGGGCCCTTATCTCAAAAGTTACAGCCCAACTCAAAACTAGGGTTTACACTTTAGGCCCGCAAAGTTGCTTCTAAATACCAATTCGCAAACCTCTCTCAAATACACAACACTCTCAATTCGCAAACCTCTCTCAAACACGCAACACTCTCAAATCGCAAACCTCTGTCAGTTTAGATAAAATTTTGCGAACCTCAAATCGCAGTCTCAATAGCATATCCCAGTCCTCGTTCTCAGAAACTCTTCGGTGGTAAGGAATCACTCGATATAGTTCCTACAATGAAATGTCTTTCTTTTTCAGCTTTGCAGGTTTAAATCGTGAAGAACAGGGCCATACTCGGATTTTTTTATTATTATCGATGAATTTCTGTTTATGTTGTTGTTTCTGATTGGGATATTTCTGGGTAAATGTCGATTTTTGAGCTTCTGGGTTTGCTTGTTAATTAGAACTTTTAATTTCATTTTAAATGTCTTCGTTTAATCGGTCGAAGTACAGCTTTGCGAACTCAAAAACTGTTTTGCACAAATCGCAAACCTTGTGCTTTGCAAATCCTGTCAAAGTCGCAAACTTCGCTTTGCTTTGCGAATTCTACTCTGCGAATTCTAAGATTGCGCTCTACTTTGCGAATTCTAAGCTTATTCTGCGAATTCTAAGTTTACTTTGCGTATTCTAAGTTTACTTTGCGAATTCCAAGTTTGTTCTGCGAATTCTACTTTGCGAATTATAAGACTGCTTTACTTTGTGAATTCTAAACTTACTTTGCGAACTCTAAGCTTACTGTGCGAACTCTAAGTTTACTTTGCGAATTCTACTCTGCGAATTCCAAGATTGATTTACTTTGCGAATTCTAAGCTTATTTTGCGAACTCTAAGTTTACTTTGCGAACTTTGCGAATTCTACTTTGCGAATTCTAAGATTGCTTTACTTGGCGAATTCTAAATTTGCTTTGCGAGTTCTACTTTGCGAATTATAAGATTGCGAATTCTAAGGTTGCGTTACTTTGCGAATTCTAAGCTCATTCTGCGAACTCTAAGTTTGCACATTTAGATATGCGCACGATTCACTTCGCGAATTGTTACTTTGCGACTCATAGTTTACCCGATATTTCAAATGCTCAATTCGCAAAGTTCTTTTTCAACTCAACCCGCAATCCATACTTAGTAAATTTTTCGGCCAAATATTTCGTCACATAAATGGGCCAACAGGAATGGGCCAAATCTTTTCTAAACGTTTTTTTTTTGTTTAAAGCCCATACTTAACAATATTCTCTTGATATTCAATTGTTATAATATCATGACACTGATTCCATTATTCTTTCTTCTTGCAGTCTCAGCAGCACTTCCCGGTGTCAAAAATATATTAAAAAAAAAAAAAAAACAAACAAAAAAAAAAACAAAAAAAAAGAAACATGACGACACCTACGGACATCGTTTACCCAACCTCACAATGGATAACGATCAAGGACAATAATTTCCAACTTGACCTTCATACATTCAAGTGCAAGGACGAAGTTATATTATCCATTCTGAGGAATCATCATCTTGGGTATGCCTTTTCGGCCTCGGTCCAAGTCCCTACAGTCTACCTTCAGCAATTCTGGGGGACGATGAAGACAAAAAATCGCTCAGGATAACAGTATATACTACGAGGCCCAAATAGCAAATGAGACTGTCAGCATCACAAGCGATCTCATTCGGAGTATTCTCAGATTGCCAAGTCACCTCACTACGAACCCGAGGCTTCTGAGAATGAGCTTGTGGATGATATGATGAAGATGGGATATTACACGCCTATCAAGTTTGTCTCCCATTTTCAGAACTCCATGATCCCACATCCTTGGCGAACACTCTTTACATTTGTCAATAAGTGCTTCTCACCCAAGCACTCAGGATGGGATAGATGCAATATCACAATCCTTCGCATCTTCCATGGGATTGTGTTTCGAAGAAATTACGATTTTGTCAAGCTTATCATCACGGACCTCGACGACCAACTACACCAACGTTCAAAGTCCAAAAGGCCACAGAATTTGCCATATCCCCGGTGGTTCTCACTTATCATCAATCATTTCCTGACCACAACACAGGGAATACCATCACGACCAGCAGAAGAAAATTTCACCCCACCCAAACTGCGCTACCTTCAGAAGGGAAAGCCTGATGACAAATATTCGCGCAAGGCAATGCCAATCCCTCGCGAATTACTCGTTCTAGCAAACCCCGACCATATTGATGCCTATTGCAGCGTTTACAAAGTTCCTCACCCCATGACACAGGATAACCCACCTGAGTCTAACCCAGGGGTTAGTGAGACTGAGAGAGCAGAAAGGAGCGAGAGAGAAAGAGAGAGTGAGACCTTGACAGAAACCAACAGAAACAACCCTATCCCACACGCACCACAGTCTTCATCTCAAGAAACAATCCTCGACCAACCACCACCATCCTCTGAACACACAATACCCGAACCATCGCTCGACGAACAACCACACATAGTTGTTCCCGAGACGATCACAACAGCAATAACTCAGTCAGAAAGAGCCGGGTCACTCCCTAGGATAGAAGACGTCGTAGTCGACCCAACGACGCATGAGCGAACCCCACCAGACCATTCACTTGTCTCCCAACAGACAAGTGTTCTCAACACAACGTGAACCACCCCAAACCTCCAGCAGCTCGGTCCCTGTGTCTGAATCAACTCAAGAAATACCCATTCCCGTGACACAGACCGAGCCTCAGCCTGATCCTCAGGCAACAACGTTCATAGAAGAGCCCCAAATAGAGGCTCTTCAAGGATTGGACGGAAGTCTCTCGGATGTTGATGATTTCAGCAGCTCACCATCCGCGAGCCACCGTACAGAACCTAGTTCTGGACGCGTGCTAACGGGACGCCTTGACGATCCCGGAGATACTTTCACCCAAGCCCGTCCCACTGACGTGGCAACAACGACCCGAGCACCATCTCCAATTGATGCGTCGCAAGGAGTGGTCGGAAGACCCAAGGATCCTGAAGTTCCACGAACTTCGGGTGACGAGGGCCACCGTCCAGAACCTAGTTCTGAACGTGTGCCAACGGCTCCCTCTAGTGGCGCCGGATCAATTCAACACAGGTGACGACTGCCTACTTGGAGAACCGGTTGTGTTCGAATTCTCGAGACCGTAACCCTACCAAGGGTCAAAGGTCTTATTAAGGAGGCGGTTCAAGCAACTTCCACCGACAAAGGGAAGGCTCCCATATCTGACCAACTCCTCCTCAACAGCCGGATACTTCCCCGACTTCTCACCTTGCCACCACGCAACCCCGACGACACCAACTTGTACACAGTGCCTCTGCTAGAGCTTTTTGATGTTGGCATTGCTCGCATAATTGAACTCGACAGCAACCGGAGCTTTGAAGAAGAAGACCTCTACAGGAAGCTGGTCGCAGGAGGCGTCATCCATCTCAAGATGCGAGCCATACCAACTGACACATGCCGCCCAAGAAAGCCCCAGTCAGAAACGTCGTCACGACGATCCAGACGACCAGGATCGTCCTGAGGGGGTGAGAGCAGCAAGAGGACCGAGAACCACGCCTTCTGTCGCTCGGGGCGGAAGAGGCAGAACACGCGGGGTTCAAACGCGTGGAGGCAGTTCGTCACGACCACCCAATCCACCACCAAGGTCCTCCAGGGGCAGACAAGCTACACCAGGGCCGAACCAGACAACTTCCCTTGATGGAGTCGAGTCTGCTCCCTCGAGGATCTCCACCCAACCAGTCCAAGCAACTACAACTCCTCGTCAAAAGGATCCTCAAGACTACATCGGCAGATATATCTTAGACGAGGAAATGGATGATGAGAACAGAGACAGCAGAAGAGTCCCGCCTAAGGATTGAAAGCGTTCGTAATTTACTAAGGCGGCAGCAGCAGACTTCTGCTTCATCGAGCAAGAGGAAGAGGAGCAAGGAGAGAATCCTGAGGCAGAACTTCCAGAACTTCCAGAACTCCTTCAGCATCAGGTGCCCGAGAAACCAACGCCAGGCTACGAGTTCATAGAGAAACTCGTTGGAGAAACGCGAAGATCAAGGCACCCTTTCTTGAGGATCTTTATCCAAAGATCTGGAGGAAGGAAGAAGAAATAAAGGGAGTCAACGAGCTGAATCTTCGAGGCCTTGAGCACCTAAGAGGGACGTATAGGGGACTTAGCCATCAGATTATGCTCTGGGAAGTCACGGCCAAGAAAGGGATGAATAGAGATCAATACAGGAAGTACATGAGAGATCAATCGGCCATCTGCGATTTGTGGACGTCGAATGGGCGGTAGGAAGATATGTAGGCCCTGTCTTTGTTATTGATCGATATGACAGGAAAATTGTAAGATATTCAGAAGCAGATCTTCCCTATCTTCCATGGGGGAACTCAACAAGCTCTATAATATTATCGCAATAAGTTTCCCCTGGACACTCACACAAGACGAGATGGTTATAGAGCTATCAAAGAGTGCATGCTGAGGAGGTCAATACTTCGCTGCTCATGACTTCCAAATGGCCTTGGAAAGCAATATGAGCAAGGTCAACCTGACAAGTCCAGACAACAAGATATAAGGATCTCGAAAAGTTGATGAGGGATTATCTTTCCTTGAACCACAACCAGGGGTCACCTATCTACAAGCTCAGAAGAAAGTAAAGCAGGTGCTACTTCTGTCAGAGATCTCCAAATTTTCAGATGGAACATTGAAAGATTATCCTCAACCAACTTCGAACCAAGAAGAAGACAGTTTCCGAAGAGGACAAACTAGAAGGAACAGAACTGGAAGAGAAAGATGTCCTAAGAAACTCATCGAGAAGATAAGATATCGGATCGTTCTTCGGAACGACATAGACAGTTCGAGATGCCCTTGGATTCAGGAAGACCTACTTAGCTCATAGAGAACCTCCACCTCCACCTCGCTCGAAGAAAAAGAAATGAAGACTTAGTTTATTTGCTCGATTGTAATTTGGACACTTAGGGGGAGAATGTTAGGAATATTTAGAAGTGTCCAAAATATTAATTCTAAGTCTTGTAATTTCTTTTCTATGTATTTATAGATGTTCTATTTATGTATTTGGGTTGTAGTTGTAATGGGCTTGTTAGGGGCCCAATGGGCTTAAATACCTCACAAGGTATTAAGCTTAAACCCTAACTTTCATTAATGCAAGTTTCCATTTTGCTAAAAATCTCACGTACTCACACACTAAACCTCAAAAGCAAACTATTCACATATTACGAAGGTTTAATCTGTTGAAGTGTTCTTGGATAATCTGGATTTACATTGAGAATGAAAATTAACACCGTCACTTCATTGCCAAATTAATATCCAAAGATGTTGTCACGCGTATAAAAAAAGGTCTGCAACACGAGAACTTCCCAGGAGGTGACCCATCCTCGTACTACTCTCGCCCAAGCATGCTTAACTTCGGAGTTCTGATGGGATCGGCACGCATTTAGTGCTGGTCCGTTCGCACACATTTAGTTTGTTGCGCGTCTTTGTTTGTACAGGTGAAAATTTACTGAAAATTCGTAGCAAAGACAAGTGCGTTGCTCGATAACCACGTTAGTTCGTGAACGTCGCAGTCGTAGATGTCTCACATTTTCAACGTAAAAAAAAGCACGGAAGCACTATTCACGTGTAACTATTATAAAAATTGAGATTTGCGAAATCCATAGGTGTTGAGAGTGAAAACTAACACCGTCACTTCGTTGCAAAATTAATACCCGAAGATGTTGTCACACGTAAAAAAAGGCTGCAACACGAGGACTTTCTAGGGAGTCACCCATCCTAGTACCACTCTTGCCCGAGCACGCTTAACTTCGGAGTTCTGATGGGATCCGGTGCCTTAGAGCCGGTATGATCGCACCCATTTAGTTTGTTGCGCGTAGTTGTTTTGTTTGTACGGGTGAAAATGTATTGAAAATTCGCAACAAAGACCGGTGCTTGCTCGGTAACCATGCTAGTTCGTGAACGTCGCAGTCGTAGATGTCTCGCATTTTCAACAAAAAAATATAGCACGGAAGCACTATTCACGTGATTCGATTATATAAAATGAGATTTGCGAAATACATAGGTGTTGAGAGTGAAAATTAACACCGTCACTTTCATTGCCAAATTAAATCCAAAGATGTTGTCACGCGTATAAAAAAAAGGTCTGCAACACGAGAACTTCCCAGGAGGTGACCCATCCTAGTACTACTCTCGCCCAAGCACGCTTAACTTCGGAGTTCTGATGGGATTCGGCACGCATTAGTGCTGGTACGTTCGCACACATTTAGTTTGTTGCGCGTCTTTGTTTGTACAGGTGAAAATTTACTGAAAATTCGCAGCAAAGACAAGTGCATTGCTCGATAACCACGTTAGTTCGTGAACGTCGCAGTCGTAGATGTCTCACATTTTCAACGTAAAAAAAAGCACGGAAGCACTATTCACGTGTAACTATTATAAAAATTGAGATTTGTGAAATCCATAGGTGTTGAGAGTGAAAACTAACACCGTCACTTCGTTGCAAAATTAATACCCGAAGATGTTGTCACACGTAAAAAAGGCTGCAACAGAGGACTTCCCATGGTGTCACCCATCTTAGTACCACTCTCGCCCAAGCACGCTTAACTTCGGAGTTCTGATGGGATCCGGTGCCTTAGAGCCGGTATGATCGCACCCATTTAGTTTGTTGCGCGTAGTTGTTTTGTTTGTACGGGTGAAAATGTATTGAAAATTCGCAACAAAGACCGGTGCGTTGCTCGGTAACCATGCTAGTTCGTGAACGTCGCAGTCGTAGATGTCTCGCATTTTCAACGAAAAAAATATAGCACGGAAGCACTATTCACGTGATTCTATTATCAAAATTGAGATTTGCGAAATCCATTGGTGTTGAGAGTGAAAACTAACACCCTCACTTCATTACCAAATTAATATCCGAAGATGTTGTCACTCGTAAAAAAAGGCTGCAACACGACGACTTCCCAGGAGGTGACCCATCCTAGTACTACTCTCGCCCAAGCATGCTTAACTTCGGAGTTCTGATGGGATTCGGCCCGCATTAGTGCTGGTACGTTCGCACACATTTAGTTTGTTGCGCGTCTTTGTTTGTACAGGTGAAAATTTACTGGAAATTCGCAGCAAAGACAAGTGCATTGCTCGATAACCACGTTAGTTCGTGAACGTCGCAGTCGTAGATGTCTCACATTTTCAACGTAAAAAAAAGCACGGAAGCACTATTCACGTGTAACTATTATAAAAATTGAGATTTGTGAAATCCATAGGTGTTGAGAGTGAAAACTAACACCGTCACTTCGTTGCAAAATTAATACCCGAAGATGTTGTCACACGTAAAAAAAGGCTGCAACACGAGGACTTCCTAGGGGGTCACCCATCCTAGTACCACTCTCGCCCGAGCACGCTTAACTTCGGAGTTCTGATGGGATCCGGTGCCTTAGAGCCGGTATGATCGCACCCAATTAGTTTGTTGCGCGTAGTTGTTTTGTTTGTACGGGTGAAAATGTATTGAAAATTCGTAACAAAGACCGGTGCGTTGCTCGGTAACCATGCTAGTTCGTGAACGTCGCAGTCGTAGATGTCTCGCATTTTCAACGAAAAAAATATAGCACGGAAGCACTATTCACGGGATTCTATTATCAAACTTGAGATTTGCGAAATCCATTGGTGTTGAGAGTGAAAACTAACACCCTCACTTCATTGCAAAATTAATACCCGAAGATGTTGTCACTCGTAAAAAAAGGCTGCAACACGAGGACTTCCCAGGGGGTCACCCATCCTAGTACCACTCTCGCCCAAGCACGCTTAACTTCGGAGTTCTGATGGGATCCGGTGTCTTAGAGCAGATATGATCGCACCCATTTAGTTTGTTGCGCGTAGTTGTTTTGTTTGTACGGGTGAAAATGTATTGAAAATTCGCAACAAAGACCGGTGCTTGCTCGGTAACCATGCTAGTTCGTGAACGTCGCAGTCGTAGATGTCTAGCATTTTCAACAAAAAAATATAGCACGGAAGCACTATTCACGTGATTCTATTATATAAAATGAGATTTGCGAAATACATAGGTGTTGAGAGTGAAAACTAACACCGTCACTTCGTTGCAAAATTAATACCCGAAGATGTTGTCACACGTAAAAAAAGGCTGCAACACGAGGACTTCCTAGGGAGTCACCCATCCTAGTACCACTCTCGCCCGAGCACGCTTAACTTCGGAGTTCTGATGGGATCCGGTGCCTTAGAGCCGGTATGATCGCACCCATTTAGTTTGTTGCGCGTAGTTGTTTTGTTTGTACGGGTGAAAATGTATTGAAAATTCGCAACAAAGACCAGTGCGTTGCTCGGTAACCATGCTAGTTCGTGAACGTCGCAGTCGTAGATGTCTCGCATTTTCAACGAAAAAAATATAGCACGGAAGCACTATTCACGGGATTCTATTATCAAAATTGAGATTTGCGAAATCCATTGGTGTTGAGAGTGAAAACTAACACCCGCACTTCATTGCAAAATTAATACCCGAAGATGTTGTCACTCGTAAAAAAGGCTGCAACACGACGACTTCCCAGGGGGTCACCCATCCTAGTACCACTCTCGCCCAAGCACGCTTAACTTCGGAGTTCTGATGGGATCCAGTGCCTTAGAGCCGGTATGATCGCACTCATTTAGTTTGTTGCGCGTAGTTGTTTTGTTTGTACGGGTGAAAATATTGAAAAATCGCAACAAAGACCGGTGCGCTGCTCGGTAACCATGCTAGTTCGTGAACGTCGCAGTCGTAGATCTCTCGCATTTTCAACGAAAAAAATATAGCACGGAAGCACTATGCACGTGATTCTATTATCAAACTTGAGATTTGCGAAATCCATTGGTGTTGAGAGTGAAAACTAACACCCTCACTTCATTGCAAAATTAATACCCGAATATGTTGTCACTAGGAAAAAAAGGCTGCAACACAAGGACTTCCCAGGGGGTCACCCATCCTAGTACCACTCTCGCCCAAGCACGCCTAACTTCGGAGTTCTGATGGGATCCGGTGCCTTAGAGCCGGTATGATCGCACCCATTTAGTTTGTTGCGCGTAGTTGTTTTGTTTGTACGGGTGAAAATGTATTGAAAATTCGCAACAAAGACCGGTGCGTTGCTCGGTAACCATGCTAGTTCGTGAACGTCGCAGTCGTAGATGTCTCGCATTTTCAACGAAAAAAATATAGCACGGAAGCACTATTCACGGGATTCTATTATCAAAATTGAGATTTGCGAAATCCATTGGTGTTGAGAGTGAAAACTAACACCCTCACTTCATTGCAAAATTAATACCCGAAGATGTTGTCACTCATAAAAAAAGGCTGCAACACGAGGACTTCCCTGGGGGTCACCCATCCTAGTACCACTCTCGCCCAAGCACGCTTAACTTCGGAGTTCTGATGGGATCCAGTGCCTTGGAGCCGGTATAATCGCACCCATTTAGTTTGTTGCGCGTAGTTGTTTTGTTTGTACGGGTGAAAATATCGAAAAATCGCAACAAAGACCGGTGCGTTGCTCGGTAACCACGCTAGTTCGTGAACGTCGCAGTCGTAGATGTCTCGCATTTTCAACGAAAAAAATATAGCACGGAAGCACTATTCACGTGATTCTAATATCAAACTTGAGATTTGCGAAATCCATTGGTGTTGAGAGTGAAAACTAACACCCTCACTTCATTGCAAAATTAATACCCGAAGATGTTGTCACTCGTAAAAAAAGGCTGCAACACGAGGACTTCCCAGGGGGTCGCCCATCCTAGTACCACTCTCACCCAAGCACGCTTAACTTCGGAGTTCTGATGGGATCCGGTGCCTTAGAGCCGGTATGATCGCACCCATTTAGTTTGTTGCGCGTAGTTGTTTTGTTTGTACGGGTGAAAATGTATTGAAAATTCGCAACAAAGACCGGTGCGTTGCTCGGTAACCATGCTAGTTCGTGAACGTCGCAGTCGTAGATGTCTCGCATTTTCAACGAAAAAAATATAGCACGGAAGCACTATTCACGGGATTCTATTATCAAAATTGAGATTTGCGAAAACCATTGATGTTGAGAGTGAAAACTAACACCCTCACTTCATTGCTAAATTAATACCCGAAGATGTTGCCACTCGTAAAAAAAGGCTGCAACACAAGGACTTCCCAGGGGGTCACCCATCCTAGTACCACTCTCGCCCAAGCACGCTTAACTTCGGAGTTCTGATGGGATCCAGTGTCTTAGAGCCGATATGATCGCACCCATTTAGTTTGTTGCGCGTAGTTGTTTTGTTTGTACGGGTGAAAATGTTTTGAAAATTCGCAACAAAGACCGGTGCGTTGCTCGGTAACCATGCTAGTTCGTGAACGTCGCAGTCGTAGATGTCTCGCATTTTCAACAAAAAAATATAGCACGGAAGCACTATTCACGTGATTCTATTATCAAAATTGAGATTTGTGAAATCCATTGGTGTTGAGAGTGAAAACTAACACCCTCACTTCATTGCAAAATTAATACCCGAAGATGTTGTCACTCGTAAAAAAAGGCTGCAACACAAGGACTTCCCAGGGGGTCACCCATCCTAGTACCACTCTCGCCCAAGCACGCTTAACTTCGGAGTTCTGATGGGATCCAGTGTCTTAGAGCCGATATGATCGCACCCATTTAGTTTGTTGCGCGTAGTTGTTTTGTTTGTACGGGTGAAAATGTATTGAAAATTCGCAACAAAGACCGGTGCGTTGCTCGGTAACCATGCTAGTTCGTGAACGTCGCAGTCGTAGATGTCTCGCATTTTCAACGAAAAAAATATAGCACGGAAGCACTATTCACGGGATTCTATTATCAAAATTGAGATTTGCGAAATCCATTGGTGTTGAGAGTGAAAACTAACACCCTCACTTCATTGCAAAATTAATACCCGAAGATGTTGTCACTCGTAAAAAAAGGCGGCAACACGAGGACTTCCCAGGGGGTCACCCATCCTAATACCACTCTCGCCCAAGCACGCTTAACTTCGGAGTTCTGATGGGATCCGGTGTCTTAGAGCCGGTATGATCGAACCCATTTAGTTTGTTGCGCGTAGTTGTTTTGTTTGTACGGGTGAAAATGTATTGAAAATTCGCAACAAAGACCGGTGCTTTGCTCGGTAACCATGCTAGTTCGTGAACGTCGCAGTCGTAGATGTCTCGCATTTTCAACGAAAAAAATATAGCACGGAAGCACTATTCACGGGATTCTATTATCAAAATTGAGATTTGCGAAATCCATTGGTGTTGAGAGTGAAAACTAACACCCTCACTTCATTGCAAAATTAATACCCGAAGATGTTGTCACTCATAAAAAAAGGCTGCAACACGAGGACTTCCCAGGGGGTCACCGATCCTAGTACCACTCTCGCCCAAGCACGCTTAACTTCGGAGTTCTTATGGGATTCAGTGTCTTAGAGCCGGTATGATCGCACCCATTTAGTTTGTTGCGCGTAGTTGTTTTGTTTGTACGGGTGAAAATGTATTGAAAATTCGCAACAAAGACCGGTGCGTTGCTCGGTAACCATGCTAGTTCGTGAACGTCGCAGTCGTAGATGTCTCGCATTTTCAACAAAAAAATATAGCACGGAAGCACTATTCACGTGATTCTATTATCAAAATTGAGATTTGCAAAAACCATTGGTGTTGAGAGTGAAAACTAACACCCTCACTTCATTGCAAAATTAATACCCGAAGATGTTGCCACTCGTAAAAAAAGGCTGCAACACAAGGACTTCCCAGGGGGTCACCCATCCTAGTACCACTCTCGCCCAAGCACGCTTAAATTCGGAGTTCTGATGGGATCCAGTGTCTTAGAGCCGATATGATCGCACCCATTTAGTTTGTTGCGCGTAGTTGTTTTGTTTGTACGGGTGAAAATGTATTGAAAATTCGCAACAAAGACCGGTGCGTTGCTCGGTACCCATGCTAGTTCGTGAACGTCGCAGTCGTATATGTCTCGCATTTTCAACGAAAAAAATATAGCATGGAAGCACTATTCACGTGATTCTATTATAAAAATGAGATTAGCGAAATCCATTGGTGTTGAGAGTGAAAACTAACACCCTCACTTCATTGCAAAATTAATACCCGAAGATGTTGTCACTCGTAAAAAAAGGCTGCAACACGAGGACTTCCTAGGGGGTCACCCATCCTAGTACCACTATCGCCCAAGCACGCTTAACTTCGGAGTTCTGATGGGATCCGGTGCCTTAGAGCCGGTTTCATCGCACCCATTTAGTTTGTTGCGCGTAGTTGTTTTGTTTGTACGGGTGAAAATGTTTTGAAAATTCGCAACAAAGACCGGTGTGTTGCTCGGTAACCATGCTAGTTCGTGAATGTCGCAGTCGTAGGTGTCTCGCATTTTCAACGAAAAAAATATAGCACGGAAACACTATTCACGGGATTCTATTATCAAAATTGAGATTTGCGAAATCCATTGGTGTTGAGAGTGAAAACTAACACCCTCACTTCATTGCAAAATTAATACCCGAAGATGTTGTCACTCGTAAAAAAAGGCTGCAACACGAGGACATCCCAGGGGGTCACCCATCCTAGTACCACTCTCGCCCAAGCACGCTTAACTTCGGAGTTCTGATGGGATCCGGTGCCTTAGAGGCGGTATGATCGCACCCGTTTAGTTTGTTGCGCGTAGTTATTTTGTTTGTACGGGTGAAAATGTATTGAAAATTCGCAACAAAGACCGGTGCTTGCTCGGTAACCATGCTAGTTCGTGAACGTCGCAGTCGTAGATGTCTCGCATTTTCAATAAAAAAATATAGCACGGAAGCACTATTCACGTGATTCTATTATAAAAAATGAGATTTGCGAAATACATAGGTGTTGAGAGTGAAAACTAACACCGTCACTTCATTGCCAAATTAATCCCCGAAGATATTGTCACGCGTATAAAAATTGAGATTTGCAAAATCCATAGGTGTTGAGAGTGAAAACTAACACCCTCACTTCATTGCAAAATTAATACCCGAAGATGTTGTCACACGTAAAAAAAGGCTGTAACACGAGGACTTCCTAGGGGGTCACCCATCCTAGTACCACTCTCGCCCAAGCACGCTTAACTTCGGAGTTCTGATGGGATCCTGTGCCTTAGAGCGGTATGATCGCACCCATTTAGTTTTTGAGCGTAGTTGTTTTGTTTGTACGGGTGAAAATGTATTGAAAATTCGCAACAAAGACCTGTGCTTGCTCGGTAACCATGCTAGTTCGTGAACGTCGCAGTCGTAGATGTCTCGCATTTTCAACAAAAAAATATAGGACGGAAGCACTATTCACGTGATTCTATTATAAAAAATGAGATTTGCGAAATACATAGGTGTTGAGAGTGAAAACTAACGCCCTCACTTCATTGCAAAATTAATACCCGAAGATGTTGCCACTCGTAAAAAAAGGCTGCAACACAAGGACTTCCCAGGGGGTCACCCATCCTAGTACCACTCTCGCCCAAGCACGCTTAACTTCGGAGTTCTGATGGGATCCAGTGTCTTAGAGCCGATATGATCGCACCCAATTAGTTTGTTGCGCGTAGTTGTTTTGTTTGTACGGGTGAAAGTGTGTTGAAAATTCGCAACAAAGACCGGTGCGTTGCTCGGTAACCATGCTAGTTCGTGAACGTCGCCGTCGTAGATGTCTTGCATTCTCAACGAAAAAAATTTAGCTCCGGAAGAACTATTCACGGGATTCTATTATCAAAATTGAGATTTGCAAAATCCATTGGTGTTGAGAGTGAAAACTAACACCGTCACTTCATTGCAAAATTAATACCAGAAGATGTTGTCACACGTAAAAAAAGGCTGCAACACGAGGACTTCCTAGGGGGTCACCCATCCTAGTACCACTCTCGCCCAAGCACGCTTAACTTCGGAGTTCTGATGGGATCCGGTGCCTTAGAGCCGGTATCATCGCACCCATTTAGTTTGTTGCGCGTAGTTGTTTTGTTTGTACGGGTGAAAATGTTTTGAAAATTCGCAACAAAGACCGGTGCGTTGCTCGGTAACCATGCTAGTTCGTGAACGTCGCAGTCGTAGGTGTCTCGCATTTTCAACGAAAAAAATATAGCACGGAAGCACTATTCACGGGATTCTATTATCAAAATTGAGATTTGCGAAATCCATTGGTGTTGAGAGTGAAAACTAACACCTCACTTCATTGCAAAATTAATACCCGAAGATGTTGTCACTCGTAAAAAAAGGCTGCAACACGAGGACTTCCCAGGGGGTCACCCATCCTAGTACCACTCTCGCCCAAGCACGCTTAACTTCGGAGTTCTGATGGGATCCGGTGCCTTAGAGCTGGTATGATCGCACCCATTTAGTTTGTTGCGCGTAGTTGTTTTGTTTGTACGGGTGAAAATGTATTGAAAATTCGCAACAAAGACCGGTGCTTGCTCGGTAACCATGCTAGTTCGTGAACGTCGCAGTCGTAGATGTCTCGCATTTTCAATAAAAAAAAATAGCACGGAAGCACTATTCACGTGATTCTATTATAAAAAATGAGATTTGCGAAATAATAGGTGTTGAGAGTGAAAACTAACACCGTCACTTCATTGCCAAATTAATCCCGAAGAATTGTCACGCGTATAAAAAAAAAAAAGTTGAGTCTTCTCCTTAGCTGAATTTTCGCAAAATGTTGTCACTGACTTTCCCTATGATCGCAAATGACTTTTGAGATCTGCTAACGCATGTTCAAAACAACTGCCATGTATTTTTCTACTTCTGCAACACGAGGACTTCCCAGGGGGTGACCCATCCTAGTACCTCTCGCCCAAGCAGTTTAACTTCGGAGTTCTGATGGGATTCGGCACGCATTAGTGCTGGTAGGTTCGCAACATTTAGTTTGTTGTGCGTCTTTATTTGTACAGGTGAAAATTTACTGAAAATTCGCAGCAAAGACAAGTGCGTTGCTCGATAACCACGTTAGTTCGTGAACGTCGCAGTCGTAGATGTCTCACATTTTCAAGGTAAAAAAAAAGCACGGAAGCACTATTCACGTGTAATTATTATAAAAATTGAGATTTGCGAAATCCATTGGTGTTGAGAGTGAAAACTAACAGCGTCACTTCATTGCAAAATTAATACGCGAAGATGTTGTCACACGTAAAAAAGGCTGCAACACGAGGACTTCCTAGGGGGTCACCCATCCTAGTACCACTCTCGACCAAGCACGCTTAACTTCGGAGTTCTGATGGGATCCGGTGCCTTAGAGCCGATATGATCGCACCCATTTAGTTTGTTGCGCGAATTTGTTTTGTTTGTACGGGTGAAAATGTATTGAAAATTCGCAACAAAGACCGGTGCGTTGCTCGGTAACCATGCTAGTTCGTGAACGTCGCAGTCGTAGATGTCTCGCATTTTCAACGAAAAAAATATAGCATGGAAGCACTATTCACGTGATTCTATTATAAAAATGAGATTTGCGAAATACATAGGTGTTGAGAATGAAAACTAACACCGTCACTTCAATGCCAAATTAATACCCGAAGATGTTGTCACACGTAAAAAAAGGCTGCAACACGAGGACTTCCTAGGGGGTCACCCATCCTAGTACCACTCTCGCCCAAGCACGCTTAACTTCGGAGTTCTGATGGGATCCGGTGCCTTAGAGCTGGTATCATCGCACCCATTTAGTTTGTTGCGCGTAGTTGTTTTGTTTGTACGGGTGAAAATGTTTTGAAAATTCGCAACAAAGACCGGTGCGTTGCTCGGTAACCATGCTAGTTCGTGAACGTCGCAGTCGTAGGTGTCTCGCATTTTCAACGAAAAAAATATAGCACGGAAGCACTATTCACGGGATTCTATTATCAAAATTGAGATTTGCGAAATCCATTGGTGTTGAGAGTGAAAACTAACACCCTCACTTCATTGCAAAATTAATACCCGAAGATGTTGTCACTCGTAAAAAAAGGCTGCAACACGAGGACTTCCCAGGGGGTCACCCATCCTATTACCACTCTCGCCCAAGCACGCTTAACTTCGGAGTTCTGATGGGATCCGGTGCCTTAGAGCCGGTATGATCGCACCCGTTTAGTTTGTTGCGCGTAGTTATTTTGTTTGTACGGGTGAAAATGTATTGAAAATTCGCAACAAAGACCGGTGCTTGCTCGGTAACCATGCTAGTTCGTGAACGTCGCAGTCGTAGATGTCTCGCATTTTCAATAAAAAAATATAGCACGGAAGCACTATTCACGTGATTCTATTATAGAAAAATGAGATTTGCGAAATACATAGGTGTTGAGAGTGAAAACTAACACCGTCACTTCATTGCCAAATTAATCCCCGAAGATATTGTCACGCGTATAAAAAAAGGTCTGCAACACGAGGACTTCCCAGGGGGTGACCCATCCTAGTACTACTCTCGCCCAAGCATGGTTAACTTCGGAGTTCTGATGGGATTCGGCACGCATTAGTGCTGGTAGGTTCGCACACATTTAGTTTGTTGTGCGTCTTTATTTGTACAGGTGAAAATTTACTGAAAAGTCGCAGCAAAGACAAGTACGTTGCTCGATAACCACGTTAGTTCGTGAACGTCGCAGTCGTAGATGTCTCACAATTTCAAGGTAAAAAAGCACGGAAGCACTATTCACGTGTAATTATTATAAGAATTGAGATTTGCGAAATCCATAGGTGTTGAGAGTGAAAACTAACACCCTCACTTCATTGCAAAATTAATACGCGAAGATGTTGTCACACGTAAAAAAAGGCTGCAACACGAGGACTTCCTAGGGGGTCACCCATCCTAGTACCACTCTCGCCCAAGCACGCTTAACTTCGGAGTTCTGATGGGATCCTGTGCCTTAGAGCCGGTATGATCGCACCCATTTAGTTTGTTGAGCGTAGTTGTTTTGTTTGTACGGGTGAAAATGTATTGAAAATTCGCAACAAAGACCTGTGCTTGCTCGGTAACCATGCTAGTTCGTGAACGTCGCAGTCGTAGATGTCTCGCATTTTCAACAAAAAAATATAGGACGGAAGTACTATTCACGTGATTCTATTATAAAAAATGAGATTTGCGAAATACATAGGTGTTGAGAGTGAAAACTAACGCCCTCACTTCATTGCAAAATTAATACCCGAAGATGTTGCCACTCGTAAAAAAAGGCTGCAACACAAGGACTTCCCAGGGGGTCACCCATCCTAGTACCACTCTCGCCCAAGCACGCTTAACTTCGGAGTTTTGATGGGATCCTGTGCCTTAGAGCCGGTATGATCGCACCCTTTTAGTTTGTTGAGCGTAGTTGTTTTGTTTGTACGGGTGAAAATGTATTGAAAATTCGCAACAAAGACCAGTGCTTGCTCGGTAACCATGCTAGTTCGTGAACGTCGCAGTCGTAGATATCTCGCATTTTCAACAAAAAAATATAGGACGGAAGCACTATTCACGTGATTCTATTATAAAAAATGAGATTTTCGAAATACATAGGTGTTGAGAGTGAAAACTAACACCGTCACTTCATTGCCAAATTAATACCCGAAGATGTTGTCACGCGTATAAAAAAAGGTCTGCAACACGAGAACTTCCCAGGGGGTGACCCATCCTAGTACTACTCTCGCCCAAGCACGCTTAACTTCGGAGTTCTGATGGGATCCTGTGCCTTAGAGCCGGTATGTTCGCACACA
Organism: Craterostigma plantagineum; assembly: GCA_027422505.1. Classification (NCBI taxonomy): domain Eukaryota; kingdom Viridiplantae; phylum Streptophyta; class Magnoliopsida; order Lamiales; family Linderniaceae; genus Craterostigma; species Craterostigma plantagineum. Next base: position 1,883,406 of record JAPQWV010000103.1, read on the forward strand.
TTTAGTTTGTTGCGCGTCTTTGTTCGTACAGGTGAAAATTTACTGAAAATTCGCAGCAAAGACAAGTGCGTTGCTCGATAACCACGTTAGTTCGTGAACGTCGCAGTCGTAGATGTATCACATTTTCAAGGTAAAAAAAAGCACGGAAGCACTATTCACGTGTAATTATTATAAAAATTGAGATTTTCGAAATCCATAGGTGTTGAGAGTAAAAACTAACACCCTCACTTCATTGCAAAATTAATACCCGAAGATGTTGTCACACGTAAAAAAAGGCTGCAACACGAGGACTTCCTAGGGGGTCACCCATCCTAGTACCACTCTCGCCAAGCACGCTTAACTTCGGAGTTCTGATGGGATCCTGTGCCTTAGAGCCGGTATGATCGCACCCATTTAGTTTTTGAGCGTAGTTGTTTTGTTTGTACGGGTGAAATGTATTGAAAATTCGCAACAAAGACCGGTGCTTGCTCGGTAACCATGCTAGTTCGTGAACGTCGCAGTCGTAGATATCTCGCATTTTCAACAAAAAAATATAGGACGGAAGCACTATTCACGTGATTCTATTATAAAAAATTAGATTTGCGAAATACATAGGTGTTGAGAGTGAAAACTAACACCGTCACTTCATTGCCAAATTTATACCCGAAGATGTTGTCACGCGTATAAAAAAAGGTCTACAACACGAGAACTTCCCGGGGGGTGACCCATTCTAGTACTACACTCTCCCAAGCACGCTTAACTTCGGAGTTCTGATGGGATTCTGCGTGCATTAGTGTTGGTACGTTCGCACACATTTAGTTTGTTGCGCGTCTTGTTCGTATTGGTGAAAATTACTGAAAATTCGCAGCAAAGACAAGTGCGTTGCTCGATAACCACGTTAGTTCGTGAACGTCGCAGTCGTAGATGTCTCACATTTTCAACGAAAAAAATAGCACGGAAGCACTATTCACGTGTAACTATTATCAAATTGAGATTTGTGAAATCCATAGGTGTTGAGAGTGAAAACTAACACCGTCACTTCATTGCAAAATTAATACCCGAAGATGTTGTCACACGTAGAAAAAAGGCTGCAACACGAGGACTTCCCAGGGGGTGACCCATCCTAGTACTACTCTCGCCCAAGCATGGTTAACTTCGGAGTTCTGATGGGATTCGGCACGCATTAGTGCTGGTACGTTCGCACACATTTAGTTTGTTGCGCGTCTTTATTTGTACAGGTGAAAATTTACTGAAAATTCGCAGCAAAGACAAGTGCGTTGCTCGATAACCACGTTCGTTCGTGAACGTCGCAGTCGTAGGTGTCTCACATTTTCAACGTAAAAAAAAGCACGGAAGCACTATTCACGTGTAACTATTATAAAAATTGAGATTTTCGAAATCCATAGGTGTTGAGAGTGAAAACTAACAGCGTCACTTCATTGCAAAATTAATACGCGAAGATGTTGTCACACGTAAAAAAGGCTGCAACACGAGGACTTCCTAGGGGGTCACCCGTCCTAGTACCACTCTCGACCAAGCACGCTTAACTTCGGAGTTCTGATGGGATCCGGTGCCTTAGAGCCGGTATGATCGAACCCATTTAGTTTGTTGCGCGAATTTGTGTGTTGTACGGGTGAAAATGTATTGAAAATTCGCAACAAAGACCGGTGCGTTGCTCGGTAACCATGCTAGTTCGTGAACGTCGCAGTCGTAGATGTCTCGCATTTTCAACGAAAAAATATAGCATGGAAGCACTATTCACGTGATTCTATTATAAAAATGAGATTTGCGAAATACATAGGTGTTGAGAGTGAAAACTAAACCGTCACTTCATTGCCAAATTAATCCCGAAGATGTTGTCACACGTAAAAAAAAGGCTGCAACACGAGGACTTCCCAGGGGGTCACCCATCCTAGTACCACTCTCGCCCAAGCACGCTTAACTTCGGAGTTCTGATGGGATCCTGTGCCTTAGAGCCGGTATGATCGCACCCATTTAGTTTGTTGAGCGTAGTTGTTTTGTTTGTACGGGTGAAAATGTATTGAAAATTCGCAACAAAGACCGGTGCTTGCTCGGTAACCATGCTAGTTCGTGAACGTCGCAGTCATAGATATCTCGCATTTTCAACAAAAAAATATAGGACGGAAGCACTATTCACGTGATTCTATTATAAAAAATTAGATTTGCGAAATACATAGGTGTTGGGAGTGAAAACTAACACCGTCACTTCATTGCCAAATTTATACCCGAAGATGTTGTCACGCGTATGAAAAAAGGTCTACAACACGAGAACTTCCCAGGGGGTGACCCATTCTAGTACTACTCTCTCCCAAGCACGCTTAACTTCGGAGTTCTGATGGGATTCTGCGTGCATTAGTGTTGGTACGTTCGCACACATTTAGTTTGTTGCGCGTCTTTGTTCGTACTGGTGAAAATTTACTGAAAATTCGCAGCAAAGACAAGTGCGTTGCTCGATAACCACGTTAGTTCGTGAACGTCGCAGTCGTAGATGTCTCACATTTTCAACGAAAAAAATAGCACGGAAGCACTATTCACGTGTAACTATTATCAAAATTGAGATTTGTGAAATCCATAGGTGTTGAGAGTGAAAACTAACACCGTCACTTCATTGCAAAATTAATACCGAAAATGTTGTCACACGTAGAAAAAAAGGCTGCAACACGAGGACTTCCCAGGGGGTGACCCATCCTAGTACTACTCTCGCCCAAGCATGGTTAACTTCGGAGTTCTGATGGGATTCGGCACGCTTAGTGCTGGTACATTCGCACACATTTAGTTTGTTGCGCGTCTTTATTTGTACAGGTGAAAATTTACTGAAAATTCGCAGCAAAGACAAGTGCGTTGCTCGATAACCACGTTAGTTCGTGAACGCCGCAGTCGTAGATGTCTCACATTTTCAACGAAAAAAATAGCACGGAAGCACTATTCACGTGTAACTATTATCAAAATTGAGATTTGTGAAATCCATAGGTGTTGAGAGTGAAAACTAACACCCTCACTTCATTGCAAAATTAATACCCGAAGATGTTGTCACACGTAAAAAAAGGCTGCAACACGAGGACTTCCTAGGGGGTCACCCATCCTAGTACCACTCTCGCCCAAGCACGCTTAACTTCGTAGTTCTGATGGGATCCTGTGCCTTAGAGCCGGTATGATCGCACCCATTTAGTTTGTTGAGCGTAGTTGTTTTGTTTGTACGGGTGAAAATGTATTGAAAATTCGCAACAAAGACCGGTGCTTGCTCGGTAACCATGCTAGTTCGTGAACGTCGCAATCGTAGATGTCTCGCATTTTCAACAAAAAAATATTGGACGGAAGCACTATTCACGTGATTCTATTATAAAAAATGAGATTTGCGAAATACATAGGTGTTGAGAGTGAAAACTAACACCGTCACTTCATTGCCAAATTAATACCCGAAGATGTTGTCACGCGTATAAAAAAAGGTCTGCAACACGAGAACTTCCCAGGAGGTGACCCATCCTAGTACTACTCTCGCCCAAGCATGCTTAACTTCGGAGTTCTGATGGGATTCGGCACGCATTAGTGCTTACGTTCGCACACATTTAGTTTGTTGCGCGTCTTTGTTTGTACAGGTGAAAATTTACTGAAAATTCGCAGCAAAGACAAGTGCGTTGCTCGATAACCACGTTAGTTCGTGAACGTCGCAGTCGTAGATGTCTCACATTTTCAACGTAAAAAAAAAGCACGGAAGCACTATTCACGTGTAACTATTATAAAAATGAGATTTTCGAAATCCATAGGTGTTGAGAGTGAAAACTAACAGCGTCACTTCATTGCAAATTAATACGCGAAGATGTTGTCACACGTAAAAAAGGGCTGCAACACGAGGACTTCCTAGGGGGTCACCCGTCCTAGTACCACTCTCGACCAAGCACGCTTTACTTCGGAGTTCTGATGGGATCCGGTGCCTTAGAGCCGGTATGATCGAACCCATTTAGTTTGTTGCGCGAATTTGTTTTGTTTGTACGGGTGAAAATGTATTGTAAATTCGCAACAAAGACCGGTGCGTTGCTCGGTAACCATGCTAGTTCGTGAACGTCGCAGTCGTAGATGTCTCGCATTTTCAACGAAAAAATATAGCATGGAAGCACTATTCACGTGATTCTATTATAAAAATGAGATTTGCGAAATACATAGGTGTTGAGAGTGAAAACTAACACCGTCACTTCATTGCCAAATTACTTCCCGAAGATGTTGTCACACGTAAAAAAAAGGCTGCAACACGAGGACTTCCCAGGGGGTCACCCATCCTAGTACCACTCTCGCCCAAGCACGCTTAACTTCGGAGTTCTGATGGGATCCTGTGCCTTAGAGCCGGTATGATCGCACCCATTTAGTTTGTTGAGCGTAGTTGTTTTGTTTGTACGGGTGAAAATGTATTGAAAATTCGCAACAAAGACCGGTGCTTGCTCGGTAACCATGCTAGTTCGTGAACGTCGCAGTCATAGATATCTCGCATTTTCAACAAAAAAATATAGGACGGAAGCACTATTCACGTGATTCTATTATAAAAAATAGATTTGCGAAATACATAGGTGTTGAGAGTGAAAACTAACACCGTCACTTCATTGCCAAATTTATACCCGAAGATGTTGTCACGCGTATGAAAAAAAGGTCTACAACACGAGAACTTCCCAGGGGGTGACCCATTCTAGTACTACTCTCTCCCAAGCACGCTTAACTTCGGAGTTCTGATGGGATTCTGCGTGCATTAGTGTTGGTACGTTCGCACACATTTAGTTTGTTGCGCGTCTTTGTTCGTACTGGTGAAAATTTACTGAAAATTCGCAGCAAAGACAAGTGCGTTGCTCGATAACCACGTTAGTTCGTGAACGTCGCAGTCGTAGATGTCTCACATTTTCAACGAAAAAAAAATAGCACGGAAGCACTATTCACGTGTAACTATTATCAAAATTGAGATTTGTGAAATCCATAGGTGTTGAGAGTGAAAACTAACACCGTCACTTCATTGCAAAATTAATACCCGAAAATGTTGTCACACGTAGAAAAAAGGCTGCAACACGAGGACTTCCCAGGGGGTGACCCATCCTAGTACTACTCTCGCCAAGCATGGTTAACTTCGGAGTTCTGATGGGATTCGGCACGCATTAGTGCTGGTACGTTCGCACACATTTAGTTTGTTGCGCGTCTTTATTGTACAGGTGAAAATTTACTGAAAATTCGCAGCAAAGACAAGTACGTTGCTCGGTAACCACGTAGTTAGTTCGTGAACGTCGCAGTCGTAGATGTCTCACATTTTCAAGGTAAAAAAAAGCACGGAAGCACTATTCACGTGTAATTATTATAAAAATTGAGATTTTCGAAATCCATAGGTTTTGAGAGTGAAAACTAACACCCTCACTTCAATGCAAAATTAATACCCGAAGATGTTGTCACACGTAAAAAAAGGCTGCAACACGAGGAACTTCCTAGGGGGTCACCCATCTCTCTAGTACCACTCTCGCCCAAGCACGCTTAACTTCGTAGTTCTGATGGGATCCGTGCCTTAGAGCCGGTATGATCGCACCCATTTAGTTTGTTGAGCGTAGTTGTTTTGTTTGTACGGGTGAAAATGTATTGAAAATTTGCAACAAAGACCGGTGCTTGCTCGGTAACCATGCTAGTTCGTGAACGTCGCAATCGTAGATGTCTCGCATTTTCAACAAAAAAATATGGACGGAAGCACTATTCACGTGATTCTATATAAAAAATGAGATTTGCGAAATACATAGGTGTTGAGAGTGAAAACTAACACCGTCACTTCATTGCCAAATTAATACCCGAAGATGTTGTCACGCGTATAAAAAAAAGGTCTGCAACACGAGAACTTCCCAGGAGGTGACCCATCCTAGTACTACTCTCGCCCAAGCATGCTTAACTTCGGAGTTCTGATGGGATTCGGCACGCATTAGTGCTTACGTTCGCACACATTTAGTTTGTTGCGCGTCTTTGTTTGTACAGGTGAAAATTTACTGAAAATTCGCAGCAAAGACAAGTGCGTTGCTCGATAACCACGTTAGTTCGTGAACGTCGCAGTCGTCGTAGATGTCTCACATTTTCAACGTAAAAAAAGCACGGAAGCACTATTCACGTGTAACTATTATAAAAATTGAGATTTTCGAAATCCATAGTGTTGAGAGTGAAAACTAACAGCGTCACTTCATTGCAAAATTAATACGCGAAGATGTTGTCACACGTAAAAAAAGGCTGCAACACGAGGACTTCTAGGGGTCACCCGTCCTAGTACCACTCTCGACCAAGCACGCTTAACTTCGGAGTTCTGATGGGATCCGGTGCCTTAGAGCCGGTATGATCGAACCCATTTAGTTGTTGCGCGAATTGTTTTGTTTGTACGGGTGAAAATGTATTGTAAATTCGCAACAAAGACCGGTGCGTTGCTCGGTAACCATGCTAGTTCGTGAACGTCGCAGTCGTAGATGTCTCGCATTTTCAACGAAAAAATATAGCATGGAAGCACTATTCACGTGATTCTATTATAAAAATGAGATTTGCGAAATACATAGGTGTTGAGAGTGAAAACTAACACCGTCACTCATTGCCAAATTAATTCCCGAAGATGTTGTCACACGTAAAAAAAAGGCTGCAACACGAGGACTTCCAGGGGGTCACCCATCCTAGTACCACTCTCGCCCAAGCACGCTTAACTTCGGAGTTTCTGATGGGATCCTGTGCCTTAGAGCCGGTATGATCGCACCCATTTAGTTTGTTGAGCGTAGTTGTTTTGTTTGTACGGGTGAAAATGTATTGAAAATTCGCAACAAAGACCGGTGCTTGCTCGGTAACCATGCTAGTTCGTGAACGTCGCAGTCATAGATATCTGCATTTTCAACAAAAAAATATAGGACGGAAGCACTATTCACGTGATTCTATTATAAAAAATTAGATTTGCGAAATACATAGGTGTTGAGAGTGAAAAACTAACACCGTCACTTCATTGCCAAATTATACCCGAAGATGTTGTCACGCGTATGAAAAAAGGTCTACAACACGAGAACTTCCCAGGGGGTGACCCATTCTAGTACTACTCTCTCCCAAGCACGCTTAACTTCGGAGTTCTGATGGGATTCTGCGTGCATTAGTGTTGGTACGTTCGCACACATTTAGTTTGTTGCGCGTCTTTGTCGTTACTGGTGAAATTACTGAAAATTCGCAGCAAAGACAAGTGCGTTGCTCGATAACCACGTTAGTTCGTGAACGTCGCAGTCGTAGATGTCTCACATTTTCAACGAAAAAAATAGCACGGAAGCACTATTCACGTGTAACTATTATCAAAATTGAGATTTGTGAAATCCATAGGTGTTGAGAGTGAAAACTAACACCGTCACTTCATTGCAAAATTAATACCCGAAAATGTTGTCACACGTAGAAAAAAGGCTGCAACACGAGGACTTCCCAGGGGGTGACCCATCCTAGTACTACTCTCGCCCAAGCATGGTTAACTTCGGAGTTCTGATGGGATTCGGCACGCATTAGTGCTGGTACGTTCGCACACATTTAGTTTGTTGCGCGTCTTTATTTGTACAGGTGAAAATTTACTGAAAATTCGCAAGCAAAGACAAGTGCGTTGCTCGATAACCACGTTAGTTCGTGAACGTCGCAGTCGTAGATGTCTCACATTTTCAAGGTAAAAAAAAGCACGGAAGCACTATTCACGTGTAATTATTATAAAAATTGAGATTTTCGAAATCCATAGGTGTTGAGAGTGAAACCTAAAACCCTCACTTCATTGCAAAATTAATACCCGAAGATGTTGTCACACGTAAAAAAAGGCTGCAACACGAGGACTTCCTAGGGGGTCAACCATCCTAGTACCACTCTCGCCCAAGCACGCTTAACTTCGTAGTTCTGATGGGATCCTGTGCCTTAGAGCCGGTATGATCGCACCCATTTAGTTTGTTGAGCGTAGTTGTTTTGTTGTACGGGTGAAAATGTATTGAAAATTTGCAACAAAGACCGGGTGCTGCTCGGTAACCATGCTAGTTCGTGAACGTCGCAATCGTAGATGTCTCGCATTTTCAACAAAAAAAATATTGGACGGAAGCACTATTCACGTGATTCTATTAAAAAATGAGATTTGCGAAATACATAGGTGTTGAGAGTGAAAACTAACACCGTCACTTCATTGCCAAATTAATACCCGAAGATGTTGTCACGCGTATAAAAAAAAGGTCTGCAACACGAGAACTTCCCAGGAGGTGACCCATCCTAGTACTACTCTCGCCCAAGCATGCTTAACTTCGGAGTTCTGATGGGATTCGGCACGCATTAGTGCTTACGTTCGCACACATTTAGTTTGTTGCGCGTCTTTGTTTGTACAGGTGAAAATTTACTGAAAATTCGCAGCAAAGACAAGTGCGTTGCTCGATAACCACGTTAGTTCGTGAACGTCGCAGTCGTAGATGTCTCACATTTTCAACGTAAAAAAAAGCACGGAAGCACTATTCACGTGTAACTATTATAAAAATTGAGATTTTCGAAATCCATAGGTGTTGAGAGTGAAAACTAACAGCGTCACTTCATTGCAAAATTAATACGCGAAGATGTTGTCACACGTAAAAAAGGCTGCAACACGAGGACTTCCTAGGGGGTCACCCGTCCTAGTACCACTCTCGACCAAGCACGCTTAACTTCGGAGTTCTGATGGGATCCGGTGCCTTAGAGCCGGTATGATCGAACCCATTTAGTTTGTTGCGCGAATTTGTTTTGTTTGTACGGGTGAAAATGTATTGTAAATTCGCAACAAAGACCGGTGCGTTGCTCGGTAACCATGCTAGTTCGTGAACGTCGCAGTCGTAGATGTCTCGCATTTTCAACGAAAAAAATATAGCATGGAAGCACTATTCACGTGTGATTCTATTATAAAAATGAGATTTGCGAAATACATAGGTGTTGAGAGTGAAAACTAACACCGTCACTTCATTGCCAAATTAATTCCCGAAGATGTTGTCACACGTAAAAAAAAGGCTGCAACACGAGGACTTCCCAGGGGGTCACCCATCCTAGTACCACTCTCGCCCAAGCACGCTTAACTTCGGAGTTCTGATGGGATCCGGTGCCTTAGAGCCGATATGATCGCACCCATTTAGTTTGTTACGCGTAGTTGTTTTGTTTGTACGGGTGAAAATGTATTGAAAATTCGCAACAAAGACCAGTGCTGTGCTCGGTAACCATGCTAGTTCGTGAACGTCGCAGTCGTAGATGTCTCGCATTTTCAACGAAAAAAATATAGCACGGAAGCACTATTCACGGGATTCTATTATCAAAAATAAGATTTGCGAAATCCATTGGTGTTGAGAGTGAAAACTAACACCCTCACTTCATTGCAAACTAATACCCGAAGATGTGGTCACTCGTAAAAAAAGGCTGCAACACGAGGACTTCCCAAGGGGTCACCCATCCTAATACCACTCTCGCCCAAGCACGCTTAACTTCGGAGTTCTGATGGGATCCGGTGACTTAGAGCCGGTATCATCGCACCCATTTAGTTTGTTGCGCGTAGTTGTTTTGTTTGTACGGGTGAAAATGTATTGAAAATTCGCAACAAGGACCGGTGCTTGCTCGGTAACCATGCTAGTTCGTGAACGTCGCAGTCGTAGGTGTCTCGTATTTTTAACAAAAAATTATAGCGTGGAAGCACTAATCACGTGATTCTATTATAAAAATGAGATTTGCGAAATACATAGGTGTTGAGAGTGAAAACTAACACCGTCACTTCATTGCCAAATTAATTCCCGAAGATGTTGTCACACGTAAAAAAAAGGCTGCAACACGAGGACTTCCCAGGGGGTCACCCATCCTAGTACCACTCTCGCCCAAGCACGCTTAACTTCGGAGTTCTGATGGGATCCGGTGCCTTAGAGCCGGTATGATCGCACCCATTTAGTTTGTTACGCGTAGTTGTTTTGTTTGTACGGGTGAAAATGTATTGAAAATTCGCAACAAAGACCGGTGCGTTGCTCGGTAACCACTAGTTCGTGAACGTCGCAGTCGTAGATGTCTCTCATTTTCAACGAAAAAAATATAGCATGGAAGCACTATTCACGTGATTCTATTATAAAAATGAGATTTGCGAAATACATAGGTGTTGAGAGTGAAAACTAACACCGTCACTTCATTGCCAAATTAATTCCCGAAGATGTTGTCACACGTAAAAAAAAGGCTGCAACACGAGGACTTGCCAGGGGGTCACCCATCCTAGTACCACTCTCGCCCAAGCACGCTTAACTTCGGAGTTTCTGATGGGATCCGGTGACTTAGAGCCGGTATCATCGCACCCATTTAGTTTGTTGCGCGTAGTTGTTTTGTTTGTACGGGTGAAAATGTATTGAAAATTCGCAACAAGGACCGGTGCTTGCTCGGTAACCATGCTAGTTCGTGAACGTCGCAGTCGTAGGTGTCTCGTATTTTTAACAAAAAATTATAGCGTGGAAGCACTAATCACGTGATTCTATTATAAAAATGAGATTTGCGAAATACATAGGTGTTGAGAGTGAAAACTAACACCGTCACTTCATTGCCAAATTAATACCCGAAGATGTTGTCACACGTAAAAAAAGGCTGCAATACGAGGACTTCCGAGAGGATTACCCATCCTAGTACCACTCTCGCCCAAGCACGCTTAACTTCGGAGTTCTGATGGGATCCGGTGCCTTAGAGCCGGTATGATCGCACCCATTTAGTTTGTTACGCGTAGTTGTTTTGTTTGTACGGGTGAAAATGTATTGAAAATTCGCAACAAAGACCAGGGCATTGCTCGGTAACCATGCTTAGTTCATGAACGTCGCAGTCGTAGATGTCTCGCATTTTCAATGAAAAAAATATAGCACGGAAGCAATATTCATGTGATTCTATTATAAAAAATGAGATTTGCGAAAAACATAGGTGTTGAGAGTGAAAACTAACACCGTCACTTCATTGCCAAATTAATACCCGAAGATGTTGTCACACGTAAAAAAAAGGCAGCAACACGAGGACTTCCCAGGGGGTCACCCATCCTAGTACCACTCTCGCCCAAGCACGCTTAACTTCGGAGTTCTGATGGGATCCGGTGACTTAGAGCCGGTATCATCGCACCCATTTAGTTTGTTACGCGTAGTTGTTTTGTTTGTACGGGTGAAAATGTATTGAAAATTCGCAACAAAGACCAGCGCATTGCTCGGTAACCATGCTTAGTTCATGAACGTCGCAGTCGTAGATGTCTCGCATTTTCAATGAAAAAAATATAGTACGGAAGCAATATTCATGTGATTCTATTATAAAAAATGAAATTTGCGAAAACATAGGTGTTGAGAGTGAAAACTAACACCGTCACTTCATTGCCAAATTAATACCCGAAGATGTTGTCACGCGTATAAAAAAAGGTCTGCAACACGAGAACTTCCCAGGAGGTGACCCATCCTAGTACTACTCTCGCCCAAGCATGCTTAACTTCGGAGTTCTGATGGGATTCGGCACGCATTAGTGCTTACGTTCGCACACATTTAGTTTGTTGCGCGTCTTTGTTTGAACATGTGAAAATTTACTGAAAATTCGCAGCAAAGACAAGTGCGTTGCTCGATAACCACGTTAGTTCGTGAACGTCGCAGTCGTAGATGTCTCACATTTTCAACGTAAAAAAAAGCACGGAAGCACTATTCACGTGTAACTATTATAAAAATTGAGATTTTCGAAATCCATAGGTTGCAAAATTAATACGCGAAGATGTTGTCACACGTAAAAAAGGCTGCAACACGAGGACTTCCCAGGGGGTCACCCATCCTAGTACCACTCTCGCCCAAGCACGCTTAACTTCGGAGTTCTGATGGGATCCGGTGCCTTAGAGCCGATATGATCGCACCCATTTAGTTTGTTACGCGTAGTTGTTTTGTTTGTACGGGTGAAAATGTATTGAAAATTCGCAACAAAGACCAGTGCGGTGCTCGGTAACCATGCTAGTTCGTGAACGTCGCAGTCGTAGATGTCTCGCATTTTCAACGAAAAAAATATAGCACGGAAGCACTATTCACGGGATTCTATTATCAAAAATAAGATTTGCGAAATCCATTGGTGTTGAGAGTGAAAACTAACACCCTCACTTCATTGCAAACTAATACCCGAAGATGTGGTCACTCGTAAAAAAAGGCTGCAACACGAGGACTTCCCAGGGGGTCACCCATCCTAATACCACTCTCGCCCAAGCACGCTTAACTTCGGAGTTCTGATGGGATCCGGTGACTTAGAGCCGGTATCATCGCACCCATTTAGTTTGTTGCGCGTAGTTGTTTTGTTTGTACGGGTGAAAATGTATTGAAAATTCGCAACAAGGACCGGTGCTTGCTCGGTAACCATGCTAGTTCGTGAACGTCGCAGTCGTAGGTGTCTCGTATTTTTAACAAAAAATTATAGCGTGGAAGCACTAATCACGTGATTCTATTATAAAAATGAGATTTGCGAAATACATAGGTGTTGAGAGTGAAAACTAACACCGTCACTTCATTGCCAAATTAATACCCGAAGATGTTGTCACACGTAAAAAAAGGATGCAATACGAGGACTTCCCAGAGGATCACCAATCCTAGTACCACTCTCGCCCAAGCACGCTTAACTTCGGAGTTCTGATGGGATCCGGTGCCTTAGAGCCGGTATGATCGCACCCATTTAGTTTGTTACGCGTAGTTGTTTTGTTTGTACGGGTGAAAATGTATTGAAAATTCGCAACAAAGATCAGGGCATTGCTCGGTAACCATGCTTAGTTCATGAACGTCGCAGTCGTAGATGTCTCGCATTTTCAATGAAAAAAATATAGCACGGAAGCACTATTCATGTGATTCGATTATAAAAAATGAGATTTGCGAAAAACATAGGTGTTGAGAGTGAAAACTAACACCGTCACTTCATTGCCAAATTAATACCCGAAGATGTTGTCACCCGTATAAAAAAAGGTCTGCAACACGAGAACTTCCCAGGAGGTGACCCATCCTAGTACTACTCTCGCCCAAGCATGCTTAACTTCGGAGTTCTGATAGGATTCGGCACGCATTAGTGCTTACGTTCGCACACATTTAGTTTGTTGCGCGTCTTTGTTTGTACAGGTGAAAATTTACTGAAAATTCGCAGCAAAGACAAGTGCGTTGCTCGATAACCACGTTAGTTCGTGAACGTCGCAGTCGTAGATGTCTCACATTTTCAACGTAAAAAAAAGCACGGAAGCACTATTCACGTGTAACTATTATAAAAATTGAGATTTTCGAAATCCATAGGTGTTGAGAGTGAAAACTAACAGCGTCACTTCATTGCAAAATTAATACGCGAAGATGTTGTCACACGTAAAAAAGGCTGCAACACGAGGACTTCCTAGGGGGTCACCCGTCCTAGTACCACTCTCGACCAAGCACGCTTAACTTCGTAGTTCTGATGGGATCCGGTGCCTTAGAGCCGGTATGATCGCACCCATTTAGTTTGTTGCGCGAATTTGTTTTGTTCGTACGGGTGAAAATGTATTGAAAATTCGCAACAAAGACCGGTGCGTTGCTCGGTAACCATTCTAGTTCGTGAACGTCGCAGTCGTAGATGTCTCTCATTTTCAACGAAAAAAATATAGCATGGAAGCACTATTCACGTGATTCTATTATAAAAATGAGATTAGCGAAATACATAGGTGTTGAGAGTGAAAACTAACACCATCACTTCATTGCCAAATTAATTCCCGAAGATGTTGTCACACGTAAAAAAAAGGCTGCAACACGAGGACTTCCCAGGGGGTCACCCATCCTAGTACCACTCTCGCCCAAGCACGCTTAACTTCGGAGTTCTGATGGGATCCGGTGCCTTAGAGCCGGTATGATCGCACCAATTTAGTTTGTTACGCGTAGTTGTTTTGTTTGTACGGGTGAAAATGTATTGAAAATTCGCAACAAAGACCGGTGCGTTGCTCGGTAACCATTCTAGTTCGTGAACGTCGCAGTCGTAGATGTCTCTCATTTTCAACGAAAAAAATATAGCATGGAAGCACTATTCACGTGATTCTATTATAAAAATGAGATTTGCGAAATACATAGGTGTTGAGAGTGAAAACTAACACCGTCACTTCATTGCCAAATTAATTCCCGAAGATGTTGTCACACGTAAAAAAAGGCTGCAACACGAGGACTTCCCAGGGGGTCACCCATCCTAGTACCACTCTCGCCCAAGCACGCTTAACTTCGGAGTTCTGATGGGATCCGGTGACTTAGAGCCGGTATCATCGCACCCATTTAGTTTGTTGCGCGTAGTTGTTTTGTTTGTACGGGTGAAAATGTATTGAAAATTCGCAACAAGGACCGGTGCTTGCTCGGTAACCATGCTAGTTCGTGAACGTCGCAGTCGTAGTGTCTCGTATTTTTAACAAAAAATTATAGCGTGGAAGCACTAATCACGTGATTCTATTATAAAAATGAGATTTGCGAAATACATAGGTGTTGAGAGTGAAAACTAACACCGTCACTTCATTGCCAAATTAATACCCGAAGATGTTGTCACACGTAAAAAAAGGCTGCAATACGAGGACTTCCGAGAGGATTACCCATCCTAGTACCGCTCTCGCCCAAGCACGCTTAACTTCGGAGTTCTGATGGGATCCGGTGCCTTAGAGCCGGTATGATCGCACCCATTTAGTTTGTTACGCGTAGTTGTTTTGTTTGTACGGGTGAAAATGTATTGAAAATTCGCAACAAAGACCAGGGCATTGCTCGGTAACCATGCTTAGTTCATGAACGTCGCAGTCGTAGATGTCTCGCATTTTCAATGAAAAAAATATAGCACGGAAGCAATATTCATGTGATTCTATTATAAAAAATGAGATTTGCGAAAAACATAGGTGTTGAGAGTGAAAACTAACACCGTCACTTCATTGCCAAATTAATACCCGAAGATGTTGTCACACGTAAAAAAAGGCTGCAACACGAGGACTTCCCAGGGGGTCACCCATCCTAGTACCACTCTCGCCCAAGCACGCTTAACTTCGGAGTTCTGATGGGATCCGGTGACTTAGAGCCGGTATCATCGCACCCATTTAGTTTGTTGCGCGTAGTTGTTTTGTTTGTACGGGTGAAAATGTATTGAAAATTCGCAACAAGGACCGGTGCTTGCTCGGTAACCATGCTAGTTCGTGAACGTCGCAGTCGTAGGTGTCTCGTATTTTTAACAAAAAATTATAGCGTGGAAGCACTAATCACGTGATTCTATTATAAAAATGAGATTTGCGAAATACATAGGTGTTGAGAGTGAAAACTAACACCGTCACTTCATTGCCAAATTAATACCCGAAGATGTTGTCACACGTAAAAAAAGGCTGCAATACGAGGACTTCCCAGAGGATTACCCATCCTAGTACCACTCTCGCCCAAGCACGCTTAACTTCGGAGTTCTGATGGGATCCGGTGCCTTAGAGCCGGTATGATCGCACCCATTTAGTTTGTTACGCGTAGTTGTTTTGTTTGTACGGGTGAAAATGTATTGAAAATTCGCAACAAAGACCAGCGCATTGCTCGGTAACCATGCTTAGTTCATGAACGTCGCAGTCGTAGATGTCTCGCATTTTCAATGAAAAAAATATAGCACGGAAGCAATATTCATGTGATTCTATTATAAAAAATGAAATTTGCGAAAAACATAGGTGTTGAGAGTGAAAACTAACACCGTCACTTCATTGCCAAATTAATACCCGAAGATGTTGTCACGCGTATAAAAAAAGGTCTGCAACACGAGAACTTCCCAGGAGGTGACCCATCCTAGTACTACTCTCGCCCAAGCATGCTTAACTTCGGAGTTCTGATGGGATTCGGCACGCATTAGTGCTTACGTTCGCACACATTTAGTTTGTTGCGCGTCTTTGTTTGTACATGTGAATTTTACTGAAAATTCGCAGCAAAGACAAGTGCGTTGCTCGATAACCACGTTAGTTCGTGAACGTCGCAGTCGTAGATGTCTCACATTTTCAACTTAAAAAAAGCACGGAAGCACTATTCACGTGTAACTATTATAAAAATTGAGATTTTCGAAATCCATAGGTGTTGACACTTCATTGCAAAATTAATACGCGAAGATGTTGTCACACGTAAAAAAAGCTGCAACACGAGGACTTCCTAGGGGGTCACCCGTCCTAGTACCACTCTCGCCCAAGCACGCTTAACTTCGGAGTTCTGATGGGATCCGGTGACTTAGAGCCGGTATCATCGCACCCATTTAGTTTGTTGCGCGTAGTTGTTTTGTTTGTACGGGTGAAAATGTATTGAAAATTCGCAACAAGGACCGGTGCTTGCTCGGTAACCATGCTAGTTCGTGAACGTCGCAGTCGTAGGTGTCTCGTATTTTTTAACAAAAAATTATAGCGTGGAAGCACTAATCACGTGATTCTATTATAAAAATGAGATTTGCGAAATACATAGGTGTTGAGAGTGAAAACTAACACCGTCACTTCATTGCCAATTTAATACCCGAAGATGTTGTCACACGTAAAAAAGGCTGCAATACGAGGACTTCCGAGAGGATTACCCATCCTAGTACCACTCTCGCCCAAGCACGCTTAACTTCGGAGTTCTGATGGGATCCGGTGCCTTAGAGCCGGTATGATCGCACCCATTTAGTTTTGTTACGCGTAGTTGTTTTGTTTGTACGGGTGAAAATGTATTGAAAATTCGCAACAAAGACCAGTGCGGTGCTCGGTAACCATGCTAGTTCGTGAACGTCGCAGTCGTAGATGTCTCGCATTTTCAACGAAAAAAATATAGCACGGAAGCACTATTCACGGGATTCTATTATCAAAAATAAGATTTGCGAAATCCATTGGTGTTGAGAGTGAAAACTAACACCCTCACTTCATTGCAAACTAATACCCGAAGATGTGGTCACTCGTAAAAAAAGGCTGCAACACGAGGACTTCCCATGTCACGACCCACCTTCGGGTCCTCGTATTCCGTTCTAATATTAAATATCTAGTGCTTTGCTATCGCGCAACAACGTAAAAATGCGAATAAAATTTTTCATTTTAAAACATACGTGCGGAAGTCTTATACACATGTCAAAAGAATGATCATAGTTCGTCTACATTTCATTTCATTCCTATACACACGATGTACAAGTGCGTGTGTGTGCATGTGCAGCCAAAAGCTCCCTGTGCGCCCGGCCTTCACAGGTCGTCATCCATACACACACTCCCACCTCAAAAGCAGCCGGAAAGCTTCAAAAGGTCGGCCTCGCGGAAAAGACGGATCACGTACCGTGATCGTCGGTACCTACAATACGTAACATAAAAATGAGCCACCGAGGCTCAGTAAGCAGAAATTATGCATGAATGCACGTGTCCTAACGATCGACAATCCACGTCGTCGTTTTCTAATGCTCATACTCTCTTTCTCATTTTCTCGTTCTTTTTCTGACTCGTACTCATTTTTCTCATACTCTTACTTCATATGGACCCTCGGCTTTCTTTCCCACTATGCGCCATATCATAGAGATCTCATGTGTGGAGGTTCTCACACTAGAAGGTCACCCGAAGGAATCTTCCCTTACTCAGTGTGGCCTCCACGCGGACGCTTCTCACTGGTAGCCAACACCGAGGCCACTAACCGCGGAGGTCACCCGAAGGAATCTTCCCTCCCGGTTAGCGCTTTACGCACTAGAAGGTCACCCGTAGGAATCTTCCCTTACTCAGTGCGTGCCCTGGGCCGCATCCTCCAGGTTGCATCTCCCGCATACGGGGCATTTCCCCAGCCTCTTATACAGGCTCTTATGGCTTCTTTTGCCATGGCCGCATAGGGGTAGCCGTGACTCTTCATTGAGTCGACACAAACGCCAATATCGGCGAGTATACATCGCACACAGGCGATCTTACGCACGCTCTTACCTCGTGTCATACTTACTACTTATGCGTGCAAGTGCTCATGCCATGCTCAGGTAAATATGCAGATCGTGCTTATCATGCATATAAAATAATCTTATCGTAACATGCATATTCCACGTAAAATACACGAGCACGTAAATTCACATTAGCGGACGCAGGTAAGTTACGTATCGTAGTTGAATTTCTACTTACCTGGAGTCCGTAGATTAGCAGTCACCGGACCCGTTAGTGTTCCTAAGTCCCGACCTTAGGCACGAAATATTGGTGTCAGTGCGCTATTTTATTTAATGGTTTGAGTATACTAATCTTCAAGCGCTAAATGTACATCATGGGTTAAAATAGATTTCGGGTTGTATAGTTAATTAAGTGTCGACATTTTACTTTGGTCTATCAGTATTGCATTCGACTTTTGTACTGAAAATGTCGATATGGATTTACCATGAAGCTCGACATCATTTGTCGAGGTAAATATTGGTATAATTTTATAAGGTAGGATCTCGACATTTATACCTTAGGGTTTCGACATTTTGTGTTCACTTTCATTCGATATTTATCTCGCCATTTTGAAACATAAAATGTCGACATGAAATTCACCTCGACAGTTTATGTTCGACCCGACATTTTATGCATGAACTCGACATTTAATGATTTAAAGATCTCGACATTATGATTGTAAAGATCTCGATATCATTCTAAAAGGATTCGACATTATATACTTAATTCCACTCGACATTTCGTATAAGTGAAAGGACTCGGCATTTAAATGATTTAAGAACTCGACATTATTCTCTAGCTCGACATTTTTATTCCTTATAGAGTGATTCGACATTTAACTCAATTAGGGTCTCGACATGTTTATGAAGCTCGACATTTTTAGCTATTTTATCTAGACGTTGCATCTCGATTTTATTGTCGACATTTAACTCGACACTTTCATTCCTTTTCTCTCGACTTTTTACATCTATCATTCGACATTTATCGTTGGAAATGTCGACATAAATTCTCACATGGGCTTCGACATTTATAAGATGTCGATATGTAGGTTACTTCGACATTTCATGCTCAGCCCGACATTTTCTCTCAATAGTAGGGCTCGACATTTTACTCGTCGCTTGAAACGAACAAAGTCGACATGAGCTCGTCTTTCCTTAACATCACGACATTATTGTGTATGAACTCGACATTTTACCTTGCATCTGTGTCGACATTTCTGTTCAATTCCATTCGACATTTATCATACATAAATCTCAACGCTTTTTAACTCGACATTTATAAAATGTTGATATATATGTTATGTCGACATTTCATGCGACATTTATCCTAACATGGTTTCGACATTTCGTCCGAATGAAATGACTCAACATTTACTCGACATTTATCATCTTCTTCGATTTTCCGTCGTTCTTCTCCCTCGATTCGCTTCATAACTTGTTCTTCCTAGAATCATGAGCTCTAAATCACATACTAAGCTACTTAACTTCACATTTACTCCTACCGAAACCCTTATTACGACCCTAAGCTCGGCTTTTTAGGGTTTCTCGTGTTTTTCTCCAACCGTTTGCTTTTAATGCCATTAATGCTCTTCAACTACACCTAAAGTAAAGAATTAAGAGCTTAAAGAGGTGTTTTACTTACCAGCTTCGAATTCCCGTGTGATTTGAGGGTGTTGCTTTGAAGCTTGCTTCGACTTCTTCCTTTGCTTCTTTTCGTTTTTGCTTCGTGGGTTTTCTTTTGGGTGTGTTATGTCGAATTTTGGGTAATTTGATAGGATTATTTCATAAGCTTTTAGGGTGGTTTAGACTTGGCGTGGGATATCCTTGTTTTGGGGGAACTTGTCTCCAAAGTTGGTATTTCTTTTATGGATTGGGCCTAGTTCCATTTTTAGCCCATTTGGAAATTCCTAGTTTATTAAATTCATGGTCCAAAGTTTCTCCCTAGCCCAATTCCCATATAATTGTCATTAGTCTTCTTCCTTCCTTATTAGTGCCTAAAATCCCTTACATAATTTAGGGATCGTCGTAAGCACTTTATTATTAGCACGTAATACTCACAAAATCACGAGCATGAAATTTCATGAATTCACATAAAAGTAGAACATATACGTAATTAACACAAAATCACGTAAGTCATACACATATTTATTGGCCGACCTAATTTTCAGGGACCGGGGTCCTACATCCTCCCCCCCTTAAGGAGGATTTCGCCCCCGAAATCAGCCTGTGTGAAACAATTCGGGGTAACGAATTCGCATTTCGTCCTCCCGTTCCCATGTGGCTTCTTCCGTGGACTGGTTCCGCCACAGTACTTTCACTAAAGGAATGCCTTTATTCCTAAGTCTTTTGGTCTCGTACATCAATATCTCCACCGGAGTCTCTTCGTAGCTTAGATCCGTTTCAATTGTTGATGCAGAGATTCATTTCCTAGAACGTGGTTCGGGTCAGCTATGTATTTCCGCAGTGTCGAGACGTGAAACACGTCATGCACTTGCGATAATGACGCAGGTAGCTCCAGCTGGTATGCTACCTCGCCTACCCTCTTCAGTATTCTAAATGGTCCTATATACCTAGGACTTAGCTTTCCTTTCTTCCCAAATCTTTTCACGCCTTTCATCGGCGATACTTTAACAAACACCATATCGCCTTCTTCAAATTCCAGTGGTCGACGTTTTCGGTCTGCGTAGCTTTTCTGTCGACTCTGTGCCGTTCGCATTCTTTCTCGTATGGTGGTAATGGCTTCCGTCATTTCTCGTACTATGTCAGGGCCTAACACTGCCCGTTCGCCAACCTCGTCCCAATGTACTGGGGATCTGCACCTACGCCCGTATAGCGCATCGTACGGTGCCATCCCAATGGTGACGTGGTAGCTATTGTTGTAGGAGAACTCGATCAGTGGGAGGTACTTACTCCAATTTCCTTTGAAATCGAGTACACACGCTCGGAGCATGTCCTCCAGGGTCTGAATGGTTCGCTCGGACTGACCGTCCGTCTGCGGATGATAGGCGGTACTAAAAGATAGTTTCGTTCCCATCGCCTTTTGCAAGCTCGTCCAGAATTTCGAAAGAAATCTGGAGTCGCGATCCGAGACTATTGAGGATGGAACGCCGTGCAGTCGCACTATTTCTTGGATATAGAGCTCAGCGTACCGTTCCATGGAAAACGTCGTGCTAATGGGTAAGAAGTGGGCGGACTTGGTGAGTCTGTCGACAATCACCCAAATCGCGTCGTGCCCCTTCGTGTTCCTCGGAAGTCCTACTACGAAATCCATGGTAATGTTATCCCATTTCCATTCCGGAATGGTAACGGTTGTAGGGTACCCGCCGGCCTTTGGTGTTCGGCTTTTATCTGCTGGCACGTCAGGCACTGACTCACGAAAGTCGCGATGTCCTTTTTCATGCCTGGCCACCAGTAGTTCTCCTTTAAACCTCTGTACATCTTCGTTGCTCCTGGATGTACTGAGTATGCGGTAGCATGGGCTTCTGTCATTATCGTCTTTCTTAGCTCCGCGTTGTCGGGTACGTACAACCGATCCTTGAAATACAGTCGTCCGTCTTCCCTTATCATGAGGTCTCTGGTTGTTTGTTCCGGCTGTGCTTCCTTAATTCTCGTGTACAATTCGTCTGTTCCCAGCGCTGTCTTAATTTGCTCCAGCAGTGTTGGTTGCAAAGTTAAGGCTGCTAGCTGCGCCTCAACTTCGCCTAACCTTACGACTTCGACTTCCAGTAGTTGCAGTTCTGCACTGACTGCTTTTCTGCTTAAGGCATCGGCTACTATGTTCGCCTTGCCTGGGTGGTAGTTGATTACGCAGTCATAATCCTTAACTAACTCTAACCACCTCCTTTGCCTCATATTCAACTCCTTTTGCGTAAAGAAGTACTTGAGGCTCTTGTGGTCGGTGTATATCTCACACCGCTCTCCGTAGAGGTAATGCCTCCATATCTTGAGAGCAAAGACCACTGCTGCCAGTTCTAAGTCGTGCGTCGGGTAGTTTTTCTCGTACTCTTTTAGTTGACGAGAGGCGTATGCTACTACATTCCCGTTCTGCATTAGCACACACCCTAACCCATTCTTCGACGCATCACTATACACCGTAAACCTTCCAGTTCCCGATGGTATTGTGAGAACTGGGCCGTCGTAAGCCTTTCCTTCAGCTCCTGGAAACTCCGTTCGCATTCCGTGGTCCACTGAAATGGCGTATTCTTCCTGGTCAACTTCGTCAGCGTAGACGCTATCTTTGAGAAGTCCTTGATGAATTTCCTGTAATAACCCGCCAGACCGAGGAAACTTCGTACTTCCGTTACATTGGTCGGTCTGGGCCAGTTGCTGATGGCTTCTATCTTATTCGGGTCTACGGAAATTCCTGCTCCTGATACTATGTGCCCCAAGAAGGCGACTTGGTCAAGCCAAAATTCACACTTCTTGAACTTGGCATAAAGTTGCTTATCCCGTAATATACTCAGAACTATTTTCAGATGTTCCTCGTGTTCCTCCTTCGTCCTAGAGTAAATTAGGATGTCATCAATGAAGACGATGACAAACCTATCTAGATAGGTTTTGAACACCCGGTTCATTAAGTCCATAAAGGCTGCGGGCGCATTAGTCAGCCCGAATGGCATCACCAGGAACTCGTAATGACCATAACGGGTACTAAAGGCCGTCTTCGGGACATCTTCCTTCCGAATCCTTAATTGATGATAGCCCGATCTCAAGTCGATCTTAGAGAAGACCGTGGCACCTTGTAGTTGATCGAACAGATCGTCTATCCTAGGGAGTGGGTACTTGTTCTTAATCGTTAACTTGTTCAACTCCCTATAGTCTATGCATAGTCGCATGGACCCATCCTTCTTTTTCACGAATAGCACCGGCGCTCCCCAGGGAGAGAAACTCGGTTGTCTAAACTCTTTCTGCAGGAGTTCGTCGAGTTGATCCTTTAACTCCTTCATCTCCGTCGGTGCTAGCCGATATGGTGCCTTAGATACTGGTGCCGCTCCAGGTACCAGATCTATAGCGAACTCTATTTCCCGATCGGGTGGTAGTCCCGGTAACTCCTCGGGAAATACATCAGGGAAGTCCTTCACTACCGGCACTTCCTCGAATTTCGGGGAGACATCCCCTTCTGACTTGATGGCGAATACCAGATAGGCTTCGCACCCTGATCTAATCAGTCGTTGGGCTTTTAACGCTGATATCTTTGAGATCACGGTCCCCTTGCTGGTTCCTACGAACTTAAGGGGATCATCCCCGCCCGTATTGAGCGTGACTATCTTGCGGTGGCAGTCTATGACGGCTCCGTACTTCGATAGCCAATCCATTCCAAGGATTACCTCATAATCATTCATGGGGATAATTATGAGGTCTATGGGCAGTTCCTTGTCCCCGATTACTACTGGACAATCCCGTAAAACCTGATTGGTTTGGGTGGGATTCCCGTTCGGAACTGTTACCCTAAATTCGCACTCAGCTCGGTGAGGCGTGACTCCTACCCTCGTGACATACTTAGTGGACGCGAACGAATGTGTCGCTCCTGAGTCGACTAGGATGCAAGTGGGGGTTTCGTAGACGAGGAGAGTACCTGTCACTACGGCCGGGTTATTCTCCGCTTCCTCCGAGGTTATAGTGTAGACCCGTGCCGGTACCCTTGGTGGTGCTGCCTGGTTCCCAGCCTGACTTCCGGATCCCCCTTCCGGACATGCTCTCACATAGTGACCCATCTTTCCACATTTGAAGCAGACGGCATTCTGGGAGTGGCAGACTCCCGTGTGCCTTCGTGCACACTTAGGGCATACAGGTAGGTCCAACTGGGGTCTACCCTGGTTTGGGTTGAACTGTGGGGGGGGGGTCTAGGTCGATTCGGGAAATTTGGTTTTCCACCCTTGGCCACGAACTGCCTCTTTGGGTTGCCTCCGCTCCCTTGCGGCCCTTGCACGAACTTGCGCTTTGCTTCTTGAGCGCGAGCAATCCTTGCCTCGGCTTGCTCCGCCACCAGCGCTCTCTCAGCCACTTGGGCGTACGTGGCTCCTTGTATTCCGGCCATACTCACGTCTCTGTACAGCTCGGGTTTCAGCCCTTCCATGAACCGCTCAATCTTGAGCGTGTCCGTACTGACCATATGAGCAGCAAACCTTGATAGCTGCTCGAACTTCCTGATGTACTCCGCCACTGTCATTGCTCCTTGGCGGAGGTTGATGAACTCGTTCATCCTTTGGGCTCTGACTGGGGCGGTGTAATACTTCCCTCGAAAAATTTCCTTGAACCGATCCCAGCTCATCGTTAGAGGGTTTTCGATGGCTGAGACGGTGTCCCACCAGTGCCCAGCGCTCCCCCTCAGTAGGTAGGCAGCGCACATGACCTTCTCCGCCTCGGGTGTGCGGCTATGCTGGAACATGTTCTCCAGCGTCCTTAGCCAATCCTCGGCGGATGTGGGGTCTTCAGCATCCTCAAACTGTGGAGGATTAAGCTTCCTGAATCTCTCCCCAATCATCTCAATTCGTTCAGGTAGGGGAGGTAGATTGGCTGATTGCCCACCAGTATTTTGCTGCTGGATCAGCTGTTGGATTTGGGCCGACTACTGTCGGACCAACTCCGTTAATTGCAGGATGGTAGCATCCCGGCTATCAGGAGGGTTGTTGGTATCCCTAACTTGGTCAGATTCTCTACTTCCTTCGCCTCTAAGTCTTAACATTTTTCAACCTACCTTAACAATTCCTAAGGCCAATAAATTAAACCACACAAGCAATTCACATAACATCGTACTTACAAGCAAGGCCGCTTCCGCGCTTTTGAGTGTGTGTGTATGGACAGTCTGCAGGACCTGTGACCGAAGCTCTGATACCACTCCTGTCACGACCCACCTTCGGGTCCTCGTATTCCGTTCTAATATTAAATATCTAGTGCTTTGCTATCGCGCAACAACGTAAAAATGCGAATAAAATTTTTCATTTTAAAACATACGTGCGGAAGTCTTATACACATGTCAAAAGAATGATCATAGTTCGTCTACATTTCATTTCATTCCTATACACACGATGTACAAGTGCGTGTGTGTGCGTGTGCAGCCAAAAGCTCCCTGTGAGCTCGGCCTTCACAGGTCGTCATCCATACACACACTCCCACCTCAAAAGCAGCCGGAAAGCTTCAAAAGGTCGGCCTCGCGGAAAATACGGATCACGTACCGTGATCGTCGGTACCTACAATACGTAACATAAAAATGAGCCACCGAGGCTCAGTAAGCAGAAATTATGCATGAATGCACGTGTCCTAACGATCGACAATCCACGTCGTCGTTTTCTAATGCTCATACTCTCTTTCTCATTTTCTCGTTCTTTTTCTGACTCGTACTCATTTTTCTCATACTCTTACTTCATATGGGCCCTCGGCTTTCTTTCCCACTATGCGCCATATCATAGAGATCTCATGTGTGGAGGTTCTCACACTAGAAGGTCACCCGAAGGAATCTTCCCTTACTCAGTGTGGCCTCCACGCGGACGCTTCTCACTGGTAGCCAACACCGAGGCCACTAACCGCGGAGGTCACCCGAAGGAATCTTCCCTCCCGGTTAGCGCTTTACGCACTAGAAGGTCACCCGTAGGAATCTTCCCTTACTCAGTGCGTGCCCTGGGCCGCATCCTCCAGGTTGCATCTCCCGCATACGGGGCATTTCCCCAGCCTCTTATACAGGCTCTTATGGCTTCTTTTGCCATGGCCGCATAGGGGTAGCCGTGACTCTTCATTGAGTCGACACAAACGCCAATATCGGCGAGTATACATCGCACACAGGCGATCTTACGCACGCTCTTACCTCGTGTCATACTTACTACTTATGCGTGCAAGTGCTCATGCCATGCTCAGGTAAATATGCAGATCGTGCTTATCATGCATATAAAATAATCTTATCGTAACATGCATATTCCACGTAAAATACACGAGCATGTAAATTCACATTAGCGGACGCAGGTAAGTTACGTATCGTAGTTGAATTTCTACTTACCTGGAGTCCGTAGATTAGCAGTCACCGGACCCGTTAGTGTTCCTAAGTCCCGACCTTAGGCACAAAATATTGGTGTCAGTGCGCTATTTTATTTAATGGTTTGAGTATACTAATCTTCAAGCCCTAAATGTACATCATGGGTTAAAATAGATTTCGGGTTGTATAGTTAATTAAGTGTCGACATTTTACTTTGGTCTATCAGTATTGCATTCGACTTTTGTACTGAAAATGTCGATATGGATTTACCATGAAGCTCGACATCATTTGTCGAGGTAAATATTGGTATAATTTTATAAGGTAGGATCTCGACATTTATACCTTAGGGTTTCGACATTTTGTGTTCACTTTCATTCGATATTTATCTCGCCATTTTGAAACATAAAATGTCGACATGAAATTCACCTCGACAGTTTATGTTCGACCCGACATTTTATGCATGAACTCGACATTTAATGATTTAAAGATCTCGACATTATGATTGTAAAGATCTCGATATCATTCTAAAAGGATTCGACATTTTATACTTAATTCCACTCGACATTTCGTCTAAGTGAAAGGACTCGGCATTTAAATGATTTAAGAACTCGACATTATTCTCTAGCTCGACATTTTTATTCCTTATAGAATGATTCGACATTTAACTCAATTAGGGTCTCGACATGTTTATGAAGCTCGACATTTTTAGCTATTTTATCTAGACGTTGCATCTCGATTTTA
Organism: Craterostigma plantagineum; assembly: GCA_027422505.1. Lineage (NCBI taxonomy): Eukaryota > Viridiplantae > Streptophyta > Magnoliopsida > Lamiales > Linderniaceae > Craterostigma > Craterostigma plantagineum. Next base: position 1,910,008 of record JAPQWV010000103.1, read on the forward strand.
TTGTCGACATTTAACTCGACACTTTCATTCCTTTTCTCTCGACTTTTTACATCTATCATTCGACATTTATCGTTGGAAATGTCGACATAAATTCTCACATGGGCTTCGACATTTATAAGATGTCGATATGTAGGTTACTTCGACATTTCATGCTCAGCCCGACATTTTCTCTCAATAGTAGGGCTCGACATTTTACTCGTCGCTTGAAACGAACAAAGTCGACATGAGCTCGTCTTTCCTTAACATCTCGACATTATTGTGTATGAACTCGACATTTTACCTTGCATCTGTGCCGACATTTTCTGTTCAATTCCATTCGACATTTATCATACATAAATCTCAACGCTTTTTAACTCGACATTTATAAAATGTTGATATATATGTTATGTCGACATTTCATGCGACATTTATCCTAACATGGTTTCGACATTTCGTCCGAATGAAATGACTCGACATTCTACTCGACATTTATCATCTTCTTCGATTTTCCGTCGTTCTTCTCCCTCGATTTCGCTTCATAACTTGTTCTTCCTAGAATCATGAGCTCTAAATCACATACTAAGCTACTTAACTTCACATTTACTCCTACCGAAACCCTTATTACGACCCTAAGCTCGGCTTTTTAGGGTTTCTCGTGTTTTTCTCCAACCGTTTGCTTTTAATGCCATTAATGCTCTTCAACTACACCTAAAGTAAAGAATTAAGAGCTTAAAGAGGTGTTTTACTTACCAACTTCGAATTCCCGAGTGATTTTAGGGTGTTGCTTTGAAGCTTGCTTCGACTTCTTCCTTTGCTTCTTTTCGTTTTTGCTTCGTGGGTTTCTTTTGGGTGTGTTTTGTCGAATTTTGGGTTAATTTGATAGGATATTTTCATAAGCTTTTAGGGTGTGGTTTAGACTTGGCGTGGGATATCCTTGTTTTGGGGGAACTTGTCTCCAAAGTTGGTATTTCTTTTATGGATTGGGCCTAGTTCCATTTTTAGCCCATTTGGAAATTCCTAGTTTATTAAATTCATGGTCCAAAGTTTCTCCCTAGCCCAATTCCCATATAATTGTCATTAAGTCTTCTTCCTTCCTTATTAGTGCCTAAAATCCCTTACATAATTTAGGGATCGTCGTAAGCACTTTATTATTAGCACGTAATACTCACAAAATCACGAGCATGAAATTTCATGAATTCACATAAAAGTAGAACATATACGTAATTAACACAAAATCACGTAAGTCATACACATAATTTATTGGCCGACCTAATTTTCAGGGACCGGGGTCCTACATCCCAGGGGGTCACCCATCCTAATACCACTCTCGCCCAAGCACGCTTAACTTCGGAGTTCTGATGGGATCCGGTGACTTAGAGCCGGTATCATCGCACCCATTTAGTTTGTTGCGCGTAGTTGTTTTGTTTGTACGGGTGAAAATGTATTGAAAATTCGCAACAAGGACCGGTGCTTGCTCGGTAACCATGCTAGTTCGTGAACGTCGCAGTCGTAGTGTCTCGTATTTTTAACAAAAAATTATAGCGTGAAGCACTAATCACGTGATTCTATTATAAAAATGAGATTTGCGAAATACATAGGTGTTGAGAGTGAAAACTAACACCGTCACTTCATTGCCAAATTAATACCCGAAGATGTTGTCACACGTAAAAAAAGGCTGCAATACGAGAACTTCCCAGAGGATCACCCATCCTAGTACCACTCTCGCCCAAGCACGCTTAACTTTGGAGTTCTGATGGGATCCGGTGCCTTAGAGCCGGTATGATCGCACCCATTTAGTTTGTTACGCGTAGTTGTTTTGTTTGTACCAGGGCATTGCTCGGTAACCATGCTTAGTTCATGAACGTCGCAGTCGTAGATGTCTCGCATTTTCAATGAAAAAAATATAGCACGGAAGCACTATTCATGTGATTCTATTATAAAAAATGAGATTTGCGAAAAACATAGGTGTTGAGAGTGAAAACTAACACTGTCACTTCATTGCCAAATTAATACCCGAAGATGTTGTCACGCGTATAAAAAAAGGTCTGCAACACGAGAACTTCCCAGGAGGTGACCCATCCTAGTACTACTCTCGCCCAAGCATGCTTAACTTCGGAGTTCTGATGGGATTCGGCAGCATTAGTGCTTACGTTCGCACACATTTAGTTTGTTGCGCGTCTTTGTTTGTACAGGTGAAAATTTACTGAAAATTCGCAGCAAAGACAAGTGCGTTGCTCGATAACCACGTTAGTTCGTGAACGTCACAGTCGTAGATGTCTCACATTATCAACGTAAAAAAAAGCACGGAAGCACTATTCACGTGTAACTATTATAAAAATTGAGATTTTCGAAATCCATAGGTGTTGAGAGTGAAAACTAACAGCGTCACTTCATTGCAAAATTAATACGCGAAGATGTTGTCACACGTAAAAAAGGCTGCAACACGAGGACTTCCTAGGGGGTCACCCGTCCTAGTACCACTCTCGACCAAGCACGCTTAACTTCGAAGTTCTGATGGGATCCGGTGCCTTAGAGCCGGTATGATCGCACACATTTAGTTAGTTGCGCGTAGTTGTTTTGTTTGTACGGGTGAAAATGTATTGAAAATTCGCAACAAAGACCGGTGCGTTGCTCGGTAACCATGCTAGTTCGTGAACGTCGCAGTCGTAGATGTCTCGCATTTTCAACGAAAAAAATATAGCATGGAAGCACTATTCACGTGGTTCTATTATAAAAATGAGATTTGCGAAATACATAGGTGTTGAGAGTGAAAACTAACACCGTCACTTCATTGCCAAATTAATTCCCGAAGATGTTGTCACACGTAAAAAAAAGGCTGCAACACGAGGACTTCCCAGGGGGTCACCCATCCTAGTACCACTCTCGCCCAAGCACGCTTAACTTCGGAGTTCTGATGGGATCCGGTGCCTTAGAGCCGGTATGATCGCACCCATTTAGTTTGTTACGCGTAGTTGTATTGTTTGTACGGGTGAAAATGTATTGAAAATTCGCAACAAAGACCAGTGCGGTGCTCGGTAACCATGCTAGTTCGTGAACGTCGCAGTCGTAGATGTCTCGCATTTTTAACAAAAAATTATAGCGTGGAAGCACTAATCACGTGATTCTATTATAAAAATGAGATTTGCGAAATACATAGGTGTTGAGAGTGAAAACTAACACCGTCACTTCATTGCCAAATTAATACCCGAAGATGTTGTCACACGTAAAAAAAGGCTGCAATACGAGGACTTCCCAGGGGGTCACCCATCCTAGTACCACTCTCGCCCAAGCACGCTTAACTTCGGAGTTCTGATGGGATCCGGTGCCTTAGAGCCGGTATCATCGCACCCATTTAGTTTGTTACGCGTAGTTGTTTGTTTGTACGGGTGAAAATGTATTGAAGATTCGCAACAAAGACCAGGGCATTGCTCGGTAACCATGCTAGTTCATGAACGTCGCAGTCGTAGATGTCTTGCATTTTCAATGAAAAAAATATAGCACGGAAGCACTATTCACGGGATTCTATTATCAAAATTGAGATTTGCGAAATCCATTGGTGTTGAGAGTGAAAACTAACACCCTCACTTCATTGCAAAATTAATACCCGAAGATGTTGTCACTTGTAAAAAAAGGCTGCAACACGAGGACTTCCCAGGGGGTCACCCATCCTAGTACCACTCTCGCCCAAGCACGCTTAACTTCGGAGTTCTGATGGGACCCGGTGTCTTAGAGCCGGTATGATCGCACCCATTTAGTTTGTTGCGCGTAGTTGTTTTGTTTGTACGGGTGAAAATGTATTGAAAATTCGCAACAAGGACCGGTGCTTGCTCGGTAACCATGCTAGTTCGTGAACGTCGCAGTCGTAGGTGTCTCGTATTTTTAACAAAAAATTATAGCGTGGAAGCACTAATCACGTGATTCTATTATAAAAATGAGATTTGCGAAATACATAGGTGTTGAGAGTGAAAACTAACACCGTCACTTCATTGCCAAATTAATACCCGAAGATGTTGTCACACGTAAAAAAAGGCTGCAATACGAGGACTTCCCAGAGGATCACCCATCCTAGTACCACTCTCGCCCAAGCACGCTTAACTTCGGAGTTCTGATGGGATCCGGTGCCTTAGAGCCGGTATGATCGCACCCATTTAGTTTGTTACGCGTAGTTGTTTTGTTTGTACGGGTGAAAATGTATTGAAAATTCGCAACAAAGACCAGGGCATTGCTCGGTAACCATGCTTAGTTCGTGAACGTCGCAGTCGTAGATGTCTCGCATTTTCAACGAAAAAAATATAGCATGGAAGCACTATTCACGTGGTTCTATTATAAAAATGAGATTTGCGAAATACATAGGTGTTGAGAGTGAAAACTAACACCGTCACTTCATTGCCAAATTAATTCCCGAAGATGTTGTCACACGTAAAAAAAAGGCTGCAACACGAGGACTTCCCAGGGGGTCACCCATCCTAGTACCACTCTCGCCCAAGCACGCTTAACTTCGGAGTTCTGATGGGATCCGGTGCCTTAGAGCCGGTATGATCGCACCCATTTAGTTTGTTACGCGTAGTTGTATTGTTTGTACGGGTGAAAATGTATTGAAAATTCGCAACAAAGACCAGTGCGGTGCTCGGTAACCATGCTAGTTCGTGAACGTCGCAGTCGTAGATGTCTCGCATTTTAACAAAAAATTATAGCGTGGAAGCACTAATCACGTGATTCTATTATAAAAATGAGATTTGCGAAATACATAGGTGTTGAGAGTGAAAACTAACACCGTCACTTCGTTGCCAAATTAATACCCGAAGATGTTGTCACACGTAAAAAAAGGCTGCAATACGAGGACTTCCCAGGGGGTCACCCATCCTAGTACCACTCTCGCCCAAGCACGCTTAACTTCGGAGTTCTGATGGGATCCGGTGCCTTAGAGCCGGTATCATCGCACCCATTTAGTTTGTTACGCGTAGTTGTTTTGTTTGTACGGGTGAAAATGTATTGAAGATTCGCAACAAAGACCAGGGCATTGCTCGGTAACCATGCTAGTTCATGAACGTCGCAGTCGTAGATGTCTTGCATTTTCAATGAAAAAAATATAGCACGGAAGCACTATTCACGGGATTCTATTATCAAAATTGAGATTTGCGAAATCCATTGGTGTTGAGAGTGAAAACTAACACCCTCACTTCATTGCAAAATTAATACCCGAAGATGTTGTCACTTGTAAAAAAAGGCTGCAACACGAGGACTTCCCAGGGGGTCACCCATCCTAGTACCACTCTCGCCCAAGCACGCTTAACTTCGGAGTTCTGATGGGACCCGGTGTCTTAGAGCCGGTATGATCGCACCCATTTAGTTTGTTGCGCGTAGTTGTTTTGTTTGTACGGGTGAAAATGTATTGAAAATTCGCAACAAGGACCGGTGCTTGCTCGGTAACCATGCTAGTTCGTGAACGTCGCAGTCGTAGGTGTCTCGTATTTTTAACAAAAAATTATAGCGTGGAAGCACTAATCACGTGATTCTATTATAAAAATGAGATTTGCGAAATACATAGTTGTTGAGAGTGAAAACTAACACCGTCACTTCATTGCCAAATTAATACCCGAAGATGTTGTCACACGTAAAAAAAGGCTGCAATACGAGGACTTCCCAGAGGATCACCCATCCTAGTACCACTCTCGCCCAAGCACGCTTAACTTCGGAGTTCTGATGGGATCCGGTGCCTTAGAGCCGGTATGATCGCACCCATTTAGTTTGTTACGCGTAGTTGTTTTGTTTGTACGGGTGAAAATGTATTGAAAATTCGCAACAAAGACCAGGGCATTGCTCGGTAACCATGCTTAGTTCATGAACGTCGCAGTCGTAGATGTCTCGCATTTTCAATGAAAAAATATAGCACGGAAGCACTATTCATGTGATTCTATTATAAAAAATGAGATTTGCGAAAAACATAGGTGTTGAGAGTGAAAACTAACACCGTCACTTCATTGCCAAATTAATACCCGAAGATGTTGTCACGCGTATAAAAAAAGGTCTGCAACACGAGAACTTCCCAGGAGGTGACCCATCCTAGTACTACTCTCGCCCAAGCATGCTTAACTTCGGAGTTCTGATGGGATTCGGCACGCATTAGTGCTTACGTTCGCACACATTTAGTTTGTTGCGCGTCTTTGTTTGTACAGGTGAAAATTTACTGAAAATTCGCAGCAAAGACAAGTGCGTTGCTCGATAACCACGTTAGTTCGTGAACGTCACAGTCGTAGATGTCTCACATTTTCAACGTAAAAAAAAGCACGGAAGCACTATTCACGTGTAACTATTATAAAAATTGAGATTTTCGAAATCCATAGGTGTTGAGAGTGAAAACTAACAGCGTCACTTCATTGCAAAATTAATACGCGAAGATGTTGTCACACGTAAAAAAGGCTGCAACACGAGGACTTCCTAGGGGGTCACCCGTCCTAGTACCACTCTCGACCAAGCACGCTTAACTTCGGAGTTCTGATGGGATCCGGTGCCTTAGAGCCGGTATGATCGCACCCATTTAGTTTGTTGCGCGAATTTGTTTTGTTTGTACGGGTGAAAATGTATTGAAAATTCGCAACAAAGACCGGTGCGTTGCTCGGTAACCATGCTAGTTCGTGAACGTCGCAGTCGTAGATGTCTCGCATTTTCAACGAAAAAAATATAGCATGGAAGCACTATTCACGTGATTCTATTATAAAAATGAGATTTGCGAAATACATAGGTGTTGAGAGTGAAAACTAACACCGTCACTTCATTGCCAAATTAATTCCCGAAGATGTTGTCACACGTAAAAAAAAGGCTGCAACACGAGGACTTCCCAGGGGGTCACCCATCCTAGTACCACTCTCGCCCAAGCACGCTTAACTTCGGAGTTCTGATGGGATCCGGTGCCTTAGAGCCGGTATGATCGCACCCATTTAGTTTGTTACGCGTAGTTGTATTGTTTGTACGGGTGAAAATGTATTGAAAATTCGCAACAAAGACCAGTGCGGTGCTCGGTAACCATGCTAGTTCGTGAACGTCGCAGTCGTAGATGTCTCGCATTTTCAACGAAAAAAATATAGCACGGAAGCACTATTCACGGGATTCTATTATCAAAAATAAGATTTGCGAAATCCATTGGTGTTGAGAGTGAAAACTAACACCCTCACTTCATTGCAAATTAATACCCGAAGATGTGGTCACTCGTAAAAAAAGGCTGCAACACGAGGACTTCCCAGGGGGTCACCCATCCTAATACCACTCTCGCCCAAGCACGCTTAACTTCGGAGTTCTGATGGGATCCGGTGACTTAGAGCCGGTATCATCGCACCCATTTAGTTTGTTGCGCGTAGTTGTTTTGTTTGTACGGGTGAAAATGTATTGAAAATTCGCAACAAGGACCGGTGCTTGCTCGGTAACCATGCTAGTTCGTGAACGTCGCAGTCGTAGATGTATTTTTAACAAAAAATTATAGCGTGGAAGCACTAATCACGTGATTCTATTATAAAAATGAGATTTGCGAAATACATAGGTGTTGAGAGTGAAAACTAACACCGTCACTTCGTTGCCAAATTAATACCCGAAGATGTTGTCACACGTAAAAAAAGGCTCCAATACGAGGACTTCCCAGGGGGTCACCCATCCTAGTACCACTCTCGCCCAAGCACGCTTAACTTCGGAGTTCTGATGGGATCCGGTGCCTTAGAGCCGGTATGATCGCACCCATTTAGTTTGTTACGCGTAGTTGTTTTGTTTGTACGGGTGAAAATGTATTGAAAATTCGCAACAAAGACCAGGGCATTGCTCGGTAACCATGCTAGTTCATGAACGTCGCAGTCGTAGATGTCTTGCATTTTCAATGAAAAAAATATAGCACGGAAGCACTATTCACGGGATTCTATTATCAAAATTGAGATTTGCGAAATCCATTGGTGTTGAGAGTGAAAACTAACACCCTCACTTCATTGCAAAATTAATACCCGAAGATGTTGTCACTTGTAAAAAAAGGCTGCAACACGAGGACTTCCCAGGGGGTCACCCATCCTAGTACCACTCTCGCCCAAGCACGCTTAACTTCGGAGTTCTAATGGGACCCGGTGTCTTAGAGCCGGTATGATCGCACCCATTTAGTTTGTTGCGCGTATTTGTTTTGTTTGTACGGGTGAAAATGTATTGAAAATTCGCAACAAAGACCGGTGCGTTGCTCGGTAACCATGCTAGTTCGTGAACGTCGCAGTCGTAGATGTCTCGCATTTTCAACGAAAAAAATATAGCATGGAAGCACTATTCACGTGATTCTATTATAAAAATGAGATTTGCGAAATACATAGGTGTTGAGAGTGAAAACTAACACCGTCACTTCAATGCCAAATTAATACCCGAAGATGTTGTCACACGTAAAAAAAAGGCTGCAACACGAGGACTTCCCAGGAGGTCACCAATCCTAGTACCACTCTTGCCCAAGCATGCTTAACTTCGGAGTTCTGATGGGATCCGGTGCCTTAGAGCCGGTATGATCGCACCCATTTAGTTTGTTGCGCGTAGTTGTTTTGTTTGTACGGGTGAAAATGTATTGAAAATTCGCAACAAAGACCGGTGCGTTGCTCGGTAACCATGCTAGTTCGTGAACGTCGCAGTCGTAGATGTCTCGCATTTTCAACGAAAAAATATAGCATGGAAGCACTATTCACGTGATTCTATTATAAAAATGAGATTTGCGAAATACATAGGTGTTGAGAGTGAAAACTAACACCGTCACTTCATTGCCAAATTAATACCCGAAGATGTTGTCACACGTAAAAAAAAGGCTGCAACACGAGGACTTCCCAGGGGGTCACCCATCCTAGTACCACTCTCGCCCAAGCACGCTTAACTTCGAAGTTCTGATGGGATCCGGTGTCTTAGAGCCGGTATGATCGCACCCATTTAGTTTGTTGCGCGTAGTTGTTTTGTTTGTACGGGTGAAAATGTATTGAAAATTCGCAACAAAGACCGGTGCTTGCTCGGTAACCATGCTAGTTCGTGAACGTCGCAGTCGCAGATGTCTCGCATTTTCAACAAAAAAATATAGCACGGAAGCACTATTCATGTGATTCTATTATAAAAAATGAGATTTGCGAAATACATTGCTGTTGAGAGTGAAAACTAACACCGTCACTTCATTGCCAAATTAATACCCGAAGATGTTGTCACGCGTATAAAAAAAGGTCTGCAACACGAGAACTTCCCAGGAGGTGACCCATCCTAGTACTACTCTCGCCCAAGCATGCTTAACTTCGGAGTTCTGATGGGATTCGGCACGCATTAGTGCTAGTACGTTCGCACACATTTAGTTTGTTGCGCGTCTTTGTTTGTACAGGTGAAAACTTACTGAAAATTCACAGCAAAGACAAGTGCGTTGCTCGATAACCACGTTAGTTCGTGAACGTCGCAGTCGTAGATGTCTCACATTTTCAACGAAAAAAAAGCACGGAAGCACTATTCACGTGTAACTATTAGAAAATTTGAGATTTGCGAAATCCAAAGGTGTTGAGAGTGAAAACTAACACCGTCACTTGATTGCAAAATTAATACGCGAATATGTTGTCACACGTAAAAAAAGGCTGCAACACGAGGACTTCCTAGGGGTTCAACCATCCTAGTACCACTCTCGCCCAAGCACCCTTAACTTCGGAGTTCTGATGGGATCCGGTGCCTTAGAGACAGTATGATCGCACCCATTTAGTTTGTTGCGCGTAGTTGTTTTGTTTGTACGGGTGAAAATGTATTGAAAATTCACAACAAAGACCGGTGCGTTGCTCGGTAACCATGCTAGTTCGTGAACGTCGCAGTCGTAGATGTCTCGCATTTTCAACGAAAAAAGTATAGCACGGAAGCTCTATTCACGTGATTCCATTATAAAAATGAGATTTGCGAAATACATCGGTGTTGAGAGTGAAAACTAACACCGTCACTTCATTGCCAAATTAATACCCGAAGACGTTGTCACACGTAAAAAAAAGGGTGCAACACGAGGACTTCCCAAGGGGTCACCCATCCTAGTACCACTCTCGCCCAAGCACGCTTAACTTCGGAGTTCTGATGGGATCCGGTGTCTTAGAGCCAGTATGATCGCACCCATTTAGTTTGTTGCGCGTATTTGTTTTGTTTGTATGGGTGAAAATGTATTGAAAATTCGCAACAAAGACCGGTGCGTTGCTCGGTAATCATGCTAGTTCGTGAACGTCGCAGTCGTAGATGTCTCGCATTTTCAATGAAAAAAATATAGCATGGAAGCACTATTCACGTGATTCTATTATAAAAATGAGATTTGCGAAATACATGGGTGTTGAGAGTGAAAACTAACACCGTCCTTCAATGCCAAATTAATACCCGAAGATGTTGTCACACGTAAAAAAAGATCCGGTGCCTTAGAGACGGTATGATCGCACCCATTTAGTTTGTTGCGCGTAGTTGTTTTGTTTGTACGGGTGAAAATGTATTGAAAATTCGCAACAAAGACCGGTGCATTGCTCGGTAACCATGCTAGTTCGTGAACGTCGCAGTCGTAGATGTCTCGCATTTTCAACGAAAAAAATATAGCATGGAAGCACTATTCACGTGATTCCATTATAAAAATGAGATTTGCGAAATACATCGGTGTTGAGAGTGAAAACTAACACCGTCACTTCATTGCCAAATTAATACCCGAAGATGTTGTCACACGTAAAAAAAAGGCTGCAAGACGACGACTTCCCAAGGGGTCACCCATCCTAGTACCACTCTCGCCCAAGCACGCTTAACTTCGGAGTTCTGATGGGATCCGGTGCCTTAGAGCCGGTATGATTGCACCCATTTAGTTTGTTACGCGTAGTTGTTTTGTTTGTACGGGTGAAAATGTATTGAAAATTCGCAACAAAGACTAGTGCGTTGCTCGGTAACCATGCTAGTTCGTGAACGTCGCAGTCGTAGATGTCTCGCATTTTCAACGAAAAAAATATAGCACGGAAGGACTATTCACGGGATTCTATTATCAAAATTGAGATTTGCGAAATCCATTGGTGTTGAGAGTGAAAACTAACACCCTCACTTCATTGCAAAATTAATACCCGAAGATGTTGTCACTCGTAAAAAAAGGCTGCAACACGAGGACTTCCCAGGGGGTCACCCATCCTAGTACCACTCTCGGCCGAGCACGCTTAACTTCGGAGTTCTGGTGGGATCCGTTGCCTTAGAGCCGGTATGATCGCACCCATTTAGTTTGTTGCGCGTAGTTGTTTTGTTTGTACGGGTGAAAATGTATTGAAAATTCGCAACAAAGACCGGTGCGTTGCTCGGTAACCATGCTAGTTCGTGAACGTCGCAGTGGTAGATGTCTCGCATTTTCAACGAAAAAAATATAGCATGGAAGCACTATTCACGTGATTCTATTATAAAAATGAGATTTGCGAAATACATAGGTGTTGAGAGTGAAAACTAACACCGTCACTTGATTGCAAAATTAATACGCGAATATGTTGTCACACGTAAAAAAAGGCTGCAACACGAGGACTTCCTAGGGGGTCACCCATCCTAGTACCACTCTCGCCCAAGCACCCTTAACTTCGGAGTTCTGATGGGATCCGGTGCCTTAGAGACGGTATGATCGCACCCATTTAGTTTGTTGCGCGTAGTTGTTTTGTTTGTACGGGTGAAAATGTATTGAAAATTCACAACAAAGACCGGTGCGTTGCTCGTAACCATGCTAGTTCGTGAACGTCGCAGTCGTAGATGTCTCGCATTTTCAACGAAAAAAATATAGCATGGAAGCACTATTCACGTGATTACATTATAAAAATGAGATTTGCGAAATACATCGGTGTTGAGAGTGAAAACTAACACCGTCACTTCATTGCCAAATTAATACCCGAAGATGTTGTCACACGTAAAAAAAAGGCTGCAACACGAGGACTTCTCAAGGGGTCACCCATCCTGGTACCACTCTCGCCCAAGCACGCTTAACTTCGGAGTTCTGATGGGATCCGGTGCCTTAGAGCCGGTATGATCGCACCCCTTTAGTTTGTTACGCGTAGTTGTATTGTTTGTATGGGTGAAAATGTATTGAAAATTCGCAACAAAGACCAGTGCGGTGCTCGGTAACCATGCTAGTTCGTGAACGTCGCAGTCGTAGATGTCTCGCATTTTCAACGAAAAAAATATAGCACGGAAGCACTATTCACGGGATTCTATTATCAAAAATAAGATTTGCGAAATCCATTGGTGTTGAGAGTGAAAACTAACACCCTCACTTCGTTGCAAAATTAATACCCGAGATGTTGTCAATCGTATAAAAAGGCTGCAACGCGAGGACTTCCCAGGGGGTCACCATCCTATACCACTCTCGCCCAAGCACGCTTAACTTTGGAGTTCTGATGGGATCCGTTGTCTTAGAGCCGGTATGATCGCACCCATTTAGTTTGTTGCGCGTAGTTGTTTCGTTTGTACGAGTGAAAATGTATTGAAAATTCGCAACAAGGACCGGTGCTTGCTCGGTAACCATGCTAGTTCGTGAACGTCGCAGTCGTAGATGTCTTGTATTTTCAACAAACAATTATAGCATGGAAGCACTATTCACGTGATTCTATTATAAAAAAGAGATTTACGAAATACATAGGTGTTGAGAGTGAAAACTAACACCGTCACTTCATTGCCAAATTAATACCCGAAGAAGTTGTCACACGTAAAAAAAAGGCTGCAACACGAGGACATCCCAGGGGGTCACCCATCCTAGTACCACTCTCGCCCAAGCACGCTTAACTTCGGAGTTCTGATGGGATCCGGTGCCTTAGAGCCGGTATGATCGCACCCATTTAGTTTGTTACGCGTAGTTGTTTTGTTTGTACGGGTGAAAATGTATTGAAAATTCGCAACAAAGACTAGTGCGTTGCTCGGTAACCATGCTAGTTCGTGAACGTCGTAGTCGTAGATGTCTCGCATTTTCAACGAAAAAAATATAGCACGGAAGCACTATTCACGGGATTCTATTATCAAAATTGAGATTTGCGAAATCCATTGGTGTTGAGAGTGAAAACTAACACCCTCACTTCGTTGCAAAATTAATACCCGAGATGTTGTCAATCGTATAAAAAGGCTGCAACGCGAGGACTTCCCAGGGGGTCACCATCCTATACCACTCTCGCCCAAGCACGCTTAACTTCGGAGTTCTGATGGGATCCGTTGTCTTAGAGCCGGTATGATCGCACCCATTTAGTTTGTTGCGCGTAGTTGTTTCGTTTGTACGGGTGAAAATGTATTGAAAATTCGCAACAAGGACCGGTGCTTGCTCGGTAACCATGCTAGTTCGTGAACGTCGCAGTCGTAGATGTCTTGTATTTTCAACAAACAATTATAGCATGGAAGCACTATTCACGTGATTCTATTATAAAAATGAGATTTACGAAATACATAGGTGTTGAGAGTGAAAACTAACACCGTCACTTCATTGCCAAATTAATACCCGAAGAAGTTGTCACACGTAAAAAAAAGGCTGCAACACGAGGACATCCCAGGGGGTCACCCATCCTAGTACCACTCTCGCCCAAGCACGCTTAACTTCGGAGTTCTGATGGGATCCGGTGCCTTAGAGCCGGTATGATCGCACCCATTTAGTTTGTTACGCGTATTTGTTTTGTTTGTACGGGTGAAAATGTATTGAAAATTCGCAACAAAGACCAGTGCGTTGCTCGGTAACCATGCTAGTTCGTGAACGTCGTAGTCGTAGATGTCTCGCATTTTCAACGAAAAAAATATAGCACGGAAGGACTATTCACGGGATTCTATTATCAAAATTGAGATTTGCGAAATCCATTGGTGTTGAGAGTGAAAACTAACACCCTCACTTCATTGCAAAATTAATACCCGAAGATGTTTGTTAGGATATTTAATTAATTGTGTCAATAGTTTAAGTCTTGGGATTAATTTTGTATTTATTTTTAGCTTGGGCTTTAGAGTAGATTGTAATTAATTTATATTTAGTGATTGGGAATTAATATACCTAGGGTTAATGTGGTATATAAGGTATTACCAACTCACTTTTGAAAGTAATCAAAGATCAAAGGCTTATCCAAATTTTTCACACACTACACACACTCAAAGGTGAGAACACTCCCTTCTCATTCCATCAAAGCCTCTTTGATTCCTTGTTTGGTGCATTCGGGACCAACAAGTGGTATCAGAGCAAACGTGGATCGATCTGCACTAATTTGAATCCAGTTTCGTTCGATTCCAAGAAAGATCAAAGGTGTTTTGAGCAAAATTTTACTTTCGGGCATTTTGAGCTTGGTTTGGGGCTTTGATGCTTCGTTTTTGTGTTTAAAACCTTCCCCCAGATCGAGTATATGCCTAAAATGTTTTTAGAACACTTTTGGATCAGTTTTAACGAGTTATGAGCAAGATTTAAGCAAAAGTTCTTCAGAAAAAGTCATTTCGGTCATTCTCTGTTTTTGGTCGATTTGATCCATTTTTTTGTTGTTTTTAGCTCACAAATCGGTCGATCATGTGTTTAGGGAAGAATTTCTGATACTTAGGATCAAGTTTGAGCGATTTTGGTTGAGATCTGAGTGAAAACGGACGATTTTCTGGCAAGAAACCGCGTGAAAGCAATGGAACAGTACTAACGTGTTCTTGACCGCGAAATTTTGTGCTTGATCGTTCAAGTCCGCGAAATTTCCATGACCGCGAAAATTGATCCCGAGAATTTTTAAAACCGCGAAACTTTCTCTTATACTGCATTTTTTCGCAACTGCCTACTTTAAGAATCCGGGAAATTTTAAACCGCGAAACTTTTATTTTACGTTTTTCGCAACTGCCTATTTTCAAGATCCGAGAATTTTAAAACCGCGAAACTTTCCCTTATACTGCATTTTTTTGCAACTGCCTACTTTAAGAATCCGAGAAATTCTAAACCGCGAAACTTTTATTTATACTACATTTTTCGCAACTGCCTAGTTTCAAGATCCGAGAATTTTAAGCCGCGAAACTTTCACTTATACAACATTTTTTTTCGCAACTGTTTACTTTCATAATCCGAGAAATTCCATATCCAAGAAAGCTTATTCCAAAAATTTCTTTTGGCCGCGAAAATTTTCTCAACGTGCGAAAGTTTTATAACTTGCTAAAATTCTCTTGAAGCTTTAAAATTCTCAACGTGCGAAAGTTTTATAACTTGCGAAAATTCTCTTGCGAAGCTTTCAAATTCTCAACGTGCGAAAGTTTTATAACTTGCGAAAATTCTCTTGCGAAGCTTTAAATTTCTCAACGTGGGAAAGTTTTATAACTTGCGAAAATTCTCTTGCGAAGCTTAAAAAGTCGTAACTTGCGCAATTCTTCAACTTGCGAATTTTTTTTTTCTAACGTGTTAAATTCTTCCAGGGTTAAAATTTTCTCGGGTTGAATCTTTCTCAAACCTATTCAAGATTTGATCCCTACACTTTAGTACTATCACCCTAGACCACTTTTGACATAAATTATTTTTCTCGCCTCAAATCTCGCTCTTAAATTTCTAGAACTTCTCCTAATTTCAAGATATATTTTCCTTCATACATTATCGACCATCACACACGCTCACTTAGTTCGAAATTCTTTAAAGAAGTTTTCACAAACTCTACTCGTTAAACTCATTTTTCTTATCGTTCGTTACTAACTCTCTCATCTATACAAGATCAAAACCACGGACGATTCGACTGCACCGACCATGTCTACCACGAATGACATCTCCACAGTGGGCTCCGACACCAGGCCTCCGATGCTGCGACAAGGCGACTACAGCATATGGACAAATCGGTTCCTCACGTTCATCAGGAACAAAGGCGCACCACTCTCTCAATATCTTCTGGACTCCATCTTCAACGGCCCAGCACAGTTCTGGACAATCATCCCTGCACAGCCAAACGCAAACCCCCCCATGGATGAACGCCGCACTCCAAGAGGTCCCATCAATGAGGATGAACTGGCTCGCGAACAGGCCGACGAGACTGCCAAAGGATACCTCTTCCAGGCTATGGGCAACGAAGTCTATGCTCACATCGAGTGCTGCACAACTGCTAAAGAAATATGGGATGAACTTGTAGAAATCATGGCAGGCACAACTGAAAGTGCTCAAGGGAGGAAATCAGCCTGTCTCTCACAGTATGAACACTTCCAAGCCTACGAAGGAGAGGAGCTGCGTGACACGTACCTCAGATACCTGAAGGTCATCAATGAACTCAAGAAAGCCAGGATCTCGAGGGACAAATTCGATATCAACAACCGCTTTCTTGGAAGCCTCAAACCACAATGGGGCAATGCAATCGTGATGATGATTCAGAGTAAGGACCTCTCCAACACTTCCATCCATGCTCTTTATGACAGTCTGTCTGCCTATGCTCCATACGTACAACCTCAGTCCACCAACACTCGAGTCGACCCACTGGCCCTCCTCTCAAACAAAACCAATGAACGATCTTCCACCACTAAGACCAAACAGAACAAAGGGAAGCTACCAGCTGTTGTATCTGACACCTCTTCAGGATCCGAAGCTGATACAGAATCAGACGAAGATGTTCGTGATATACGCAAGCAACTGGCAATGCTCACTAAGTTGGTCTCAAAGAAGATCGGGAAAAAATCCTCATCCTCTTCCAATCGCCAAAGAACCTATAGCGGCATCAAAAAGACCACTCCCACAGAGGAAGCCAAGCCAACAAAGAAAGAAGAGGACTCCGCACCTCAAAAGTCCGTGAAGTGCTTTCGGTGTGGAAAGATGGGGCACTTTGCCAAAGAATGCCACGCCCCACGCGTGAAGGACTCCGGCTACTACGATCGTAAGGCCAGAATGACCCGCAAGGTGGAAAGTGGGAAAGTTCTACTCACCGAAGAAGCGGAATGGGTGAATGACACTTCAGAAGACGAGGAGCCTAAGGATGAAGATTGCTGCATGGCAAGGCTGGTCGAACATGACGAGGACGAGGAGATGGGTCACTCCGGTGAAAACACAGCTAATACTCCTACCAACGCTGCGTCTGAGGTACGAATCTCACACCTAGATGATGTGTTTACTCACCGACACGCCATTAAGAAACCCACTATAGACGCTAGGGATTATGATGAACTTAAGCTAAAATTTGAAAACAACTATGCCTTACTTAGTCTAAAAGTAGAAGAACTTGCCTGTGCAAACGAACGTCTAAAAGCCTCTGAAGCTTTAGTCAAACGTCTGCAAAGCAAGAACAAACAAAGTGAGACTAAGGTTAAGGAAACTACACTGGCTATTAGTTCATGTGAAACTTCTCGCCTCCTGACGGCCTCCCAATATGAACTACTTACGAAGGAAAGAGTTAGGCTATACCGCAAGGTGAAAGAACTTGAAGAGCAACTTCACCTTAGAAACGAAAACTCACGCATCCTATGCCTATTGAACCAACCAGCGGAAACAGAATTCTACGACGCACGGGGGGGGGGATCGGACTGTCTAGCAATTGCAATCCAACACCGCTAACAGTTAAAAGATATAACATGTGCAACACTGCATTCTTGCAAACAAGAAATGGTGCTCCCCCGCAGCTTAAGCCATTTGTGAGATCATCCTCCGCTGCCATCTCAGAAGAAACAAGAGAACAGAACATCCATTGGGCAGAAATCGCGTTTGACTACACAGAGTTGAACAATAGAGATAAGACTGAGGTATCCTCACTCTCGGAGGATGTCGAAACCTTACTCCCAAACAAAGAACAGGAAGATGCTTTTCAAGATGTGCTCTCTCGCACTTACATCCCAAAGAAACTACTACTCATAGCAGAACTAGAACGACAACTAGAAGTAGAAAGGAAGGCCTTTGCAAAAGAGCGAGATGAGCTGCTTAGCAAAATCTACACACTAGAAAAATTTCCCAATACGAGCTATCGCTCCACATCGAGTCAAGTACCCGATTCTCAAACATGTAAATGTAAGAGGACGGCGAAAATGACTCCTGAAGCTGACATATGTTCTAACACTAACTCTTGTATTCTTATGGATACAGGGAATGTGAGTTCGACGTCTCTGGAAGGCAGCTCGTATCAGACAAAGGCGAACCCACTCTTCGATGACAAGAAGAAAAAACCATTCTATATTCGTCCTTCCTCTCTATGTACTGAATCCCAATATCCTAAGGTCGTAGACAATTATGTTACCAAAACTTATCTTTCTTTTACCAAACTTATGTCTATGTGCTGCTGCAATGATTTTGTTCTCCCGCGTTTTCATGAATATGAAACACATGAACACGCAACACTCCGACCTCGCAAGCGAACCTTCTCTACGACGTCTTGGAATTCTCCCATCTCGCCAAAACCTAAGGTCAAGCGAAAACGTCTCTCGTCGTCAAACGCAAAATCACCTACTACTCGCAAGCCAAAGGCGACCAAAATCGAAGCACGAAAACAACAACCACGTTACCCACGTCAATTCATGTATAAGGCACCATACATGCAAGCACAAATTAGGAAAATATGGGTTAGAAAAACCATAATCCCGCCTAATCAAACAAACGACAAAGGGAAAGCTAAATTAGAATCAACACAATCTGATTTAGAATCCACATTTCCCATTAAGCGCATGAAAATTTTACTTGTATCACAAGAATGCCCCGTCAGTATACGGGGACCCAACATTTGCTAATAATTGCAGGTCTGTCATGTGTGGTATCTAGACTCGGGTTGCTCCACACACATGACGGGGAACAAGGAGCTGCTGAGCAACTTCTCCGAGCGCTATCTCGGAAGGGTCTCCTTCGGAAACAGTCAAATGGCGCCAATTCTCGGTACTGGTGATCTCGTCCATGACAAACTGACGATCAAGGGCATCTCTTACGTTGAGGGTTTGAGCTACAATCTCTTCAGCATTGGTCGTTTCTGCGACAAAGGATACAAGGTTCTCTTCGAATCTGATATCTGCAGCATCATAGATGCCTCGGGACTGCCACTTCTTTCTGGAACGCGCACGTCTCACCTCTACGTACTCAATCTCACGACCTCTCGACCAGTATGCCTTCTCTCTCGGGCTGCACCCAAGTTGAATGATCTATGGCACCGACGTCTCTCACATCTCGATTTCAAGACTATCAACAAACTGCGTCAAGATAAACTCGTCAACGGTCTACCCCAACTAACATATCATAAGGAACACCTCTGCTCTGCCTGTGAATTGGGGAAGATGAAGCGATCGTCTCACATATCCAAGGAAACACCGTCCTCTAAGCTAATCCTCGAGCTCTTACATATGGATCTATGTGGCCCAATGCCTACGGCCACTCTCGGAGGAAGACGGTATATTCTTGTGATTGTCGACGATTTTTCACGCTACACGTGGACGAAACTCATTCGTACAAAGGATGAAGTTCCTGATATAATCATCGAGTTTGTTGTTACGTCCCAAACTCTTCATCAACAGAAGGTTCGGATTATCAGAACTGACAACGGAACTGAGTTTAAGAACAAGAAGCTCAGTGATTTCTATGCCACTCAGGGCATCACTCAGCAGTTCTCAGCTGTGAAGACACCGGAACAGAATGGTGTCGTTGAGCGTAAGAACAGGACACTTGTTGAAGCAGCCAGGACTCTTCTCATCCAATCCGGCCTTCCTCACTCTCTTTGGGGCGAAGCCATTCAAACGGTCTGTTACACGCAAAACCGGGCTTCCATCCACAAGAGATTCAACCGCACTCCATACGAGATGTTGAACAACCGTCGTATACCCGATATATCTTATCTAAGGGTCTTCGGTTGCCGATGTTTTGTTGCCAATGATCGCCAACATCTTGGGAAGCTTGATCCAAAAGCTCTCGAAGGAATCTTTGTTGGATATTCGCTGAACTCGAAGGCATACAGAGTCTATCTTAAAGAGAAACGTTCTGTCATTGAGAGCACAAATGTCACATTTGACGAAAGCGAAGGCGACCTCATGGCTTCTGCTCATATCAGTCCAGAACCAGGACTTCTTCAGTCGTTGACGAAAGGTCAACCTTCAACGACGGGAACTTCCTCATCTGAGGGCAATTCTGGTGAAATGGATCTCGATCTGCTCTTCGAGTACTTCTATCCAGTCCCCAAGACTCCCGTCGCCACCACTCAACCTACCGCTGCACCCACTCCACCAACACCACCAGCTATCGGCAATAATGTCGTCCCGCCAAACTTGGATGATCTCAACCTCAACGAAGACGACATTTTACCCAACCCTGGGAACATTGCTGATTCTGATGCTGAACCCTCTCAATCTACCACGGTTGAGATCTCTTCTTCGGACACCGGACCCCAATCTAATGAGCCTCCAATAGATGCAAATGCGGCCAGCTCCTCACAGACAAATGTACCACTTTGGGCTCGCTCTCATCCTACAGACCAGATTATTGGGGATCCCACATCCGGTGTCTCAACGCGTTCGGCTACGATGAATGAAAGTCTGTTCGCTTGCTATCTCAGTCAAGACGAACCATCACGAGTCGCTGAAGCTCTCAACGATCCCGATTGGCTGATTGCAATGCAGGAGGAAATAAATCAGTTTGAACGCTTACAAGTTTGGGAACTCGTACCACGACCACGCAATAGATCCATTATCGGCACAAAATGGATCTTCAAAAACAAAAAGGATGAAGACGGTGTTGTTATTCGCAATAAAGCAAGAATTGTAGCTAAGGGGTACAACCAACAAGAAGGCATCGACTACGATGAAACTTTTGCCCCCGTCGCCAGGATCGAAGCAATACGAATGTTTCTTGCATTTGCTGCTCACAAGAACTTCAAAGTCTACCAAATGGACGTGAAGACTGCATTTCTGAATGGATTTCTCAAAGAAGAAGTGTACGTCGATCAACCTGAAGGGTTCTTGAGCGAAGAGTTTCCTCATCACGTTTATCGACTCTACAAGGCTCTCTACGGACTAAAACAGGCTCCCCGAGCTTGGTATGACGTCCTTTTCGATTTCCTCGTTCAGTCTGGATTCAAGAAAGGATCTCTGGATACAACCCTCTTCACCAAGCGGAGTGGCCCGGACATCATGATCGTACAGATATATGTCGATGACATCATTTTCGGATCAACTAAACCACAACTATGTGAAGAGTTCGCAGAACTAATGAAGGAGAAGTTTGAAATGAGTATGATGGGCGAGCTGAATTTCTTTCTTGGTCTTCAAGTAAAGCAACTCCCCGACGGAATCTTCATCAACCAGTCCAAATACATCCATGACATCCTCGTGAAATATGGAATGAAGGATGCTAAGACTGCTGCAACACCTATGTCTCCCTCTGGTCGACCCGACGCGGACCCATCTGGTGCTCCTGTTGACCAAACCATCTATCGAGGGATAATAGGATCTCTTCTGTACCTCACTGCTAGTCGACCGGATATCGTTCTCTCGACAGGAATCTGCGCTCGTTTCCAGGCTACACCTAAGGAATCCCACCTCACTGCTGTCAAAAGGATTCTCCGCTATCTCAAAGGAACACCCAATCTGGGTTTGTGGTACCCCACTCAATCGGACTTCAAGCTGGTTGGATTCTCTGACTCGGATTACGCTGGATGCAAGATGGATCGGAAAAGCACCTCTGGAGCTGCACACTTCTTGGGCGGTAAACTCGTAAGTTGGTCGTCTCGAAAACAAAACTGTGTCTCAACTTCGTCAACGGAGGCAGAGTATGTCGCCGCTGCTAGTTGTTGTTCACAGCTTTTGTGGATGAGAACCCAACTACGAGATTTTAATATTCATGTCGATAAAATTCCCATTTATTGTGACTCAAAGAGTGCGATAGCGATGACGAGTAATCCGGTACATCACTCGAGAACAAAACACATAGACATTCGTCACCACTTCATCAAAGAACATGTCGAACAAGGGACGATTGAACTGCACTACGTCACAACCGAAGATCAACTGGCCGACATTTTCACAAAACCGTTGGATGTCAAACGATTCCAACACCTTGTGACTATGTTGGGCATGTTGAATCTTCCGTTGTGATCTATCGACCCCTACATGAACTTTGATAAAGTGTACATATTTCCTTTTCACTTCACTCCATTTTCTATGTGTCTCCTTGATTATGTCTTTTGAGGGGGAGTTTTCGATTAAGGGGGAGCGTCTGATCTTTCCATTTTGTAAAAATGGATTTTTAGATTAAGGGGGAGTTTCTGATTTTGCCTAAATAAATAATAAATAATTTTTTTTTTTTTGGGTTGAAATTTTAAAGTTTGGTCAAATTGAGTCAAAATTGGACTGATTAAAATGTTTTGGGTTGAATTTTAAAATTTCTGGTCAAACAAGGTCAAAATTGGACCAATTAAGTCTCAATTGGACCCAATTTTGACCAAGCCCGCGAAAATTATATCTGGACCCAGCGTTGACCAAGCCCATGAATTTCGGCCCATTTACACAAAATTTCGCATGAACAGTGCCTTAAACCCCTAAAACCCCAAAAACCCTTAACGTTATTCACTATCCTAAAATTCCCGAGAAAAATTCAAAACTTTCGCAACCCCTTTCTTAAAAATTTCGCAACTTCCCGCATCGATTCGTCGTCAAATCTGGTCTCAAATTGTCGCTAATCAGCTGTTCGGTATGAATGCGCCTCAAACCAGTCAATTTTCGCTAATTTTATCCTGTTTTGCCCCGTATAGATTAAATCTGTTAGGTTACGCCTAAATTTTCTCGGCTCTGAATCGAATGCTTGCTTCGTTCTTTATGTTTAATATCCCCAAATATGCATTGCCCATTCGATTTCGAGTTGATTGAGTCCAGATTATTACATTTTGGTTAAGATTTGCGTAGGTATAAGGCTAAATCATTACGTAGTTTCGCACGATATTGCACAGTGTTCTTCACCGCGAAAAAATTCTCGGAAATATTGCTTTAAAACGTTAAATTTCGCTGCTACAGTAAGCTAAGCCCTGCGAAACTTTATGATTATACGAGAAATTTTTAGGTTTTCGCTGCTACAGTGAGCTAAGCCCCGCGAAACTTTATTTTCTCTGAGAAATTTCTTATGTTTAAATTTTTTTTCGCTGCTACAGTGACTAAGAACCTGCGAAATTTTCGCCCGAGAATTCACATGTGTTAAAATTTTTTTTCGCTGCTACAGCATGTTAAGTACCGCGAAAGTTTATCTGAGAAAATCTTTTTCCTCACGACAAAACTTTCTCTGCTACAGTGAGTTTAGCCCCGCGAATTCTTAATAACACATCTCTTCATATTACATATTTTCGCATCATCACTATTTCGCAACTACAGTGAACAAAATTTTCGCAGTCCACAAAGCTCTTTCATATAACCTGCGAAAATTTCTCAAGACTTGTCTATGTGATATAACCTGCGAAATTTTCCATACTTGCGAAAATTTTACTATAACCTGCGAAAATTTCTTAGACTTGTCTATGTGATATAACTTGCGAAATTTTCCATACTTGCGAAAATTTTACTCTGACTGCGAAAATTTCTCAAGACATCTTTGTGTTATAACTTGCGAAAATTTCCCAATACATGCGAAACTTGACACTGAATGCGAAATTCCATGCTACATGCGAAAATTCCCTTTGAATGCGAAATCTCTTGTATATGCGAAAATTCATATGCAAAATCTCCTAGATATATGCGAAATTTGACTCAGAATGTGAAAACACTTAAACTTGCGAAAATTTACCTTGTAAGCAAAAATTCATATATGCGAAAATTTCCCTATTTGCATCCTTATATGCGAAAATTCTGCTTACATGCGAAATTTCTTTCATACATACGAAATTTTCCAAAAATGCGACAATTTCCTCGACATCTCAACGTGTTATAATCTGCGAAATTTTCCCTAACATGCGAAATCTTACACAAATTGCATTTTTTTTATGACTATGTGTCTTACCTAGCACATATTCTCATCTCCTATAAACATTTTCGCGAAAATTTCCCTTATTTGCTTCAAATCTATGTCTTGTTGTATTATTTTCACAACTTAATCTGTACTAACCGTGCTACAATTTCTGTCAAGCACAGATATGACTGAAAAGGATCAAAGCACGATTGAAGCTCTTGAGGCGGCTGCACTCCAACGGGACATTGCTCGCATCGAACTCAACACACGACTCTATGTTCCACCACCAGAGCAGATCTTCCCAATGAGTCAATGGGCGGCCCTGATTCCCAACAACTTCATGGTGGACCTGCAGAGCTTTCGGTGCGATGCCCCCGTCATCGTAGAAATCCTCAAAGGGCACCCACTTCGCCACGCCTTCACACATGGCGAGCCAGAAGCACAGGTGTACCTTCAACAATTCTGGCACACACTGCAGATAGCGGGACCACTCCATCTTGCCAAAAACCTATCCGCCCAAATTGATCAAGAAACGGTGGTCCTCAGTCGCAAAATTGTGCAAGAAGTGCTTCAACTCCCCGTCTACACACCATATGACCCACTACCAACGCACGATCAACTTATAGAAGACATTGACCGACTGGGCTACCAACCAGATACCAAGAAGAAGAAGGGCCCACTTGTCCTTAGTGAAGTCACCACCCGCAACCTACCTCAACCTTGGCGAACTCTGTACCTGCTGGTGAACAAGTGCTTGTCAGGAAAGCATGCCGGTCAGGACCGCGGAAACCTTCAGATCCTCACAATCCTCACCGGCATCGCCCACAACCGGAAGTACAACTATGCGGACATCATCTGGCTGGATCTCGTCGCGATGATCCAACGTCGCGACCGGGAAGTCGCAAAGGGAGTCACTAACCGCTTCATCCCTTACATGCGGTGGCTCCCAGCCTTCATCAGACACTTCCGCATGCACTCCACCAGCATTCGCTTGCGGCCGGCAGCCGAACACTTCGCCATCCCAACGGTCGAGAAGTTCGCCAAGAAAAACACCCCGGCGAAGGATCGAAACGCGATGATAATTCCGGACGAAGTTCTCGCCTACGCCGACCAGACAAATCCACACGTCCGCGAATATCGCATATCAACCGCCGCTTTCCGAGAAAGCCCCAGACCACTATCCACTGTCCCTACGGAGCAGATCAACCCCACTGCTCCCAACCCCGGGACTAGCCAAAACCCCACCACCACCTCCAAAAAGTCCTCGAGTCGCGCCGCATCCTCTTCCACACGCGCTCCGAAAAAACGGTCGCGAGAGGATGACGTAAGCCGCCCCACGGAGCGCCGATCGAAACAAAAGCACGATCGACCTCCTCCGCCACAGATAAGCCGAGCCGAACCAGTAGGTACAGGAGGTGATGTGTTCACCTCCCGAGTAGAAGTCGTGGCATCTGGCTCAACCACGCAAACTACCCCACCAACCCACTTGTCTTCCTCTCTACAGGAAGATATTTCATTCCACGAGGAGCCACGTATACCATCGACATCCCACTTGGAGATAGTCGATGTTGAAACAAGCAGTCCCTCGCCTCAGACTGCTTCCTCTTCATGCACCTCGAGTCTAGTGCCCTCACTCCCCATAATTTCATCCGTTTCTAGGACACATACACCTTCCACCGCACCACAGAGTCTTCGTGACTCTGTCAGAACGCTCGGTGATGTCTCTGTGACTGAGAGCGGAAGACCTAGCACGGCCAACATCACAACAACCGTGAGCCTAGGCCATCATATGATTGAGTCTGTCTCATCGGTGATGCCAACGGGAAGTCTGAGTGACCCCGTCTTTTCCCGACCTGTGCAAAAGGGCGGCCGATCGGCGATCTTCTCCGAGTCGGTGACAGTTGGACATCTTCGTGATTCCAACTTGTTAGATTTACCCCGATTCATCACCGAGACCGCGCTAGAGTCACGTCTTCAAGAGTTTGCAAAGACTCTTGAGTCGTCGATTCTCGACAAAGTTTACGCGCGTCTCGATGCGTCCACCGCCGACAAAGGAAAAGGTGTGGCCCCGGAGACGCCACCACCGACTCAAGATGTGGATGCTGAAGCCATTCTCTCTGCCATTTCCGCGAAGGAGCTCTTCTACCTCCTACGAGCAAGATTCGAGTCGATGACGGAACTCGACGACGAGGAACGACAGATGAAGAGAATGATGACTCAGCCCTTGACTTGCCGCGCGCAGGGCGAGTCCAGCGGGATCAGGCGCGACGATCAAGACGATGATCAAGATCGCCGCGAGGGGGAGAATAGGCAGCTGGGCTCACAATCCCAAGGACTCATGCAATCGACGCTGCCCTCCTCTGTACCTGAACGAACGCCCGCAGCAGAAACCTCACACCCCACTAGCCATAAATCCCATCCCATTTACCCTGAGCCACTAGCCAAATCACCCTCACCACCACCCACCAACGTCTCCGAAACTCTAATCGTCACATCGACATTAGAGACCACCTCTATACCTTCTCCACCCACCATTTCAGAACCTCTGACTGTCACATCGACGTTAGAGGTCACCACCACATCTACACCACCCGTCACTCAAATCATCCTCTCCAAAACCATTACCTCAACCGAACCACCAGAATCTCCACCAATTCCATCCCCACAATCCACAAACTCCTCCGACGCTACACCCTCGCCACCACATAGCCATACCCCTCTCAACATCGATTCCAACCCGGCTTCCGAGGATGTCTACTGCGCACAGAACGAGATCGAAGCCTACATCTTCAACGATGAATGGCTATACACGCCCGCCGATGCAGTAGCAGCTAGGAAGTTGGTAGAAAATGCTCGACGTCTGCTCATGGAGGCCTCGATAACGCTGATCAACACCGCAGACGACGAGAACGGAGAGGAATACGACGCGGAACCGGCCGAGCTCGAGAACATCCTACAATTCCAAGCGCAGCAAACTGAGGCCCCTGCTGCTCAAACGGATGTACCCACGGTGAATACACCGGAAGCACCGTGGGAAAACAAAAAGATAACCGCGCCGTTTCAAGAAGAGATCAGGAAGAGGATCTGGCGGCGCAAGGAGCAGATCATCACAACCTTCGACGAGTACGAGCTGATGAACATCCAAAGTTGGAGCGAGAGAAAGAAGCAGCTCTATCGATGGAGCCTTCTGTGCCACAAAAGCTCAAATAGAACGCTATCCGATGAGGAAAACATCGCTCAGGAAATGAGTCGGGCCCCCATCTGCAAAGTCACTGACCTCCGCCAAGAATCCAAAGGACCTGTCCATTACCCAGTATTCACGGTAATGAGGCAGGATGAGAGCTACTGTGAAGTCAGTGAGGCGGACTTTAAGTTTATACGCCTGGGCGACCTGTACAGCATGCTGGAATCCATGAAGCAGTTCAGACTCGTCCTCAGAAGTTCTGGACATCTCGTACGTGCTGAACCGGTCACCATGGGATATGTGGCTATCAAACGCCACATGCTCCGACAGGTCAGATTCTTCGCCACCCACGATCTGCAGATGGCGGTGGAGCACAATCTGAAGAAGGTGAATCTGACTCGCCCATCTTTCAAGAACGCGGACGACTACCGAGAAGGCGATGTGATCAACGGAGACGATCCGGCGGTCGCCTACTCGAACTATAAAGGAAAGATGAGGATGCTGCGCTGCTCTGAAGTGGCAAAGTTCTCGGATGGAACGCTCACCATCATCCAAGACAAACTAATGAAGATCTGCCGCATACTTTCAGAAGAAGATCCTCTATGCCGATCCAAGTTCGCGAAGCTCATTGACGCTATAGCTAATCGATTGGTACTTCGAAGGAACCTCCGCGCCTTCGAGTTCAAGCTAGGGCTTCGCGACACACTCACACGTTAATCCACCTCCGCTACGCTCAAGATCCAAGACTCCCAACAATTGACACAAAGGGGGAGATTGTTAGGATATTTAATTAATTGTGTCAATAGTTTAAGTCTTGGGATTAATTTTGTATTTATCTTTAGCTTGGGCTTTAGACTAGATTGTAATTAATTTATATTTAGTGATTGGGCCTTAATATACCTAGGGTTAATGTGGTATATAAGGTATTACCAACTCACTTTTGAAAGTAATCAAAGATCAAAGGCTTATCCAAATTTTTCACACACTACACACACTCAAAGGTGAGAACACTCCCTTCTCATTCCATCAAAGCCTCTTTGATTCCTTGTTTGGTGCATTCGGGACCAACAATGTTGTCACTCGTAAAAAAAGGCTGCAACACGAGGACTTCCCAGGGGGTCACCCATCCTAGTACCACTCTCGCCCAAGCACGCTTAACTTCGGAGTTCTGATGGGATCCGGTGTCTTAGAGTCGGTATGATCGCACCCATATAGTTTTTTGCGCGTAGTTGTTTTGTTTGTACGGGTTAAAATGTATTGAAAATTCGCAACAAAGACCGGTGCTTGCTCGGTAACCATGCTAGTTCGTGAACGTCGCAGTCGTAGATGTCTCGCATTTTCAACAAAAAAATATAGCACGGAAGCACTATTCATGTGATTCTATTATAAAAAATGAGATTTGCGAAAAACATAGGTGTTGAGAGTGAAAACTAACACCGTCACTTCATTGCCAAATTAATACCCGAAGATGTTGTCACGCGTATAAAAAAAGGTCTGCAACACGAGAACTTCCCAGGAGGTGACCCATCCTAGTACTACTCTCGCCCAAGCATGCTTAACTTCGGAGTTCTGATGGGATTCGGCACGCATTAGTGCTGGTACGTTCGCACACATTTAGTTTGTTGCGCATCTTTGTTTGTAAAGGTGAAAATTTACTGAAATTCACAGCAAAGACAAGTGCGTTGCTCGATAACCACGTTAGTTCGTGAACGTCGCAGTCGTAGATGTCTCACATTTTCAACGTAAAAAAAAGCACGGAAGCACTATTCACGTGTAACTATTAGAAAAATTGAGATTTGCGAAATCCATAGGTGTTGAGAGTGAAAACTAACACCGTCACTTCATTGCAAAACGCGAATATGTTGTCACACGTAAAAAAAGGCTGCAACACGAGGACTTCCTACGGGGTCACCCATCCTAGTACCACTCTCGCCCAAGCACGCTTAACTTCGGAGTTCTGATGGGATCCGGTGCCTTAGAGCCGGTATGATTGCACCCATTTAGTTTGTTGCGCGTAGTTGTTTTGTTTGTACGGGTGAAAATGTATTGAAAATTCGCAACAAAGACCGGTGTGTTGCTCGGTAACCATGCTAGTTCGTGAACGTCGCTGTCGTAGATGTCTCGCATTTTCAACGAAAAAAATATAGCATGGAAGCACTATTCACGTGATTCCATTATAATAATGGGATTTGCGAAATACATAGATGTTGGGAGTGAAAACTAACACCGTCACTTCATTGCCAAATTAATACCCGAAGATGTTGTCACACGTAAAAAAAAAGGTTGCAACACGAGGACTTCCCAGGGGGTCACCCATCCTAGTACCACTGTCGCCTAAGCACGCTTAACTTCGGAGTTCTGATGGGATCCGGTGCCTTAGAGTTGGTATGATCGCACCCATTTAGTTTGTTACGCGTAGTTGTTTTGTTTGTACGGGTGAGAATGTATTGAAAATTCGCAACAAAGACTAGTGCGTTGCTCGGTAACCATGCTAGTTCGTGAACTTCGCAGTCGTAGATGTCTCGCATTTTCAACGAAAAAAATATAGCATGGAAGCACTATTCACGGGATTCTATTATCAAAATTGAGATTTGCGAAATCCATTGGCGTTGAGAGTGAAACTTAACACCCTCACTTCATTGCAAAATTAATACCCGAAGATGTTGTCACTCGTAAAAAAAGCCTGCAACGAGGACTTCCCAGGGGGTCACCCATCCTAGTACCACTCTCGCCCTAGTACGCTTAACTTCGGAGTTCTGATGGGATCCGGTGTCTTAGAGCCGGTATGATCGCACCCATTTAGTTTGTTGCGCGTAGTTGTTTTGTTTGTACGGGTGAAAATGTATTGAAAATTCGCAACAAAGACCGGTGCTTGCTCGGTAACCATGCTAGTTCGTGAACGTCGCAGTCGTAGATGTCTCGCATTTTCAACAAAAAATTATAGCACGTAAACACTATTCACGTGATGCTATTATATAAAATAGAGATTTGCGAAATACATAGGTGTTGAGAGTGAAAACTAACACCGTCACTTCATTGCCAAATTAATACCCGAAGATGTTGTCACGCGTATAAAAAAAGCTCTGCAACACGAGAACTTCCCAGGAGGTGACCCATCCTAGTACTACTCTCGCCCAAGCACGCTTAACTTCGGAGTTCTGATGGGATTCGGCGCGATTAGTGCTGGTACGTTCGCACACATTTAGTTTGTTGCGCGTCTTTGTTTGTACAGGTGAAAATTTACTGAAAATTCGCAGCAAAGACAAGTGCGTTGCTCGATAACCACGTTAGTTCGTGAACGTCGCAGTCGTAGATGTCTCACATTTTCAACGTAAAAAAAAGCACGGAAGCACTATTCACGTGTAACTATTATAAAAATTGAGATTTGCGAAATCCATAGGTGTTGAGAGTGAAAACTAACACCGTCACTTCATTGCAAAATTAATACCCGAAGATGTTGTCACACGTAAAAAAAGGCTGCAACACGAGGACTTCCCAGGTGGTCACCCATCCTAGTACCACTCTCGCCCAAGCACGCTTAACTTCTGAGTTCTGATGGGATCCGGTGCCTTAGAGCCGGTATGATTGCACCCATTTAGTTTGTTTCGCGTAGTTGTTTTGTTTGTACGGGTGAAAATGTATTGAAAATTCGCAACAAAGACCGGTGCGTTGCTCGGTAACCATGCTAGTTCGTGAACGTCGCAGTCGTAGATGTCTCGCATTTTCAACGAAAAAAATATAGCATGGAAGCACTATTCACGTGATTCTATTATAAAAATGAGATTTGCGAAATACATAGGTGTCCAGAGTGAAAACTAACACCGTCACTTCATTGCAAAATTAATACCCGAAGACGTTGTCACACGTAAAAAATGGCTGCAACACGAGGACTTCCCAGGGGGTCACCCATCCTAGTACCTCTCTCGGCCAAGCACGCTTAACTTCGGAGTTCTGATGGGATCCGGTGTCTTAGAGCCGGTATGATCGCACCCATTTAGTTTGTTGCGCGTAGTTGTTTTGTTTGTACGGGTGAAAATGTATTGAAAATTCGCAACAAAGATCGGTGCGTTGCCCGGTAACCATGCTAGTTCGTGAACGTCGCAGTCGTAGATGTCTCGCATTTTCAACGAAAAAAATATAGCACGAAGCACTATTCACGGGATTCTATTATCAAAATTGAGATTTGCATAATCCATTGGTGTTGAGAGTGAAAACTTACCCCCTCACTCAAAATTAATACCCGAAGATGTTGTCACTCGTAAAAAAAGGCTGCAACACGAGCACTTCCCAGGGGGTCACCCATCCTAGTACCACTCTCGCCCAAGCACGCTTAACCTCGGAGTTCTGATGTGATCCGGTGTCTTAGAGCCGGTATGATCGCACCCATTTAGTTTGTTGCGCGTAGTTGTTTTGTTTGTAGGGGTGAAAATGTATTGAAAATTCGCAACAAAGACCGGTGCTTGCTCGGTAACCATGCTAGTTCGTGAACGTCGCAGTCGTAGATGTCTCGCATTTTCAACAAAAAAATATAGCACGTAACCACTATTCACGTGATGCTATTATATAAAATGAGATTTGCGAAATACATAGGTGTTGAGAATGAAAACTAACACCGTCACTTCATTGCCAAATTAATACCCGAAGATGTTGTCACGCGTATAAAAAAAGCTCTGCAACACGAGAACTTCCCAGGAGGTGACCCATCCTAGTACTACTCTCGCCCAAGCACGCTTAACTTCGGAGTTCTGATGGAATTCGGCGCGATTAGTGCTGGTACGTTCGCACACATTTAGTTTGTTGCGCGTCTTTGTTTGTACAGGTGAAAATTTACTGAAAATTTGCAGCAAAGACAAGTGCGTTGCTCGATAACCACGTTAGTTCGTGAACGTCGCAGTCGTAGATGTCTCACATTTTCAACGTAAAAAAAAGCACGGAAGCACTATTCACGTGTAACTATTATAAAAATAGAGATTTATGAAATCCATAGGTGTTGAGAGTGAAAACTAACACCGTCACTTCATTGCAAAATTAATACCCGAAGATGTTGTCACATGTAAAAAAAGGCTGCAACACGAGGACTTGGGGTCACCCATCCTAGTACCACTCTCGGCCAAGCACGCTTAACTTCGGAGTTCTGGTGGGATCCGTTGCCTTAGAGCCGGTATGATCGCACCCATTTAGTTTGTTGCGCGTAGTTGTTTTGTTTGTACGGGTGAAAATGTATTGAAAATTCGCAACAAAGACCGGTGCGTTGCTCGGTAACCATGCTAGTTCGTGAACGTCGCAGTCGTAGATGTCTCGCATTTTCAACGAAAAATATATAGCACGGAAGCACTATTCACGGGATTTTATTATCAAAATTGAGATCTGTGAAATCCATTGGTGTTGAGAGTGAAAACTAACACCCTCACTTCATTGCAAAATTAATAACCGAAGTTATTGTCACTCGTAAAGAAAGGCTGCAACACGAGGACTTCCCAGGGGGTCACCCATCCTAGTACCACTCTCGCCCAAGCATGCTTAACTTCGGAGTTCTGATGGGATCTGGTGCCTTAGAGCCGGTATGATTGCACCCATTTAGTTTGTTGCGCGTAGTTGTTTTGTTTGTACGGGTGAAAATGTATTGAAAATTCGCAACAAAGACCGGTGTGTTGCTCGGTAACCATGCTAGTTCGTGAACGTCGCTGTCGTAGATGTCTCGCATTTTCAACGAAAAAAATATAGCATGGAAGCACTATTCACGTGATTCCATTATAATAATAGGATTTGCGAAATACATAGATGTTGAGAGTGAAAACTAACACCGTCACTTCATTGCCAAATTAATACTCGAAGATGTTGTCACACGTAAAAAAAAAGGTTGCAACACGAGGACTTCCCAGGGGGTCACCCATCCTAGTACCACTGTCGCCCAAGCACGCTTAACTTCGGAGTTCTGATGGGATCCGGTGCCTTAGAGTTGGTATGATCGCACCCATTTAGTTAGTTACGCGTAGTTGTTTTGTTTGTACGGGTGAAAATGTATTGAAAATTCGCAACAAAGACTAGTGCGTTGCTCGGTAACCATGCTAGTTCGTGAACGTCGCAGTCGTAGATGTCTCGCATTTTCAACGAAAAAAATATAGAACGGAAGCACTATTCACGGGATTCTATTATCAAAATTGAGATTTGCGAAATCCATTGGCGTTGAGAGTGAAACTTAACACCCTCACTTCATTGCAAAATTAATACCCGAAGATGTTGTCACTCGTAGATGTCTCGCATTTTCAACGAAAAAAATATAGCACGGAAGCACTATTCACGGATTCTATTATCAAAATTGAGATTTGCGAAATCCATTGGCGTTGAGAGTGAAACTTAACACCCTCACTTCATTGCAAAATTAATACCCGAAGATGTTGTCACTCGTAAAAAAAGGCTGGAACACGAGGACTTCCCAGGGGGTCACCCATCCTAGTACCACTCTCGCCCTAGCACGCTTAACTTCGGAGTTCTGATGGGATCCGGTGTCTTAGAGCCGGTATGATCGCACCCATTTAGTTTGTTGCGCGTGTTGTTTGTACGGGTGAAAATGTATTGAAAATTCGCAACAAAGACCGGTGCTTGCTCGGTAACCATGCTAGTTCGTGAACGTCGCAGTCGTAGATGTCTCGCATTTTCATCAAAAAAGTATAGCACGTAACCACTATTCACGTGATGCTATTATATTAAATGAGATTTGCGAAATACATAGGTGTTGAGAATGAAAACTAACACCGTCACTTCATTGCCAAATTAATACCCGAAGATGTTGTCACGCGTATAAAAAAAAGGTCTGCAACACGAGAACTTCCCGGGAGGTGACCCATCCTAGTACTACTCTCGCCCAAGAATGCTCAACTTCGGAGTTCTGATGGGATTCGGCACGCATTAGTGCTAGTACGTTCGCACACATTTAGTTTGTTGCGCGTCTTTGTTTGTACAGGTGAAAATTTACTGAAAATTCGCAGCAAAGACAAGTGCGTTGCTCGATAACCACGTAAGTTCGTGAACGTCGCAGTCGTAGATGTCTCACATTTTCATCGTAAAAAAAAGCACGGAAGCAATATTCACGTGTAACTATTATAAAAAATTAAGATTTGCGATCCATAGGTGTTGAGAGTGAAAACTAACACAGTCACTTCATTGCAAAATTAATACCCGAAGATGTTGTCACATGTAAAAAAAGGCTGCAACACGAGGACTTCCCAGGGGGTCACCCATCCTAGTACCACTCTCGGCCAAGCACGCTTAAATTCGGAGTTCTGATGGGATCCGTTGCCTTAGAGCCGGTATGATCGCACACATTTAGTTTGTTGCGCGTAGTTGTTTTGTTTGTACGGGTGAAAATGTATTGAAAATTCGCAACAAAGACCGGTGCGTTGCTCGGTAACCATGCTAGTTCGTGAACGTCGCAGTCGTAGATGTCTCGCATTTTCAACGAAAAAAATATAGCATGGAAGCACTATTCACGTGATTCTATTATAAAAATGAGATTTGCGAAATACATAGGTGTTGAGAGTGAAAACTAACACCGTCACTTCATTGCAAAATTAATACCCGAAGATGTTGTCACACGTAAAAAAAGCCTGCAACACGAGGACTTCCCAGGGGGTCACCCATCCTAGTACCACTCTCGCCCAAGCACGCTTAACTTCGGAGTTCGGATGGGATCCGGTGCCTTAGAGCCGGTATGATCGCACCCATTTAGTTTGTTGCCCGTAGTTGTTTTGTTTGTACTGGTGAAAATGTATTGAAAATTCGCAACAAAGACCGGTGCGTTGCTCGGTAACCATGCTAGTTCGTGAACGTCGCAGTCGTAGATGTCTCGCATTTTCAACGAAAAATATATAGCACGGAATCACTATTCACGGGATTCTATTATCAAAATTGAGATCTGCGAAATCCATTGGTGTTGAGAGTGAAAACTAACACCCTCACTTCATTGCAAAATTAATAACCGAAGATATTGTCACTCGTAAAGAAAGGCTGCAACACGAGGACTTCCCAGGGGGTCACCCATCCTAGTACCACTCTCGCCCAAGCATGCTTAACTTCGGAGTTCTGATGGGATCTGGTGCCTTAGAGCCGGTATGATTGCACCCATTTAGTTTGTTGCGCGTAGTTGTTTTGTTTGTACGGGTGAAAATGTATTGAAAATTCGCAACAAAGACCGGTGTGTTGCTCGGTAACCATGCTAGTTCGTGAACGTCGCTGTCGTAGATGTCTCGCATTTTCAACGAAAAAAATATAGCATGGAAGCACTATTCACGTGATTCCATTATAATAATGGGATTTGCGAAATACATAGATGTTGAGAGTGAAAACTTACACCGTCACTTCATTGCCAAATTAATACCCGAAGATGTTGTCACACGTAAAAAAAAGGTTGCAACACGAGGACTTCCCAGGGGGTCACCCATCCTAGTACCACTGTCGCCCAAGCACGCTTAACTTCGGAGTTCTGATGGGATCCGGTGCCTTAGAGTTGGTATGATCGCACCCATTTAGTTAGTTACGCGTAGTTGTTTTGTTTGTACGGGTGAAAATGTATTGAAAATTCGCAACAAAGACTAGTGCGTTGCTCGGTAACCATGCTAGTTCGTGAACTTCGCAGTCGTAGATGTCTCGCATTTTCAACGAAAAAAATATAGCACGGAAGCACTATTCACGGGATTCTATTATCAAAATTGAGATTTGCGAAATCCATTGGCGTTGAGAGTGAAACTTAACACCCTCACTTCATTGCAAAATTAATACCCGAAGATGTTGTCACTCGTAAAAAAAGGCTGCAACACGAGGACTTCCCAGGGGGTCACCCATCCTAGTACCACTCTCGGCCAAGCACGCTTAACTTCGGAGTTCTGGTGGGATCCGTTGCCTTAGAGCCGGTATGATCGCACCCATTTAGTTTGTTGCGCGTAATTGTTTTGTTTGTACGGGTGAAAATGTATTGAAAATTCGCAACAAAGACCGGTGCGTTGCTCGGTAACCATGCTAGTTCGTGAACGTCGCAGTCGTAGATGTCTCGCATTTTCAACGAAAAATATATAGCACGGAAGCACTATTCACGGGATTTTATTATCAAAATTGAGATCTGCGAAATCCATTGGTGTTGAGAGTGAAAACTAACACCCTCACTTCATTGCAAAATTAATATCCGAAGTTATTGTCACTCGTAAAGAAAGGCTGCAACACGAGGACTTCCCAGGGGGTCACCCATCCTAGTACCACTCTCGCCCAAGCATGCTTAACTTCGGAGTTCTGATGGGATCTGGTGCCTTAGAGCCGGTATGATTGCACCCATTTAGTTTGTTGCGCGTAGTTGTTTTGTTTGTACGGGTGAAAATGTATTGAAAATTCGCAACAAAGACCGGTGTGTTGCTCGGTAACCATGCTAGTTCGTGAACGTCGCTGTCGTAGATGTCTCGCATTTTCAACGAAAAAAATATAGCATGGAAGCACTATTCACGTGATTCCAGTATAATAATGGGATTTGCGAAATACATAGATGTTGAGAGTGAAAACTAACACCGTCACTTCATTGCCAAATTAATACTCGAAGATGTTGTCACACGTAAAAAAAAGGTTGCAACACGAGGACTTCCCAGGGGGGGTCACCCATCCTAGTACCACTGTCGCCCAAGCACGCTTAACTTCGGAGTTCTGATGGGATCCGGTGCCTTAGAGTTGGTATGATCGCACCCATTTAGTTAGTTACGCGTAGTTGTTTTGTTTGTACGGGTGAAAATGTATTGAAAATTCGCAACAAAGACTAGTGCGTTGCTCGGTAACCATGCTAGTTCGTGAACTTCGCAGTCGTAGATGTCTCGCATTTTCAACGAAAAAAATATAGCACGGAAGCACTATTCACGGGATTCTATTATCAAAATTGAGATTTGCGAAATCCATTGGCGTTGAGAGTGAAACTTAACACCCTCACTTCATTGCAAAATTAATACCCGAAGATGTTGTCACTCGTAAAAAAAGGCTGCAACACGAGGACTTCCCAGGGGGTCACCCATCCTAGTACCACTCTCGCCCTAGCACGCTTAACTTCGGAGTTCTGATGGGATCCGGTGTCATAGAGCCGGTATGATCGCACCCATTTAGTTTGTTGCGCGTAGTTGTTTTGTTTGTACGGGTGAAAATGTATTGAAAATTCGCAACAAAGACCGGTGCTTGCTCGGTAACCATGCTAGTTCGTGAACGTCGCAGTCGTAGATGTCTCGCATTTTCAACAAAAAATATAGCACGGAACCACTATTCACGTGATGCTATTATATAAAATGAGATTTGCGAAATACATAGGTGTTGAGAATGAAAACTAACACCGTCACTTCATTGCCAAATTAATACCCGAAGATGTTGTCACGCGTATAAAAAAAAGGTCTGCAACACGAGAACTTCCCAGGAGGTGACCCATCCTAGTACTACTCTCGCCCAAGCATGCTTAACTTCGGAGTTCTGATGGGATTCGGCACGCATTAGTGCTGGTACGTTCGCACACATTTAGTTTGTTGCGCGTCTTTGTTTGTACAGGTGAAAATTTACTGAAAATTCGCAGCAAAGACAAGTGCGTTGCTCGATAACCACGTTAGTTCGTGAACGTCGCAGTCGTAGATGTCTCACATTTTCAACGTAAAAAAAAAGCACGGAAGCACTATTCACGTGTAACTATTATAAAAATTGAGATTTGCGAAATCCAAAGGTGTTGAGAGTGAAAACTAACACCGTCACTTCATTGCAAAATTAATACCCGAAGATGTTGTCACATGTAAAAGAAGGCTGCAACACGAGGACTTCCCAGGGGGTCACCCATCCTAGTGCCACTCTCGCCCAAGGACGCTTAACTTCGGAGTTCTGATGGGATCCGTTGCCTTAGAGCCGGTATGATCGCACCCATTTAGTTTGTTGCGCGTATTTGTTTTGTTTGTACGGGTGAAAATGTATTGAAAATTCGCAACAAAGACCGGTGCGTTGCTCGGTAACCATGCTAGTTCGTGAACGTCGCAGTCGTAGATGTCTCGCATTTTCAACGAAAAAATATAGCACGGAAGTACTATTCACGGGATTCATTGCAAAATTAATACCCGAAGATGTTGTCACACGTAACAAAAACCTGCAACGCGAGGACTTCCCAGGGGTCACCCATCCTAGTACCACTCTCGCCCAAGCACGCTTAACTTCGGAGTTCGGATGGGATCCGGTGCCTTAGAGCCGGTATGATCGCACCCATTTAGTTTGTTGCCCGTAGTTGTTTTGTTTGTACTGGTGAAAATGTATTGAAAATTAGCAACAAAGACCGGTGCGTTGCTCGGTAACCATGCTAGTTCGTGAACTTCGCAGTCGTAGATGTTTCGCATTTTCAACGAAAAAAATATAGCACAGAAGCACTATTCACGGGATTCTATTATCAAAATTGAGATTTGCAAAATCCATTAGTGTTGAGAGTGAAAACTAACACCCTTGCTTCATTGGAAAATTAATACCCGAAGATATTGTCACTCGTAAAGAAAGGCTGCAACACGAGGACTTCCCAGGGGGTCACCCATCCTAGTACCACTCTCGCCCAAGCACGCTTAACTTCGGAGTTCTGATGGGATCCGGTGTCTTTTAGCCGGTATGATCGCACCCATTTAGTTTGTTGCGCGTAGTTGTTTTGTTTGTACGGGTGAAAATGTATTGAAAATTCGCAACAAAGACCGGTGCGTTGCTCGGTAACCATGCTAGTTCGTGAACGTCGCAGTCGTAGATATCTCGCATTTTCAACGAAAAAAATATAGCATGGAAGCACTATTCACGTGATTCTATTATAAAAATGAGATTTGCGAAATACATAGGTGTTGAGAGTGAAAACTAACACCGTTACTTCATTGCAAAATTAATACCCGAAGATGTTGTCACACGTAAAAAAAGCCCGCAACACGAGGACTTCCCAGGGGTCACCCATCCTAGTACCACTCTCGCCCAAGCACGCTTAACTTCGGAGTTCGGATGGGATCCGGTGCCTTAGAGCCGGTATGATCGCACCCATTTAGTTTGTTGCCCATAGTTGTTTTGTTTGTACTGGTGAAATTGTATTGAAAATTCGCAACAAAGACCGGTGCGTTGCTCGGTAACCATGCTAGTTCGTGAACCTCGCAGTCGTAGATGTCTCGCATTTTCAACGAAAAAAATATAGCACGGAAGCATTATTCACGGGATTCTATTATCAAAATTGAGATTTGCGAAATCCATTGGTGTTGAGAATGAAAACTAACACCCTCACTTCATTGCAAAATTAATACCCGAAGATGTTGTCACTCGTAAAGAAAGGCTGCAACACGAGGACTTCCCAGGGGGTCACCCATCCTAGTACCACTCTCGCCCAAGCACGCTTAACTTCGGAGTTCTGATGGGATCCGGTGTCTTAGAGCCGGTATGATCGCACCCATTTAGTTTGATGCGCGTAGTAGTTTTGTTTGTACGGTTGAAAATGTATTGAAAATTCGCAACAAAGACCGGTGCGTTGCTCGGTAACCATGCAAGTTCGTGAACGTCGCTGTCGTAGATATCTCGCATTTTCAACAAAAAAATATAGCACGGAAGCACTATTCACGTGATTCTATTATAAAAATGAGATTTGCGAAATACATAGGTGTTAAGAGTGAAAACTAACACGTCACTTCATTGCCAAATTAATACCCGAAGATGTTGTCACGCGAATAGAAAAAGGTCTGCAACACGAGAACTTCCCAGGAGGTGACCCATCCTAGTACTACTCTCGCCCAAGCATGCTTAGCTTTGGAGTTCTGATGGGATTCGGCACGCATTAGTGCTGGTACGTTCGCACACATTTAGTTTGTTGCGCGTCTTTGTTTGTACAGGTGAAAATTTACTGAAAATTCGCAGCAAAGACAAGTGCGTTGCTCGATAACCACGTTTGTCCGTGAAAGTCGCAGTCGTAGATGTCTCACATTTTCAACGTAAAAAAAAGCACGGAAGCACTATTCACGTGTAACTATTATAAAAATTGAGATTTGCGAAATCCATAGGTGTTGAGAGTGAAAACTAACACCGTCACTTCATTGCAAAATTAATACCCGAAGATGTTGTCACATGTAAAAAAAGGCTGCAACACGAGGACTTCCCAGGGGGTCACCCATCCTAGTACCACTCTCGCCCAACGCCTAACTTCGGAGTTCTGATGGGATCCGTTGCCTTAGAGCGGTATGATCGCACCCATTTAGTTTGTTGCGCGTATTTGTTTTGTTTGTACGGGTGAAAATGTATTGAAAATTCGCAACAAAGACCGGTACGTTGCTCGGTAACCATGCTAGTTCGTGAACGTCGCAGTCGTAGATGTCTCACATTTTCAACGAAAAAAATATAGCACGGAAGCACTATTCACGGGTTCTATTATCAAAATTGAGATTTGCGAAATCCATTGGTGTTGAGAGTGAAAACTAACACCTCACTTCGTTGCAAAATTAATACCGAAGATGTTGTCACACGTAAAAAAATGCTGCAACACGAGGACTTCCCAGGGTGTCACCCATCCTAGTACCACTCTCGCCCAAGCACGCTTAACTTCGGAGTTCTGATGGGATCCGGTGCCTTAGAGTTGGTATGATCGCACCCATTTAGTTAGTTACGCGTAGTTGTTTTGTTTGTACGGGTGAAAATGTATTGAAAACTCGCAACAAAGACCGGTGCGTTGCTCGGTAACCATGCTAGTTCGTGAACGTCGCAGTCGTAGATGTCTCGCATTTTCAACGAAAAAATATAGCATGGAAGCACTATTCACGTGATTCTATTATAAAAATGAGATTTGCGAAATACATATGTGTTGAGAGTGAAAACTAATACCGTCACTTCATTGCAAAATTAATACCCGAAGATGTTGTCACACGTAAAAAAATGCTGCAACACGAGGACTTCCCAGGGGGTCACCCATCCTAGTACCACTCTCGCCCAAGCACGTTTAACTTCGAAGTTCTGATGGGATCCGGTGCCTTAGAGCCGGTATGATCGCACCCATTTAGTTTGTTGCGCGTAGTTGTTTTGTTTGTACGGGTGAAAATGTATTGAAAACTCGCAAAAAAGACGGGTGCGTTGTTCGGTAACCATGCTAGTTCGTGAACGTCGCAGTCGTAGATGTCTCGCATTTTCAACGAAAAAAATATTGCATGGAAGCACTATTCACGTGATTCTATTATAAAAATGAGATTTGCGAAATACATATGTGTTGAGAGTGAAAACTAATACCGTCACTTCATTGCAAAATTAATACCCGAAGATGTTGTCACACGTAAAAAAATGCTGCAACACGAGGACTTCCCAGGGGGTCACCCATCCTAGTACCACTCTCGCCCAAGCACGCTTAACTTCGGAGTTCTGATGGGATCCAGTGTCTTAGAGCCGGTATGATCGCACCCATTTAGTTTGTTGCGCGTAGTTGTTTTGTTTGTACGGGTGAAAGTGTATTGAAAATTCGCAACAAAGACCGGTGCGTTGCTCGGTAACCATGATAGTTCGTGAACGTCGCAGTCGTAGATGTCTCGCATTTTCAACGAAAAAAATTTAGCACGGAAGCACTATTCACGGGATTCTATTATCAAAATTGAGATTTGCAAAATCCATTGGTGTTGAGAGTGAAAACTAACACCTCACTTCATTGCAAAATTAATACCCGAAGATGTTGTCACACGTAAAAAAATGCTGCAACACGAGGACTTCCCAGGGGGTCACCCATCCTAGTACCACTCTCGCCCAAGCACGCTTAACTTCGGAGTTCTGATGGGATCCAGTGCCTTAGAGCCGGTATGATCGCACCCATTTAGTTTGTTGCGCGTAGTTGTTTTGTTTGTACGGGTGAAAATGTATTGAAAATTCGCAACAAAGACCGGTGCGTTGCTCGGTAACCATGCTAGTTCGTGAACGTCGCAGTCGTAGATGTCTCGCATTTTCAACGAAAAAAATATAGCATGGAAGCACTATTCACGTGATTCTATTATAAAAATGAGATTTGCGAAATACATATGTGTTGAGAGTGAAAACTAAGACCGTCACTTCATTGCAAAATTAATACCCGAAGATGTTGTCACACGTAAAAAAATGCTGCAACACGAGGACTTCCCAGGGGGTCACCCATCCTAGTACCACTCTCGCCCAAGCACGCTTAACTTCGGAGTTCTGATGGGATCCGGTGCCTTAGAGCCGGTATGATCGCACCCATTTAGTTTGTTGCGCGTAGTTGTTTTGTTTGTACGGGTGAAAATGTATTGAAAATTCGCAAAAAGACCGGTGCGTTGCTCGGTAACCATGCTAGTTCGTGAACGTCGCAGTCGTAGATGTCTCGCATTTTCAACGAAAAAAATATAGCATGGAAGCACTATTCACGTGATTCTATTATAAAAATGAGATTTGCGAAATACATATGTGTTGAGAGTGAAAACTAACACCGTCACTTCATTGCAAAATTAATACCCGAAGATGTTGTCACACGTAAAAAAATGCTGCAACACGAGGACTTCCCAGGGGTCACCCATCCTAGTACCACTCTCGCCCAAGCACGCTTAACTTCGGAGTTCTGATGGGATCCAGTGTCTTAGAGCCGGTATGATCGCACCCATTTAGTTTGTTGCGCGTAGTTGTTTTGTTTGTATGGGTGAAAGTGTATTGAAAATTCGCAACAAAGACTGGTGCGTTGCTCGGTAACCATGCTAGTTCGTGAACGTCGCAGTCGTAGATGTCTCGCATTTTCAACGAAAAAAATATAGCACGGAAGCACTATTCACGGGATTCTATTATCAAAATTGAGATTTGCAAAATCCATTGGTGTTGAGAGTGAAAACTAACACCCTCACTTCATTGCAAAATTAATACACGAAGATGTTGTCACACGTAAAAAAAAGGCTGCAACACGAGGACTTCCCAGGGGGTCACCCATCCTAGTACCACTCTCGCCCAAGCACGCTTAACTTCGAAGTTCTGATGGGATCCGGTGCCTTAGAGCCGGTATGATCGCACCCATTTAGTTTGTTGCGCGTAGTTGTTTTGTTTGTACGGGTGAAAATGTATTGAAAATTCGCAAAAAAGACGGTGCGTTGCTCGGTAACCATGCTAGTTCGTGAACGTCGCAGTCGTAGATGTCTCGCATTTTCAACGAAAAAAAAATAGCATGGAAGCACTATTCACGTGATTCTATTATAAAAATGAGATTTGCGAAATACATATGTGTTGAGAGTGAAAAC
This sequence comes from Craterostigma plantagineum, assembly GCA_027422505.1. Taxonomy (NCBI): domain Eukaryota; kingdom Viridiplantae; phylum Streptophyta; class Magnoliopsida; order Lamiales; family Linderniaceae; genus Craterostigma; species Craterostigma plantagineum. The sequence goes on from JAPQWV010000103.1 coordinate 1,953,257, forward strand.
TAATACCGTCACTTCATTGCAAAATTAATACCCGAAGATGTTGTCACACGTAAAAAAATGCTGCAACACGAGGACTTCCCAGGGGGTCACCCATCCTAGTACCACTCTCGCCCAAGCACGCTTAACTTCGGAGTTCTGATGGGATCCAGTGTCTTAGAGCCGGTATGATCGCACCCATTTAGTTTGTTGCGTGTAGTTGTTTTGTTTGTACGGGTGATAGTGTATTGAAAATTCGCAACAAAGACCGGTGCGTTGCTCGGTAACCATGCTAGTTCGTGAACGTCGCAGTCGTAGATATCTCGCATTTTCAACAAAAAAATATAGCACGGAAGCACTATTCACGTGATTCTATTATAAAAAATGAGATTTGCGAAATACATAGGTGTTAAGAGTGAAAACTAACACGTCACATCATTGCCAAATTAATACCCGAAGATGTTGTCACGCGTATAAAAAAAGGTCTGCAACACGAGAACTTCCCAGGAGGTGACCCATCCTAGTACTACTCTCGCCCAAGCATGCTTAGCTTCGGAGTTCTGATGGGATTCGGCACGCATTAGTGCTGGTACGTTCGCACACATTTAGTTTGTTGCACGTCTTTGTTTGTACAGGTGAAAATTTACTGAAAATTCGCAGCAAAGACAAGTGCGTTGCTCGATAACCACGTTTGTTCGTGAAAGTCGCAGTCGTAGATGTCTCACATTTTCAACGTAAAAAAAAGCACGGAAGCACTATTCACGTGTAACTATTATAAAAATTGAGATTTGCGAAATCCATAGGTGTTGAGAGTGAAAACTAACACCGTCACTTCATTGCAAAATTAATACCCGAAGATGTTGTCACATGTAAAAAAAGGCTGCAACACGAGGACTTCCCAGGGGGTCACCCATCCTAGTACCACTCTCGCCCAAGGACGCCTAACTTCGGAGTTCTGATGGGATCCGTTGCCTTAGAGCCGGTATGATTGCACCCATTTAGTTTGTTGCGCGTATTTGTTTTGTTTGTACGGGTGAAAATGTATTGAAAATTCGCAACAAAGACCGGTACGTTGCTCGGTAACCATGCTAGTTCGTGAACGTCGCAGTCGTAGATGTCTCACATTTTCAACGAAAAAAATATAGCACGGAAGCACTATTCACGGGTTTCTATTATCAAAATTGAGATTTGCAAAATCCATTGGTGTTGAGAGTGAAAACTAACACCCTCACTTCGTTGCAAAATTAATACCCGAAGATGTTGTCACACGTAAAAAAATGCTGCAACACGAGGACTTCCTAGGGGGTCACCCATCCTAGTACCACTCTCGCCCAAGCACGCTTAACTTCGAAGTTCTGATGGGATCCAGTGCCTTAGAGCCGGTATGATTGCACCCATTTAGTTTGTTGCGCGTAGTTGTTTTGTTTGTACGGGTGAAAATGTATTGAAAATTCGCAACAAAGACCGGTGCGTTGCTCGGTAACCATGCTAGTTCGTGAACGTCGCAGTCGTAGATGTCTCGCATTTTCAACGAAAAAAATATAGCATGGAAGCACTATTCACGTGATTCTATTATAAAAATGAGATTTGCGAAATACATATGTGTTGAGAGTGAAAACTAATACCGTCACTTCATTGCAAAATTAATACCCGAAGATGTTGTCACACGTAAAAAAATGCTGCAACACGAGGACTTCCCAGGAGGTCACCCATCCTAGTACCACTCTCGCCCAAGCACGCTTAACTTCGAAGTTCTGATGGGATCCGGTGCCTTAGAGCCGGTATGATCGCACCCATTTAGTTTGTTGCGCGTAGTTGTTTTGTTTGTACGGGTGAAAATGTATTGAAAACTCGCAAAAAAGACCGGTGCGTTGTTCGGTAACCATGCTAGTTCGTGAACGTCGCAGTCGTAGATGTCTCGCATTTTCAACGAAAAAAATATTGCATGGAAGCACTATTCACGTGATTCTATTGTAAAAATGAGATTTGCGAAATACATATGTGTTGAGAGTGAAAACTAATACCGTCACTTCATTGCAAAATTAATACCCGAAGATGTTGTCACACGTAAAAAAATGCTGCAACACGAGGACTTCCCAGGGGGTCACCCATCCTAGTACCACTCTCGCCCAAGCACGCTTAACTTCGGAGTTCTGATGGGATCCAGTGTCTTAGAGCCGGTATGATCGCCCATTTAGTTTGTTGCGCGTAGTTGTTTTGTTTGTACGGGTGAAATGTATTGAAAATTCGCAACAAAGACCGGTGTTGCTCGGTAACCATGCTAGTTCGTGAACGTCGCAGTCGTAGATGTCTCGCATTTTCAACGAAAAAAATATAGCACGGAAGCACTATTCACGGGATTCTATTATCAAAATTGAGATTTGCAAAATCCATTGGTGTTGAGAGTGAAAACTAACACCCTCACTTCATTGCAAAATTAATACACGAAGATGTTGTCAGTCGTAAAAAAAGGCTGCAACACGAGAGGACTTTCCAGGGGGTCACCCATCCTAGTACCACTCTCGCCCAAGCACGCTTAACTTCGAAGTTCTGATGGGATCCGGTGCCTTAGAGCCGGTATGATCGCACCCATTTAGTTTGTTGCGCGTAGTTGTTTTGTTTGTACGGGTGAAAATGTATTGAAAACTCGCAAAAAAGACCGGTGCGTTGCTCGGTAACCATGCTAGTTCGTGAACGTCGCAGTCGTAGATGTCTCGCATTTTCAACGAAAAAAATATTGCATGGAAGCACTATTCACGTGATTCTATTATAAAAATGAGATTTGCGAAATACATATGTGTTGAGAGTGAAAACTACACCGTCACTTCATTGCAAAATTAATACCCGAAGATGTTGTCACACGTAAAAAATGCTGCAACACGAGGACTCCCAGGGGGTCACCCATCCTAGTACCACTCTCGCCCAAGCACGCTTAACTTCGGAGTTCTGATGGGATCCAGTGTCTTAGAGCCGGTATGATCGCACCATTTAGTTTGTTGCGCGTAGTTGTTTTGTTTGTACGGGTGATAGTGTATTGAAAATTAGCAACAAAGGCCGGTGCGTTGCTCGGTAACCATGCTAGTTCGTGAACGTCGCAGTCGTAGATGTCTCGCATTTTCAACGAAAAAAATTTAGCACGGAAGCACTATTCACGAGATTCTATTATCAAAATTGAGATTTGCAAAATCCATTGGTGTTGAGAGTGAAAACTAACACCCTCACTTCATTGCAAAATTAATACACGAAGATGTTGTCAGTCGTAAAAAAAGGCTGCAACACGAGGACTTCCCAGGGGGTCACCCATCCTAGTACCACTCTCGCCCAAGCACGCTTAACTTCGAAGTTCTGATGGGATCCGGTGCCTTAGAGCCGGTATGATCGCACCCATTTAGTTTGTTGCGCGTAGTTGTTTTGTTTGTACGGGTGAAAATGTATTGAAAACTCGCAACAAAGACCGGTGCGTTGCTCGGTAACCATGCTAGTTCGTGAACGTCGCAGTCGTAGATGTCTCGCATTTTCAACAAAAAAATATAGCATGGAAGCACTATTCACGTGATTCTATTATCAAAAATGAGATTTGCGAAATACATTGTGTTAGAGTGAAAACTATAACCGTCACTCATTGCAAATTAATACCCGAAGATGTCGTCACTCGTAAAGAAAGGCTGCAACACGAGGACTTCCCAGGGTTACCCATCCTAGTACCACTCTCGCCCAAGCACGCTTAACTTCGGAGTTCTGATGGGATCCGGTGTCTTAGAGCCGGTATGATCGCACCCATTTAGTTTGTTGCGCGTAGTTGTTTTGTTTGTACGGGTGAAAATGTATTGAAAATTCGCAACAAAGACCGGTGCTTGCTCGGTAACCATGCTAGTTCGTGAACGTCGCTGTCGTAGATGTCTCGCATTTTCAACAAAAAATATAGCACGTAAGCACTATTCACGTGATTCTATTATATAAAATGAGATTTGCGAAATACATAGGTGTCGAGAGTGAAAACTAACACCGTCACTTCATTGCCAAATTAATACCGAAGATGTTGTCACGCGTATAAAAAAAGGTCTGCAACACGAGAACTTCCCAGGAGGTGACCCATCCTAGTACTACTCTCGCCCAAGCATGCTTAACTTCGGAGTTCTGATGGGATTCGGCACGCATTAGTGCTGGTACGATCGCACACATTTAGTTTGTTGCGCGTCTTCGTTTGTACGGTGAAAATTTACTGAAAATTCGCAGCAAAGACAAGTGCGTTGCTCGATAACCACGTTAGTTCGTGAACGTCGCAGTCATAGATGTCTCACATTTTCAACGTAAAAAAAAAAGCACGGAAGCACTATTCACGTGTAACTATTATAAAAATTGAGATTTGCGAAATCCATAGGTGCTGAGAGTGAAAACTAACACCATCACTTCATTGCAAAATTAATACCCGAAGATGTTGTCACACGTAAAAAAAGGCTGCAACACGAGGACTTCCCAGGGGGTCACCCATCCTAGTACCACTCTCGCCCAAGCACGCTTAGCTTCGGAGTTCTGATGGGATCCGGTGCCTTAGAGCCGGTATGATCGCACCCATTTAGTTTGTTGCGCATAGTTGTTTTGTTTGTACGGGTGAAAATGTATTGAAAATTCGCAACAAAGACAGGTGCGTTGCTCGGTAACTATGCTAGTTCGTGAACGTCGCAGTCGTAGATGTCTCGCATTTTCCACGAAAAAAATATAGCATGGAAGCACTATTCACGTGATTCTATTATAAAAATGAGATTGGCGAAATACATAGGTGTTGAGAGTGAAAACTAACACCGTCACTTCATTGCAAAATTAATACCTGAAGATGTTGTCACACGTAAAAAAAGGCTGCAACACGAGGACTTCCCAGGGGGTCACCCATCCTAGTACCACTCTCGCCCAAGCACGCTTAACTTCGGAGTTCTGATGGGATCGATGCCTTAGAGCCGGTATGATCGCACCCATTTAGTTTGTTGCGCGTAGTTGTTTTGTTTGTACGGTTGAAAATGTATTGAAAATTCGCAACAAAGACCGGTGCGTTGCTCGGTAACCATGCTAGTTCGTGAACGTCGCAGTCGTAGATGTCTCGCATTTTCAACAAAAAAATATAGCACGGAAGCACTATTCACGTGATTATATTATAAAAAATGAGATTTGCGAAATACATAGGTGTTAAGGGTGAAAACTAACACCGTCACTTCATTGCCAAATTAATACCCGAAGATGTTGTCACTCGTATAAAAAAAGGTCTGCAACACGAGAACTTCCCAGGAGGTGACCCATCCTAGTACTACTCTCCCCCAAGCATGCTTAACTTCGGAGTTCTGATGGGATTCGGCACGCATTAGTACTGGTACGTTCGCACATTTAGTTTGTTGCGCGTCTTTGTTTGTACAGGTGAAAATTTACTGAAAATTCGCAGCAAAGACAAGTGCGTTGCTCGAAACCACGTTAGTTCGTGAACGTCGCAGTCGTAGATGTCTCACATTTTCAACGTAAAAAAAGCACGGAAGCACTATTCACGTGTAACTATTATAAAAATTGAGATTTGCGAAATCCATAGGTGTTGAGAGTGAAAACTAACACCGTCACTTCATTGCAAATTAATACCCGAAGATGTTGTCACACATAAAAAAAGGCTGCAACACGAGGACTTCCCAGGGGGTCACCCATCCTAGTACCACTCTCGACCAAGCACGCTTAACTTCGGAGTTCTGATGGGATCCGGTGCCTTAGAGCCGGTATGATCGCACCCATTTAGTTAGTTGCGCGTAGTTGTTTTGTTTGTACGGGTGAAAATGTATTGAAAATTCGCAACAAAGACCAGTGCGTTGCTCGGTAACCATGCTAGTTCGTGAACGTCGCAGTCGTAGATGTCTCGCATTTTCAACGAAAAAAATATAGCATGGAAGCACTATTCACGTGTAACTATTATAAAAATTGAGATTTGCGAAATCCATTGGTGTTGAGAGTGAAAACTAACACCCTCACTTCATTGCAAAATTAATACCCGAAGATGTTGTCACACGTAAAAAAAAGGCTGCAACACGAGGAATTCCCAGGGGGTCACCCATCGTAGTACCACTCTCGCCCAAGCACGCTTAACTTCGGAGTTCTGATGGGATCCGTTGCCTTAGAGCGGTATGATCGCACCCATTTAGTTTGTTGCGCGTAGTTGTTTTGTTTGTACGGGTGAAAAGTATTGAAAAATTCGCAACAAAGACCGGTGCGTTGCTCGGTAACCATGCTAGTTCGTGAACGTCGCAGTCGTAGATGTCTCGCATTTTCAACGAAAAAAATATAGCATGGAAGCACTATTCACGTGATTCTATTATAAAAATGAGATTTGCGAAATACATAGGTGTTTAAGGGTGAAAACTTACACCGTCACTTCATTGCAAAATTAATACCCGAAGATGTTGTCACACGTAAAAAAATGCTGCAACACGAGGACTTCCCAGGGGGTCACCCATCCTAGTACCACTCTCGCCCAAGCATGCTTAACTTCGGTGTTCTGATGGGATCCGGTGTCTTAGAGCCGGTATGATCGCACCCATTTAGTTAGTTGCGCGTAGTGGTTTTGTTTGTACGGGTGAAAGTGTATTGAAAATTCGCAACAAAGACCGGTGCGTTGCTCGGTAACCATGCTAGTTCGTGAACGTCGCAGTCGTAGATGTCTCGCATTTTCAACGAAAAAAATATAGCACGGAAGCACTATTCACGGGATTCTATTATCAAAATTGAGATTTGCGAAATCCATTGGTGTTGAGAGTGAAAACTAACACCCTCACTCAAAATTAATACCCGAAGATGTTGTCACTCGTAAAAAAAGGCTGCAACACGAGGACTTCCCAGGGGGTCACCCATCCTAGTACCACTCTCGCCCAAGCACGCTTAACTTCGGGAGTTCTGATGGGATCCGTGCCTTAGAGCCGGTATGATCGCACCCATTTAGTTTGTTGCGCGTAGTTGTTTTGTTTGTACGGGTGAAAAATGTATTGAAAATTCGCAACAAAGACCGGGCGTTGCTCGGTAACCATGCTAGTTCGTGAACGTCGCAGTCGTAGATGTCTCGCATTTCAACGAAAAAAATATAGCACGGAAGCACTATTCACGGGATTCTATTATCAAAATTGAGATTTGCAAAATCCATTGGTGTTAAGAGTGAAAACTAACACCCTCACTTCATTGCAAAATTAATACCCGAAGATGTTGTCACACGTAAAAAATAGGCTGCAACACGAGGACTTCCTAGGGGGTCACCCATCCTAGTACCACTCTCGCCCAAGCACGCTTAACTTCGGAGTTCTGATGGGATCCGTTGCCTTAGAGCCGGTATGATCGCACCCATTTAGTTTGTTGCGCGTAGTTGTTTTGTTTGTACGGGTGAAAATGTATTGAAAATTCGCAACAAAGACCGGTGCGTTGCTCGGTAACCATGCTAGTTCGTGAACGTCGCAGTCGTAGATGTCTCGCATTTTCAACGAAAAAAAATATAGCACGGAAGCACTATTCACGTGATTCTATTATCAAAATTGAGATTTGCGAAATCCATGGTGTTGAGAGTGAAAACTAACACCCTCACTTCATTGCAAAATTAATACCCGAAGATGTTGTCACACGTAAAAAAAAGGCTGCAACACGAGGACTTCCCAGGGGGTCACCCATCCTAGTACCACTCTCGCCCAAGCACGCTTAACTTCGGAGTTCTGATGGGATCCGGTGCCTTAGAGCCGGTATGATCGCACCCATTTAGTTTGTTGCGCGTAGTTGTTTTGTTTGTACGGGTGAAAATGTATTGAAAATTCGCAACAAAGACCGGTGCGTTGCTCGGTAACCATGCTAGTTCGTGAACGTCGCAGTCGTAGATGTCTCGCATTTTCAACGAAAAAATATAGCACGGAAGCACTATTCACGTGATTCTATTATCAAAATGAGATTTGCGAAATCCATTGTGTTGAGAGTGTGAAAACTAACACCCTCATTGCAAAATTAATACCCGAAGATGTTGTCACACGTAAAAAAAGGCTGCAACACGAGGAATTCCCAGGGGGTCACCCATCCTAGTACCACTCTCGCCCAAGCACGCTTAACTTCGGAGTTCTGATGGGATCCGGTGTCATAGAGCCGGTATGATCGCACCCATTTAGTTTGTTGCGCGTAGTTGTTTTGTTTGTACGGGTGAAAATGTATTGAAAATTCGCAACAAAGACCGGTGCGTTGCTCGGTAACCATGCTAGTTCGTGAACGTCGCAGTCGTAGATGTCTCGCATTTTCAACGAAAAAAATATAGCATGGAAGCACTATTCACGTGTAACTATTATAAAAATTGAGATTTGCGAAATCCATTGGTGTTGAGAGTGAAAACTAACACCCTCACTTCATTGCAAAATTAATACCCGAAGATGTTGTCACACTAATAAAAAAAGGCTGCAACACGAGGACTTCCCAGGGGGTCACCCATCCTAGTACCACTCTCGCCCAAGCACGCTTAACTTCGGAGTTCTGATGGGATCCGGTGCCTTAGAGCGGTATGATCGCACCCATTTAGTTTGTTGCGCGTAGTTGTTTTGTTTGTACGGGTGAAAATGTATTGAAATTCGCAACAAAGACCGGTGCGTTGCCGGTAACCATGCTAGTTCGTGAACGTCGCAGTCGTAGATGTCTCGCATTTTCAACGAAAAAAATATAGCACGGAAGCACTATTCACGTGATTCTATTATAAAAATGAGATTTGCGAAATACATAGGTGTTGAGAGTGAAAACTAACACCGTCACTTCATTGCAAAATTAATACCCGAAGATGTTGTCACACGTAAAAAAAGGCTGCAACACGAGGACTTCCCAGGGGGTCACCCATCCTAGTACCACTCTCGCCCAAGCACGCTTAACTTCGGAGTTCTGATGGGATCCGGTGTCTTAGAGCCGGTATGATCGCACCCATTTAGTTAGTTGCGCGTAGTTGTTTTGTTTGTACGGGTGAAAGTGTATTGAAAATTCGCAACAAAGACCGGTGCGTTGCTCGGTAACCATGCTAGTTCGTGAACGTCGCAGTCGTAGATGTCTTGCATTTTCAACGAAAAAAATTTAGCACGGAAGCACTATTCACGGGATTCTATTATCAAAATTGAGATTTGCAAAATCCATTGGTGTTGAGAGTGAAAACTAACACCCTCACTTCATTGCAAAATTAATACCCGAAGATGTTGTCACACGTAAAAAATAGGCTGCAACACGAGGACTTCCCAGGGGGTCACCCATCCTAGTACCACTCTCGCCCAAGCACGCTTAACTTCGGAGTTCTGATGGGATCCGGTGCCTTAGAGCCGGTATGATCGCACCCATTTAGTTTGTTGCGCGTAGTTGTTTTGTTTGTACGGGTGAAAATGTATTGAAAATTCGCAACAAAGACCGGTGCGTTGCTCGGTAACCATGCTAGTTCGTGAACGTCGCAGTCGTAGATGTCTCGCATTTTCAACAAAAAAATATAGCACGGAAGCACTATTCACGGGATTCTATTATCAAAATTGAGATTTGCGAAATCCATTGGTGTTGAGAGTGAAAACTAACACCGTCACTTCATTGCCAAATTAATACCCGAAGATGTTGTCACTCGTATAAAAAAAGGTCTGCAACACGAGAACTTTCCAGGAGGTGACCCATCCTAGTACTACTCTCGCCCAAGCACGCTTAACTTCGGAGTTCTGATGGGATCGGCACGCAGAGCTGGTATGTTCGCACACATTTAGTTTGTTGCGCGTCTTTGTTTGTACAGGTGAAAAATTACTGAAAATTCGCAGCAAAGACAAGTGCGTTGCTCGATAACCACGTTAGTTCGTGAACGTCGCAGTCGTAGATGTCTCACATTTTCAACGAAAAAAAAAGCACGGAAGCACTATTCACGTGTAACTATTATAAAAATTGAGATTTGCGAAATCCATAGGTGTTGAGAGTGAAAACTAACACCGTCACTTCATTGCAAAATTAATACCCGAAGATGTTGTCACACATAAAAAAAGGCTGCAACACGAGGACTTCCCAGGGGGTCACCCATCCTAGTACCACTCTCGCCCAAGCACGCTTAACTTCGGAGTTCTGATGGGATCCGGTGCCTTAGAGCCGGTATGATCGCACCCATTTAGTTTGTTGCGCGTAGTTGTTTTGTTTGTACGGGTGAAAATGTATTGAAAATTCGCAACAAAGACCGGTGCGTTGCTCGGTAACCATGCTAGTTCGTGAACGTCGCAGTCGTAGATGTCTCGCATTTTCAACGAAAAAAATATAGCACGGAAGCACTATTCACGTGATTCTATTATAAAAAATGAGATTTGCGAAATCCATTGGTGTTGAGAGTGAAAACTAACACCCTCACTTCATTGCAAAATTAATACCCGAAGATGTTGTCACACGTAAAAAAAGGCTGCAACACGAGGACTTCCCAGGGGGTCACCCATCCTAGTACCACTCTCGCCCAAGCACGCTTAACTTCGGAGTTCTGATGGGATCCGTGCCTTAGAGCGGTATGATTGCACCCATTTAGTTTGTTGCGCGTAGTTGTTTTGTTTGTACGGGTGAAAATGTATTGAAAATTCGCAACAAAGACCGGTGCGTTGCTCGGTAACCATGCTAGTTCGTGAACGTCGCAGTCGTAGATGTCTCGCATTTTCAACGAAAAAAATATAGCCGGAAGCACTATTCACGTGATTCTATTATAAAAATGAGATTTGCGAAATACATAGGTGTTGAGAGTGAAAACTACACCGTCACTTCATTGCAAAATAATACCCGAAGATGTTGTCACACGTAAAAAAAAATCTGCAACACGAGGACTTCCCAGGGGGTCACCCATCCTAGTACCACTCTCGCCCAAGCACGCTTAACTTCGGAGTTCTGATGGGATCGGTGCCTTAGAGCGGTATGATCGCACCCATTTAGTTTGTTGCGCGTAGTGTTTTGTTTGTACGGGTGAAAATGTATTGAAAATTCGCAACAAAGACCGGTGCGTTGCTCGGTAACCATGCTAGTTCGTGAACGTCGCAGTCGTAGATGTCTCGCATTTTCAACGAAAAAAATATAGCACGGAAGCACTATTCACGTGATTCTATTATCAAAATTGAGATTTGCAAAATACATTGGTGTTGAGAGTGAAAACTAACACCGTCACTCATTGCAAAATTAATACCCGAAGATGTTGTCACACGTAAAAAAAGGTGCTGCAACACGAGGACTTCCCAGGGGGTCACCCATCCTAGTACCACTCTCGCCCAAGCACGCTTAACTTCGGAGTTCTGATGGGATCCGGTGCCTTAGAGCCGGTATGATCGCACCCATTTAGTTTGTTGCGCGTAGTTGTTTTGTTTGTACGGGTGAAAATGTATTGAAAATTCGCAACAAAGACCGGTGCGTTGCTCGGTAACCATGCTAGTTCGTGAACGTCGCAGTCGTAGATGTCTCGCATTTTCAACGAAAAAAAATATAGCACGGAAGCACTATTCACGGGATTCTATTATCAAAATGAGATTTGCGAAATCCATAGGTGTTGAGAGTGAAAACTAACACCCTCACTTCAAAAATTAATACCCGAAGATGTTGTCACACGTAAAAAAAGGCTGCAACACGAGGACTTCCCAGGGGGTCACCCATCCTAGTACCACTCTCGCCCAAGCACGCTTAACTTCGGAGTTCTGATGGGATCCGGTGCCTTAGAGCCGGTATGATCGCACCCATTTAGTTTGTTGCGCGTAGTTGTTTTGTTTGTACGGGTGAAAATGTATTGAAAATTCGCAACAAAGAACGGTGCGTGCTCGGTAACCATGCTAGTTCGTGAACGTCGCAGTCGTAGATGTCTCGCATTTTCAACGAAAAAAAATAGCACGGAAGCACTATTCACGTGTTCTATTATAAAATTGAGATTTGCGAAATCCATAGGTGTTGAGAGTGAAAACTAACACCCTCACTTCATTGCAAAATTAATACCCGAAGATGTTGTCACACGTAAAAAAAGGCTGCAACACGAGGACTTCCCAGGGGGTCACCCATCCTAGTACCACTCTCGCCCAAGCACGCTTAACTTCGGAGTTCTGATGGGATCCGGTGCCTTAGAGCCGGTATGATCGCACCCATTTAGTTTGTTGCGCGTAGTTGTTTTGTTTGTACGGGTGAAAATGTATTGAAAATTCGCAACAAAGACCGGTGCGTTGCTCGGTAACCATGCTAGTTCGTGAACGTCGCAGTCGTAGATGTCTCGCATTTTCAACGAAAAAAATATAGCACGGAAGCACTATTCACGTGATTCTATTATAAAAATTGAGATTTGCAAAATCCATAGGTGTTGAGAGTGAAAACTAACACCGTCACTTCATTGCAAAATTAATACCCGAAGATGTTGTCACACGTAAAAAAAGGGCTGCAACACGAGGACTTCCCAGGGGTCACCCATCCTAGTACCACTCTCGCCCAAGCACGCTTAACTTCGGAGTTCTGATGGGATCCGTTGCCTTAGAGCCGGTATGATCGCACCCATTTAGTTTGTTGCGCGTAGTTGTTTTGTTTGTACGGTGTGAAAATGTATGAAAATTCGCAACAAAGACCGGTGCGTTGCTCGGTAACCATGCTAGTTCGTGAACGTCGCAGTCGTAGATGTCTCGCATTTTCAACGAAAAAAATATAGCACGGAAGCACTATTCACGGATTCTATTATCAAAATTGAGATTTGCGAAATCCATAGGTGTTGAGAGTGAAAACTAACACCCTCTTCATTGCAAAATTAATACCCGAAGATGTTGTCACACGTAAAAAAAGGCTGCAACACGAGGACTTCCCAGGGGGTCACCCATCCTAGTACCACTCTCGCCCAAGCACGCTTAACTTCGGAGTTCTGATGGGATCCGGTGCCTTAGAGGGTATGATCGCACCCATTTAGTTTGTTGCGCGTAGTTGTTTTGTTTGTACGGGTGAAAATGTATTGAAAATTCGCAACAAAGACCGGTGCGTTGCTCGGTAACCATGCTAGTTCGTGAACGTCGCAGTCGTAGATGTCTCGCATTTTCAACGAAAAAAAATATAGCACGGAAGCACTATTCACGTGATTCTATTATAAAAATGAGATTTGCGAAATCCATAGGTGTTGAGAGTGAAAACTAACACCGTCACTTCATTGCAAAATAATACCCGAAGATGTTGTCACACGTAAAAAAAGGCTGCAACACGAGGACTTCCCAGGGGGTCACCCATCCTAGTACCACTCTCGCCCAAGCACGCTTAACTTCGGAGTTCTGATGGGATCCGGTGCCTTAGAGCCGGTATGATCGCACCCATTTAGTTTGTTGCGCGTAGTTGTTTTGTTTGTACGGGTGAAAATGTATTGAAAATTCGCAACAAAGACCGGTGCGTTGCTCGGTAACCATGCTAGTTCGTGAACGTCGCAGTCGTAGATGTCTCGCATTTTCAACGAAAAAAATATAGCACGGAAGCACTATTCACGTGTAATTTATTATAAAATTGAGATTTGCGAAATCCATTGGTGTTGAGAGTGAAAACTAACACCGTCACTTCATTGCAAAATTAATACCCGAAGATGTTGTCACACGTAAAAAAAGGCTGCAACACGAGGACTTCCCAGGGGGTCACCCATCCTAGTACCACTCTCGCCCAAGCACGCTTAACTTCGGAGTTCTGATGGGATCCGGTGCCTTAGAGCCGGTATGATCGCACCCATTTAGTTTGTTGCGCGTAGTTGTTTTGTTTGTACGGGTGAAAATGTATTGAAAATTCGCAACAAAGACCGGTGCGTTGCTCGGTAACCATGCTAGTTCGTGAACGTCGCAGTCGTAGATGTCTCGCATTTTCAACGAAAAAAATATAGCACGGAAGCACTATTCACGTGATTCTATTATCAAAATTGAGATTTGCGAATCCATTGGTGTTGAGAGTGAAAACTAACACCGTCACTTCATTGCAAAATTAATACCCGAAGATGTTGTCACACGTAAAAAAAAGGCTGCAACACGAGGACTTCCTAGGGGGTCACCCATCCTAGTACCACTCTCGCCCAAGCACGCTTAACTTCGGAGTTCTGATGGGATCCGGTGCCTTAGAGCCGGTATGATCGCACCCATTTAGTTTGTTGCGCGTAGTTGTTTTGTTTGTACGGGTGAAAATGTATTGAAAATTCGCAACAAAGACCGGTGCGTTGCTCGGTAACCATGCTAGTTCGTGAACGTCGCAGTCGTAGATGTCTCGCATTTTCAACAAAAAAATATAGCACGGAAGCACTATTCACGTGATTATATTATAAAAAATGAGATTTGCGAAATACATAGGTGTTAAGGGTGAAAACTAACACCGTCACTTCCCAGGAGGTGACCCATCCTAGTACTACTCTCCCCCAAGCATGCTTAACTTCGGAGTTCTGATGGGATTCGGCACGCATTAGTGCTGGTACGTCGCACACACCATTTAGTGTTGCGCGTTCTTTGTTTGTACAGGTGAAAATTTACTGAAAATTCGCAGCAAAGACAAGTGCGTTGCTCGATAACCACGTTAGTTCGTGAACGTCGCAGTCGTAGATGTCTCACATTTTCAACGTAAAAAAAAGCACGGAAGCACTATTCACGTGTAACTATTATAAAAATTGAGATTTGCGAAATCCATAGGTGTTGAGAGTGAAAACTAACACCGTCACTTCATTGCAAAATTAATACCCGAAGATGTTGTCACACATAAAAAAAGGGCTGCAACACGAGGACTTCCCAGGGGGTCACCCATCCTAGTACCACTCTCGACCAAGCACGCTTAACTTCGGAGTTCTGATGGGATCCGGTGCCTTAGAGCCGGTATGATCGCACCCATTTAGTTAGTTGCGCGTAGTTGTTTTGTTTGTACGGGTGAAAATGTATTGAAAATTCGCAACAAAGACCAGTGCGTTGCTCGGTAACCATGCTAGTTCGTGAACGTCGCAGTCGTAGATGTCTCGCATTTTCAACGAAAAAAATATCGCATGGAAGCACTATTCACGGGATTCTATTATCAAAATTGAGATTTGCGAAATCCATTGGTGTTGAGAGTGAAAAAAACACCCTCATTGCAAAATTAATACCCGAAGATGTTGTCACACGTAAAAAAAGGCTGCAACACGAGGACTTCCCAGGGGGTCACCCATCCTAGTACCACTCTCGCCCAAGCACGCTTAACTTCGGAGTTCTGATGGGATCCGGTGCCTTAGAGCCGGTATGATCGCACCCATTTAGTTTGTTGCGCGTAGTTGTTTTGTTTGTACGGGTGAAAATGTATTGAAAATTCGCAACAAAGACCGGTGCGTTGCTCGGTAACCATGCTAGTTCGTGAACGTCGCAGTCGTAGATGTCTCGCATTTTCAACGAAAAAAATATAGCACGGAAGCACTATTCACGTGATTCTATTATAAAAATGAGATTTGCGAAATACATAGGTGTTGAGAGTGAAAACTAACACCGTCACTTCATTGCAAAATTAATACCCGAAGATGTTGTCACACGTAAAAAAAGGCTGCAACACGAGGACTTCCCAGGGGGTCACCCATCCTAGTACCACTCTCGCCCAAGCACGCTTAACTTCGGAGTTCTGATGGGATCCGGTGTCTTAGAGCCGGTATGATCGCACCCATTTAGTTAGTTGCGCGTAGTTGTTTTGTTTGTACGGGTGAAAGTGTATTGAAAATTCGCAACAAAGACGGGTGCGTTGCTCGGTAACCATGCTAGTTCGTGAACGTCGCAGTCGTAGATGTCTTGCATTTTCAACGAAAAAAATTAGCACGGAAGCACTATTCACGTGATTCTATTATCAAAATGAGATTTGCAAAATCCATAGGTGTTGAGAGTGAAAACTAACACCGTCACTTCATTGCAAAATTAATACCCGAAGATGTTGTCACACGTAAAAAAAGGCTGCAACACGAGGACTTCCCAGGGGGTCACCCATCCTAGTACCACTCTCGCCCAAGCACGCTTAACTTCGGAGTTCTGATGGGATCCGGTGCCTTAGAGCCGGTATGATCGCACCCATTTAGTTTGTTGCGCGTAGTTGTTTGTTTGTACGGGTGAAAATGTATTGAAAATTCGCAACAAAGACCGGTGCGTTGCTCGGTAACCATGCTAGTTCGTGAACGTCGCAGTCGTAGATGTCTCGCATTTTCAACGAAAAAAATATAGCACGGAAGCACTATTCACGGGATTCTATTATCAAAATTGAGATTTGCGAAATCCATTGGTGTTGAGAGTGAAAACTAACACCCTCACTCAAAATTAATACCCGAAGATGTTGTCACTCGTAAAAAAAGGCTGCAACACGAGGACTTCCCAGGGGGTCACCCATCCTAGTACCACTCTCGCCCAAGCACGCTTAACTTCGGAGTTCTGATGGGATCCGGTGCCTTAGAGCCGGTATGATCGCACCCATTTAGTTTGTTGCGCGTAGTTGTTTTGTTTGTACGGGTGAAAATGTATTGAAAATTCGCAACAAAGACCGGTGCGTTGCTCGGTAACCATGCTAGTTCGTGAACGTCGCAGTCGTAGATGTCTCGCATTTTCAACGAAAAAAAATATAGCACGGAAGCACTATTCACGTGATTCTATTATAAAAATGAGATTTGCGAAATCCATAGGTGTTGAGAGTGAAAACTAACACCGTCACTTCATTGCAAAATAATACCCGAAGATGTTGTCACACGTAAAAAAAAGGCTGCAACACGAGGAATTCCCAGGGGGTCACCCATCCTAGTACCACTCTCGCCCAAGCACGCTTAACTTCGGAGTTCTGATGGGATCCGGTGTTTAGAGCCGGTATGATCGCACCCATTTAGTTAGTTGCGCGTAGTGTTTTGTTTGTACGGGTGAAAATGTATGAAAATTCGCAACAAAGACCGGTGCGTTGCTCGGTAACCATGCTAGTTCGTGAACGTCGCAGTCGTAGATGTCTTGCATTTTCAACGAAAAAAATATAGCACGGAAGCACTATTCACGGGATTCTATTATCAAAATTGAGATTTGCGAAATCCATTGGTGTTGAGAGTGAAAACTAACACCTCACTTCATTGCAAAATAATACCCGAAGATGTTGTCACACGTAAAAAAAAGGCTGCAACACGAGGACTTCCTAGGGGTCACCCATCCTAGTACCACTCTCGCCCAAGCACGCTTAACTTCGGAGTTCTGATGGGATCCGGTGCCTTAGAGCGGTATGATCGCACCCATTTAGTTTGTTGCGCGTCTTGTTTTGTTTGTACGGGTGAAAATGTATTGAAAATTCGCAACAAAGACCGGTGCGTTGCTCGGTAACCATGCTAGTTCGTGAACGTCGCAGTCGTAGATGTCTCGATTTTCAACGAAAAAAAATATAGCACGGAAGCACTATTCACGTGATTCTATTATAAAAATGAGATTTGCGAAATACATAGGTGTTGAGAGTGAAAACTAACACCGTCACTTCATTGCAAAATTAATACCCGAAGATGTTGTCACACGTAAAAAAAAGGCTGCAACACGAGGACTTCCCAGGGGGTCACCCATCCTAGTACCACTCTCGCCCAAGCACGCTTAACTTCGGAGTTCTGATGGGATCCGGTGCCTTAGAGCCGGTATGATCGCACCCATTTAGTTTGTTGCGCGTAGTTGTTTTGTTTGTACGGGTGAAAATGTATTGAAAATTCGCAACAAAGACCGGTGCGTTGCTCGGTAACCATGCTAGTTCGTGAACGTCGCAGTCGTAGATGTCTGCATTTTCAACGAAAAAAATATAGCACGGAAGCACTATTCACGTGATTCTATTATCAAAATGAGATTTGCGAAATCCATTGGTGTTGAGAGTGAAAACTAACACCGTCACTTCATTGCAAAATTAATACCCGAAGATGTTGTCACACGTAAAAAAAAGGCTGCAACACGAGGACTTCCCAGGGGGTCACCCATCCATCCTAGTACCACTCTCGCCCAAGCACGCTTAACTTCGGAGTTCTGATGGGATCCGGTGCCTTAGAGCCGGTATGATCGCACCCATTTAGTTTGTTGCGCATAGTTGTTTTGTTTGTACGGGTGAAAATGTATTGAAAATTCGCAACAAAGACAGGTGCGTTGCTCGGTAACCATGCTAGTTCGTGAACGTCGCAGTCGTAGATGTCTCGCATTTTCAACGAAAAAAATATAGCACGGAAGCACTATTCACGGATTCTATTATCAAAATTGAGATTTGCGAAATCCATTGGTGTTGAGAGTGAAAACTAACACCCTTCATTGCAAAATTAATACCCGAAGATGTTGTCACACGTAAAAAAAGGCTGCAACACGAGGACTTCCCAGGGGGTCACCCATCCTAGTACCACTCTCGCCCAAGCACGCTTAACTTCGGAGTTCTGATGGGATCCGGTGCCTTAGAGCCGGTATGATCGCACCCATTTAGTTTGTTGCGCGTAGTTGTTTTGTTTGTACGGGTGAAAATGTATTGAAAATTCGCAACAAAGACCGGTGCGGCTCGGTAACCATGCTAGTTCGTGAACGTCGCAGTCGTAGATGTCTCGCATTTTCAACGAAAAAAATATAGCACGGAAGCACTATTCACGTGATTCTATTATCAAAATGAGATTTGCGAAATCCATTGGTGTTGAGAGTGAAAACTAACACCCTCACTTCATTGCAAAATTAATACCCGAAGATGTTGTCACACGTAAAAAATAGGCTGCAACACGAGGACTTCCTAGGGGGTCACCCATCCTAGTACCACTCTCGCCCAAGCACGCTTAACTTCGGAGTTCTGATGGGATCGTTGCCTTAGAGCCGGTATGATCGCACCCATTTAGTTTGTTGCGCGTAGTTGTTTTGTTTGTACGTGTGAAAATGTATTGAAAATTCGCAACAAAGACCGGTGCGTTGCTCGGTAACCATGCTAGTTCGTGAACGTCGCAGTCGTAGATGTCTCGCATTTTCAACGAAAAAAATATAGCACGGAAGCACTATTCACGGATTCTATTATAAAAATGAGATTTGCGAAATCCATAGGTGTTGAGAGTGAAAACTAACACCCCCTCATTCAAAATTAATACCCGAAGATGTTGTCACACGTAAAAAAAGGCTGCAACACGAGGACTTCCCAGGGGGTCACCATCCTAGTACCACTCTCGCCCAAGCACGCTTAACTTCGGAGTTCTGATGGGATCCGGTGTCTTAGAGCTAGATCGCACCCATTTAGTTTGTTGCGCGTAGTTGTTTTGTTTGTACGGGTGAAAATGTATTGAAAATTCGCAACAAAGACCGGTGCGTTGCTCGGTAACCATGCTAGTTCGTGAACGTCGCAGTCGTAGATGTCTCGCATTTTCAACGAAAAAAATATAGCACGGAAGCACTATTCACGTGATTCTATTATAAAATTGAGATTTGCAAAATCCATTGTGTTGAGAGTGAAAACTAACACCGTCACTTCATTGCAAAATTAATACCCGAAGATGTTGTCACACGTAAAAAAAGGCTGCAACACGAGGAACTTCCTAGGGGGTCACCCATCCTAGTACCACTCTCGCCCAAGCACGCTTAACTTCGGAGTTCTGATGGGATCCCGTGCCTTAGAGCCGGTATGACGCACCCATTTAGTTTGTTGCGCGTAGTTGTTTGTTTGTACGGGTGAAAATGTATTGAAAATTCGCAACAAAGACCGGTGCGTTGCTCGGTAACCATGCTAGTTCGTGAACGTCGCAGTCGTAGATGTCTCGCATTTTCAACGAAAAAAATATAGCACGGAAGCACTATTCACGGGATTCTATTATAAAAATTGAGATTTGCGAAATCCATAGGTGTTGAGAGTGAAAACTAACACCCTCATTGCAAAATTAATACCCGAAGATGTGGTCACACGTAAAAAAAGGCTGCAACACGAGGACTTCCCAGGGGGTCACCCATCCTAGTACCACTCTCGCCCAAGCACGCTTAACTTCGGAGTTCTGATGGGATCCGGTGCCTTAGAGCCGGTATGATCGCACCCATTTAGTTTGTTGCGCGTAGTTGTTTTGTTTGTACGGGTGAAAATGTATTGAAAATTCGCAACAAAGACCGGTGCGTTGCTCGGTAACCATGCTAGTTCGTGAACGTCGCAGTCGTAGATGTCTCGCATTTTCAACGAAAAAAATATAGCACGGAAGCACTATTCACGGGATTCTATTATAAAAATGAGATTTGCAAATCCATAGGTGTTGAGAGTGAAAACTAACACCTCACTTCATTGCAAAATAATACCCGAAGATGTTGTCACACGTTAAAAATAGGCTGCAACACGAGGACTTCCCAGGGGGTCACCCATCCTAGTACCACTCTCGCCCAAGCACGCTTAACTTCGGAGTTCTGATGGGATCGTTGCCTTAGAGCCGGTATGATCGCACCCATTTAGTTTGTTGCGCGTAGTTGTTTTGTTTGTACGGGTGAAAATGTATTGAAAATTCGCAACAAAGACCGGTGCGTTGCTCGGTAACCATGCTAGTTCGTGAACGTCGCAGTCGTAGATGTCTCGCATTTTCAACGAAAAAAATATAGCACGGAAGCACTATTCACGGGATTCTATTATCAAAATTGAGATTTGCGAAATCCATTGGTGTTGAGAGTGAAAACTAACACCCTCACTCAAAATTAATACCCGAAGATGTTGTCACGTTAAAAAAAGGCTGCAACACGAGGACTTCCCAGGGGGTCACCCATCCTAGTACCACTCTCGCCCAAGCACGCTTAACTTCGGAGTTCTGATGGGATCCGGTGCCTTAGAGAGGTATGATGCACCCATTTAGTTTGTTGCGCGTAGTTGTTTTGTTTGTACGGGTGAAAATGTATTGAAAATTCGCAACAAAGACCGGTGCGTTGCTCGGTAACCATGCTAGTTCGTGAACGTCGCAGTCGTAGATGTCTCGCATTTTCAACGAAAAAAATATAGCACGGAAGCACTATTCACGTGATTCTATTATAAAAATGAGATTTGCGAAATACATTGTGTTGAGAGTGAAAACTAACACCGTCACTTCATTGCAAAATTAATACCCGAAGATGTTGTCACACGTAAAAAAAAGGCTGCAACACGAGGACTTCCCAGGGGGTCACCCATCCTAGTACCACTCTCGCCCAAGCACGCTTAACTTCGGAGTTCTGATGGGATCCGCTGCCTTAGAGCCGGTATGATCGCACCCATTTAGTTTGTTGCGCGTAGTTGTTTTGTTTGTACGGGTGAAAATGTATTGAAAATTCGCAACAAAGACCGGTGCGTTGCTCGGTAACCATGCTAGTTCGTGAACGTCGCAGTCGTAGATGTCTGCATTTTCAACGAAAAAAATATAGCACGGAAGCACTATTCACGGGATTCTATTATCAAAATTGAGATTTGCGAAATCCATTGGTGTTGAGAGTGAAAACTAACACACTCATTGCAAAATTAATACCCGAAGATGTTGTCACACGTAAAAAAAGGCTGCAACACGAGGACTTCCCAGGGGGTCACCCATCCTAGTACCACTCTCGCCCAAGCACGCTTAACTTCGGAGTTCTGATGGGATCCGGTGCCTTAGAGCCGGTATGATCGCACCATTTAGTTTGTTGCGCGTAGTTGTTTTGTTTGTACGGGTGAAAATGTATTGAAAATTCGCAACAAAGACCGGTGCGTTGCTCGGTAACCATGCTAGTTCGTGAACGTCGCAGTCGTAGATGTCTCGCATTTTCAACGAAAAAATATAGCACGGAAGCACTATTCACGGATTCTATTATAAAATTGAGATTTGCAAAATCCATAGGTGTTGAGAGTGAAAACTAACACCGTCACTTCATTGCAAAATTAATACCCGAAGATGTTGTCACACGTAAAAAATAGGCTGCAACACGAGGACTTCCCAGGGGGTCACCCATCCTAGTACCACTCTCGCCAAGCACGCTTAACTTCGGAGTTCTGATGGGATCGTTGCCTTAGAGCGGTATGATCGCACCCATTTAGTTTGTTGCGCGTAGTTGTTTTGTTTGTACGGGTGAAAAGTGTATTGAAAATTCGCAACAAAGACCGGTGCGTTGCTCGGTAACCATGCTAGTTCGTGAACGTCGCAGTCGTAGATGTCTCGCATTTTCAACGAAAAAAATATAGCACGGAAGCACTATTCACGTGATTCTATTATCAAAATTGAGATTTGCGAAATCCATTGGTGTTGAGAGTGAAAACTAAACCCTCACTTCATTGCAAATTAATACCCGAAGATGTTGTCACACGTAAAAAAAAGGCTGCAACACGAGGACTTCCCAGGGGGTCACCCATCCTAGTACCACTCTCGCCCAAGCACGCTTAACTTCGGAGTTCTGATGGGATCCGGTGCCTTAGAGCGGTATGTCGCACCCATTTAGTTTGTTGCGCGTAGTTGTTTTGTTTGTACGGGTGAAAATGTATTGAAAATTCGCAACAAAGACCGGTGCGTTGCTCGGTAACCATGCTAGTTCGTGAACGTCGCAGTCGTAGATGTCTCGCATTTTCAACGAAAAAAATATAGCACGGAAGCACTATTCACGTGATTCTATTATAAAAAATGAGATTTGCAAAATACATAGGTGTTGAGAGTGAAAACTAACACCGTCACTTCATTGCCAAATTAATACCCGAAGATGTTGTCACACGTATAAAAAAAGGTCTGCAACACGAGAACTTCCCAGAGGGTGACCCATCCTAGTACTACTCTCGCCCAAGCACGCTTAACTTCGGAGTTCTGATGGGATCCGGCGTGCATTAGAGCCGGTATGATCGCACCCATTTAGTTTGTTGCGCGTCTTTGTTTGTACAGGTGAAAATTTACTGAAAATTCGCAGCAAAGACAAATGCGTTGCTCGATAACCATGCTAGTTCGTGAACGTCGCAGTCGTAGATGTCTCACATTTTCAACGAAAAAATAAGCACGGAAGCACTATTCACGTGTAACTATTATAAAAATTGAGATTTGCGAAATCCATAGGTGTTGAGAGTGAAAACTAACACCGTCACTTCATTGCAAAATTAATACCCGAAGATGTTGTCACACGTAAAAAAAGGCTGCAACACGAGGACTTCCCAGGGGGTCACCCATCCTAGTACCACTCTCGCCCAAGCACGCTTAACTTCGGAGTTCTGATGGGATCCGGTGCCTTAGAGCCGGTATGATCGCACCCATTTAGTTTGTTGCGCGTAGTTGTTTTGTTTGTACGGGTGAAAATGTATTGAAAATTCGCAACAAAGACCGGTGCGTTGCTCGGTAACCATGCTAGTTCGTGAACGTCGCAGTCGTAGATGTCTCGCATTTTCAACGAAAAAAATATAGCATGGAAGCACTATTCACGTGATTCTATTATAAAAATGAGATTTGCGAAATACATAGGTGTTGAGAGTGAAAACTAACACCGTCACTTCATTGCAAAATTAATACCCGAAGATGTTGTCACACGTAAAAAAAAGGCTGCAACACGAGGACTTCCCAGGGGGTCACCCATCCTAGTACCACTCTCGCCCAAGCACGCTTAACTTCGGAGTTCTGATGGGATCCGGTGTCTTAGAGCCGGTATGATCGCACCCATTTAGTTTGTTGCGCGTAGTTGTTTTGTTTGTACGGGTGAAAGTGTATTGAAAATTCGCAACAAAGACCGGTGCGTTGCTCGGTAACCATGCTAGTTCGTGAACGTCGCAGTCGTAGATGTCTCGCATTTTCAACGAAAAAAATTTAGCACGGAAGCACTATTCACGGGATTCTATTATCAAAATTGAGATTTGCGAAATCCATTGGTGTTGAGAGTGAAAACTAACACCCACTTCATTGCAAAATTAATACCCGAAGATGTTGTCACACGTATAAAAAAAGGCTGCAACACGAGGACTTCCCAGGGGTCACCCATCCTAGTACCACTCTCGCCCAAGCACGCTTAACTTCGGAGTTCTGATGGGATCCGGTGCCTTAGAGCCGGTATGATCGCACCCATTTAGTTTGTTGCGCGTAGTTGTTTTGTTTGTACGGGTGAAAATGTATTGAAAATTCGCAACAAAGACCGGTGCGTTGCTCGGTAACCATGCTAGTTCGTGAACGTCGCAGTCGTAGATGTCTCGCATTTTCAACGAAAAAAATATAGCACGGAAGCACTATTCACGGGATTCTATTATCAAAATTGAGATTTGCGAAATCCATAGGTGTTGAGAGTGAAAACTAACCGTCACTCATTGCAAAATTAATACCCGAAGATGTTGTCACACGTAAAAAAAGGCTGCAACACGAGGACTTCCCAGGGGGTCACCCATCCTAGTACCACTCGCCCAAGCACGCTTAACTTCGGAGTTCTGATGGGATCCGGTGTCTTAGAGCCGGTATGATCGCACCCATTTAGTTTGTTGCGCGTAGTTGTTTTGTTTGTACGGGTGAAAATGTATTGAAAATTCGCAACAAAGACCGGTGCGTTGCTCGTAACCATGCTAGTTCGTGAACGTCGCAGTCGTAGATGTCTCGCATTTTCAACGAAAAAAATATAGCACGGAAGCACTATTCACGGGATTCTATTATAAAAATTGAGATTTGCGAAATCCATAGGTGTTGAGAGTGAAAACTAACACCCTCACTTCATTGCAAAATTAATACCCGAAGATGTTGTCACACGTAAAAAAAGGCTGCAACACGAGGACTTCCCAGGGGGTCACCCATCCTAGTACACTCTCGCCCAAGCACGCTTAACTTCGGAGTTCTGATGGGATCCGGTGCCTTAGAGCCGGTATGATCGCACCCATTTAGTTTGTTGCGCGTAGTTGTTTTGTTTGTACGGGTGAAAATGTATTGAAAATTCGCAACAAAGACCGGTGCGTTGCTCGGTAACCATGCTAGTTCGTGAACGTCGCAGTCGTAGATGTCTCGCATTTTCAAAAAAAAAATATAGCACGGAAGCACTATTCACGTGATTCTATTATCAAAAATGAGATTTGCGAAATACATTGGTGTTGAGAGTGAAAACTAACACCACTTCATTGCAAAATTAATACCCGAAGATGTTGTCACACGTAAAAAAAAGGCTGCAACACGAGGACTTCCCAGGGGGTCACCATCCTAGTACCACTCTCGCCCAAGCACGCTTAACTTCGGAGTTCTGATGGGATCCGGTGCATTAGAGCGGTATGTCGCACCCATTTAGTTTGTTGCGCGTAGTTGTTTGTTTGTACGGGTGAAAATGTATTGAAAATTCGCAACAAAGACCGGTGCGTTGCTCGGTAACCATGCTAGTTCGTGAACGTCGCAGTCGTAGATGTCTCACATTTTCAACGAAAAAATATAGCACGGAAGCACTATTCGGTGTAACTATTATAAAAATTGAGATTTGCGAAATCCATAGGTGTTGAGAGTGAAAACTAACACCGTCACTTCATTGCAAAATTAATACCCGAAGATGTTGTCACACGTAAAAAAAAGGCTGCAACACGAGGACTTCCCAGGGGGTCACCCATCCTAGTACCACTCTCGCCCAAGCACGCTTAACTTCGGAGTTCTGATGGGATCCGGTGCCTTAGAGCCGGTATGATCGCACCCATTTAGTTTGTTGCGCGTAGTTGTTTTGTTTGTACGGGTGAAAATGTATTGAAAATTCGCAACAAAGACCGGTGCGTTGCTCGGTAACCATGCTAGTTCGTGAACGTCGCGTCGTAGATGTCTCGCATTTTCAACGAAAAAATATAGCACGGAAGCACTATTCACGTGATTCTATTATCAAAAATGAGATTTGCGAAATACATAGGTGTTGAGAGTGAAAACTAACACCGTCACTTCATTGCAAAATTAATACCCGAAGATGTTGTCACACGTAAAAAAAGGCTGCAACACGAGGACTTCCCAGGGGGTCACCCATCCTAGTACCACTCTCGCCCAAGCACGCTTAACTTCGGAGTTCTGATGGGATCGTTGCCTTAGAGCCGGTATGATCGCACCCATTTAGTTTGTTGCGCGTAGTTGTTTTGTTTGTACGGGTGAAAATGTATTGAAAATTCGCAACAAAGACCGGTGCGTTGCTCGGTAACCATGCTAGTTCGTGAACGTCGCAGTCGTAGATGTCTCGCATTTTCAACGAAAAAAATAGCACGGAAGCACTATTCACGTGATTCTATTATCAAAATTGAGATTTGCGAAATCCATGGTGTTGAGAGTGAAAACTAACACCGTCACTTCATTGCAAAATTAATACCCGAAGATGTTGTCACACGTAAAAAAAGGCTGCAACACGAGGACTTCCCAGGGGGTCACCCATCCTAGTACCACTCTCGCCCAAGCACGCTTAACTTCGGAGTTCTGATGGGATCCGGTGCCTTAGAGCCGGTATGATCGCACCCATTTAGTTTGTTGCGCGTAGTTGTTTTGTTTGTACGGGTGAAAATGTATTGAAAATTCGCAACAAAGACCGGTGCGTTGCTCGGTAACCATGCTAGTTCGTGAACGTCGCAGTCGTAGATGTCTCGCATTTTCAACGAAAAAAAATATAGCACGGAAGCACTATTCACGTGATTCTATTATAAAATGAGATTTGCAAAATACATAGGTGTTGAGAGTGAAAACTAACACCGTCACTTCATTGCCAAATTAATACCCGAAGATGTTGTCACACGTAAAAAAAGGCTGCAACACGAGGAATTCCCAGGGGGTCACCCATCTAGTACCACTCTCGCCCAAGCACGCTTAACTTCGGAGTTCTGATGGGATTCGTGCCTTAGAGCCGGTATGATCGCACCATTTAGTTTGTTGCGCGTAGTTGTTTTGTTTGTACGGGTGAAAATGTATTGAAAATTCGCAACAAAGACCGGTGCGTTGCTCGATAACCATGCTAGTTCGTGAACGTCGCAGTCGTAGATGTCTCGCATTTTCAACGAAAAAAATATAGCACGGAAGCACTATTCACGTGATTCTATTATAAAAATGAGATTTGCGAAATCCATAGGTGTTGAGAGTGAAAACTAACACCGTCACTTCATTGCAAAATTAATACCCGAAGATGTTGTCACACGTAAAAAAAGGCTGCAACACGAGGACTTCCCAGGGGGTCACCCATCCTAGTACCACTCTCGCCCAAGCACGCTTAACTTCGGAGTTCTGATGGGATCCGGTGCCTTAGAGCCGGTATGATCGCACCCATTTAGTTTGTTGCGCGTAGTTGTTTTGTTTGTACGGGTGAAAATGTATTGAAAATTCGCAACAAAGACCGGTGCGTTGCTCGGTAACCATGCTAGTTCGTGAACGTCGCAGTCGTAGATGTCTCATTTTCAACGAAAAAAATATAGCACGGAAGCACTATTCACGTGATTCTATTATCAAAATGAGATTTGCAAAATCCATTGGTGTTGAGAGTGAAAACTAACACCCTCACTTCATTGCAAAATTAATACCCGAAGATGTTGTCACACGTAAAAAAAGGCTGCAACACGAGACTTCCAGGGGGTCACCCATCCTAGTACCACTCTCGCCCAAGCACGCTTAACTTCGGAGTTCTGATGGGATCCGTTGCCTTAGAGCCGGTATGATCGCACCCATTTAGTTTGTTGCGCGTAGTTGTTTTGTTTGTACGGGTGAAAATGTATTGAAAATTCGCAACAAAGACCGGTGCGTTGCTCGGTAACCATGCTAGTTCGTGAACGTCGCAGTCGTAGATGTCTCGCATTTTCAACGAAAAAAATATAGCACGGAAGCACTATTCACGGGATTCTATTATAAAAATTGAGATTTGCGAAATCCATAGGTGTTGAGAGTGAAAACTAACACCCTCATTGCAAAATTAATACCCGAAGATGTGGTCACACGTAAAAAAAGGCTGCAACACGAGGAACTTCCCAGGGGTCACCCATCCTAGTACCACTCTCGCCCAAGCACGCTTAACTTCGGAGTTCTGATGGGATCCGGTGCCTTAGAGCCGGTATGATCGCACCCATTTAGTTTGTTGCGCGTAGTTGTTTTGTTTGTACGGGTGAAAATGTATTGAAAATTCGCAACAAAGACCGGTGCGTTGCTCGGTAACCATGCTAGTTCGTGAACGTCGCAGTCGTAGATGTCTCGCATTTTCAACGAAAAAAAATATAGCACGGAAGCACTATTCACGTGATTCTATTATAAAAAATGAGATTTGCAAATACATAGGTGTTGAGAGTGAAAACTAACACCGTCACTTCATTGCAAAATTAATACCCGAAGATGTTGTCACACGTAAAAAAAGGTCTGCAACACGAGACTTCCCAGGGGGTCACCCATCCTAGTACCACTCTCGCCCAAGCACGCTTAACTTCGGAGTTCTGATGGGATCGTTGCCTTAGAGCCGGTATGATCGCACCCATTTAGTTTGTTGCGCGTAGTTGTTTTGTTGTACAGGTGAAAATGTATTGAAAATTCGCAACAAAGACGGGTGCGTTGCTCGTAACCATGCTTAGTTCGTGAACGTCGCAGTCGTAGATGTCTCGCATTTTCAACGAAAAAAATATAGCACGGAAGCACTATTCACGTGATTCTATTATAAAAATTGAGATTTGCGAAATCCATAGGTGTTGAGAGTGAAAACTAACACCCTCATTGCAAAATTAATACCCGAAGATGTGTGTCACACGTAAAAAAAGGCTGCAACACGAGGACTTCCAGGGGGTCACCATCCTAGTACCACTCTCGCCCAAGCACGCTTAACTTCGGAGTTCTGATGGGATCCGGTGCCTTAGAGCGGTATGATGCACCCATTTAGTTTGTTGCGCGTAGTTGTTTTGTTTGTACGGGTGAAAATGTATTGAAAATTCGCAACAAAGACGGTGCGTGCTCGGTAACCATGCTAGTTCGTGAACGTCGCAGTCGTAGATGTCTCGTATTTTCAACGAAAAAAATATAGCACGGAAGCACTATTCACGTGATTCTATTATAAAAAAATGAGATTTGCAAAATACATAGGTGTTGAGAGTGAAAACTAACACCGTCACTTCATTGCCAAATTAATACCCGAAGATGTTGTCACACGTATAAAAAAAGGTGCTGCAACACGAGAACTTCCCAGAGGGTGACCCATCCTAGTACTACTCTCGCCCAAGCACGCTAACTTCGGAGTTCTGATGGGATTCGGCGGCATTAGTGCTATGTAGTTCGCACACATTTAGTTTGTTGCGCGTCTTTGTTTGTACAGGTGAAAATTTACTGAAAATTCGCAGCAAAGACAATGCGTTGCTCGATAACCACGTTAGTTCGTGAACGTCGCAGTCGTAGATGTCTCACATTTTCAACGAAAAAAAAGCACGGAAGCACTATTCACGTGTGTAATATTATAAAAATTGAGATTTGCGAAATCCATAGGTGTTGAGAGTGAAAACTAACACCGTCACTTCATTGCAAAATTAATACCCGAAGATGTTGTCACACGTAAAAAAAAAGGCTGCAAAACAGAGGACTTCCAGGGGGTCACCCATCCTAGTACCACTCTCGCCCAAGCACGCTTAACTTCGGAGTTCTGATGGGATCCGGTGCCTTAGAGCCGGTATGATCGCACCCATTTAGTTTGTTGCGCGTAGTTGTTTTTGTTTGTACGGTGAAAATGTATTGAAAATTCGCAACAAAGACCGGTGCTTGCTCGGTAACCATGCTAGTTCGTGAACGTCGCAGTCGTAGATGTCTCGCATTTTCAACGAAAAAAATATAGCACGGAAGCACTATTCACGTGATTCTATTATAAAAATGAGATTTGCGAAATACATAGGTGTTGAGAGTGAAAACTAACACCGTCACTTCATTGCAAAATTAATACCCGAAGATGTTGTCACACGTAAAAAAAAGGCTGCAACACGAGGACTTCCCAGGGGGTCACCCATCCTAGTACCACTCTCGCCCAAGCACGCTTAACTTCGGAGTTCTGATGGGATCGATCCGGTGCATTAGTGCCGGTATGATCGCACCCATTTAGTTTGTTGCGCGTAGTTTTGTTTGTACGGGTGAAAATGTACTGAAAATTCGCAGCAAAGACCGGTGCGTTGCTCGGTAACCATGCTAGTTCGTGAACGTCGCAGTCGTAGATGTCTC